>JAVHLV010000033.1:0-348762 GCA_036785495.1 Colletotrichum neosansevieriae | reverse complement strand
TATATACTTAAAAAGTTAAATAAATATAAAGAGCTTTATAAATTTATATATATATTTATTAATATTTATTAATTTATAAATTAATAATTAAAATAAAAACTATTATATTTTAATTAAGTTATATAAAATATATTATAATTAATAAATAAATATAATTATTATTTTAAACTTTAATAAGAAATAAGCTTTTTATAAAAGAAATAAAAAGGAATAAAGAGACTTTTTTTTTCTAATAATAAAAATTCTATCTAGATATATTATTTAGATATAGGTTTTGATCTTATTCTTGCTAGTTTCTAACCTCTATATTACCCTATATTTAGTTACTAGGAGGAGGATTCCCTTAAGGAACTAGATAAGAAAGTATTCTACTTTAGAATATTTATAGCTGTAAAATATTTCTCTATTATATTATAGGGAAACCTATACTATTTTATATTAGTATTATAGCTAAAGCTTATATTAATAAGAGTATTTATATTTCTAGTATTTGCTAGTATAGTCTTATATCCTCTTACTCTTATATTATATAAGCTTCTAATTCCTTTTTCTAAAGCTTAAGCTTTGCTTAGTATTTCTTATCCTTTTATAGTATCTCTTATTATATAGCTAGAGCTTATACTTCTTTAAGCTTAATCTTAGTCTAGTGCTTAGCTATCTTAATTATACTCTATCCTTAACCTTAGATTATAATATATCTTAAATCTTACTATAATTAGAAACTATATAAATAGGGCTAAAGTTAGCTAAGTATAGATAGTAATTATATTTAAAATATAATCTAAATATATTTAAAACTATTCTTCTTACCTCTAGTATTAATTATTATTTTATTAATATAGAACTTTACTAAATAATATACTATAATCTAATATAGTATTATTACTATTATTAAAATTAAAGCTATCTCTTAGAGTATTAGATCTTATAAGATCTAATACTACTAGGCTATAGGTGTGGAATCTGCTTTAACTCTAAGCATAACTATTAAAAACGTTATTATCTTCACTATTAGTATTATTATAATTCTATTAGTATTTAGATTCTATAGTTATTAGCTACTTAATATAAATCTATAACTATTAAAATCTACTTTTTCTCTTTTTCTAGTTTATAAACCTTCTATATAGAGAGGTATTATAATAGGATATTAGAATTTATAGCTAGTATTTAATACTATCCTATCTCAGAATATACTAGTTATAATCTTAAGAAGCTTTAATAGCTTATTTTAATAGTATATAGTAACTAGCATATTAATAAGACGCTTTATATAAGATCTTAATAATATTTATATTTATATTAAGCTTATCCTAGTTTTTATATAGTATTAGAGATATATCTTAATAAAGCTTAGATTAAATAACTAGCTAATACTTATACTAAACCTATACTACTAGGTTAAGCTATTACTCTATAGTAATTATAATTAGAATATATTTTAAATAGTATAGAGAAGTATAGAAACTAACCTTTAATTAAGTTATATATAGTATTATACTATAATATAGAATCCGCTTTAAAGAGTATAAAGAGGCACTCTAGTTTGCTATTTAGCTTAATATTATAGTCTAAGCAGAATTTCTATACCCCTCTCTTAAAGTATATATAGTAAAAGCAGATATATCTCTAGGCCTACTAGTTTTATAGGTAATATAATTAGTTAACATTTTCCTAAAAATAGTAACTAAAACTTAGAATAGATTAATAAATTTCTATTAGATATCTAAGGTTTATTCTTATTATATATATATTACTAATCTTAATTAATTATAATATCTAGGATTTAGATCTATATCTAAATTCTAAAGATATTTCTATTAGACCTTAAACTTAAACTTTTCTTAAAAAAGCTTAAATATAGTTATAAATATATATAAATATATATTTATTATCTTACTATTTATAAAAATATAGATTAGAGGGATTACTCTTTCTAAAGCTAGGTTAAACTAACTCTAAATAACTTTAATCTTATAGCTATTATATAGCTATTTATAGTTTATATTAATCTAGAAGCAGTTTATCTTAGTTTACTTCTACTACTTAACTTATAGCAGATAGAAGTAAATATATATCTAATAATAACTATTATTAATAAAATATTAAATCCACTAAACTATTAGTATTTTAATAATTTCTAATAAGTAGATAAAGTATATCTAAAAGCCTTTATATTATTTATTAAGATAGTTATAGAAAATAGTAAGCTATAATATACTAAGAGAGTAAAGTATAATTTATTATTTATAAATAATTACTTAAATAAAATCAGAGTTTATAAAACCCTTATAAATATTAGTAATATACTGCTTCTAGTACTTCTAAATAAAGTTTTTTAGCTCTTATAATTTAAGAAAGGAATTTATTCTAAATTAACTCTAAATATATTTTAAATTAAATTAAAGCAGGCTTACTTAGACTTATATATAGTTTCCTAATTTACTATATAACTCTTACTAGGCTATCTATAATAGATAGAGGAACCTTACTTAGTAGGAGAGGAGAGTATATATATTTACTATAAGATATAATAACTATCTAGAAAGTAGTTTCTATAGAGATAGGAATAATAAAATTAAGCTTAACTTTATATTAAAGGTAAATTAGTTTTATATCCTTCTTTATATAATTATAATCTAATAATATTAGCTTATTTTTTATTTCCCTTAAAGTTAAATATACTATATATTATTTTCCTTTAATAGGTATTTATAAAAAAGAAACACTATTTTTTATTATTATCTATAAAGGTTTTATTAATAACCCTCTTAATCTAATTATAGTAATTAACTATTTCTAGTTTTAGAATACTATAAAAATAGTTATTTTTCTTCTTATCTCTATTATAATAGTTTATTAGTTAATTTATATATTAGATCTAGATCTATTTAAACTATATAAATTATCTATAATTAGAATACTTAATAACAGGTTAATAGCTATACTTATATAGCTTATATAATATATAGTATTTAAATATCTAGCAAATTAAGAAAGTCTAAGTAATTACTTGCTTCTTAACTATTTAAATAGATATATATTATTAAATACTTACTAATTTATTAAGTAATTCTATTATAACTATAGTATATAAGCTTTATTATAATTTAGGTATAAGATATAGATATATTATACTACCTAAATACTAGTAGGTATACTATATAACTAGAATATTTCCTAAAGCTATATATATAGTTTTCTTACTAGAAAAGGGTTTTTATAAACTATATTAAATAATCTTTTATAGCTTAGTATATTTATCTTTATTTAATACTTCTATTAGAATAATATAAGTAATACTATTAATTATAGTTTAAGGTATTTTAGAAAAGCTAGCTATATAGAAGACTTAGTTAACTTAGAAACTATTAGTATAGATTTAAAGATAGCTATTATTACTTAGAAGTGCTAATAGAAGAGTAAGTAATTAATTAAGAATAACCTATAAAATTTCAGATTAAATTCTATATATATTACTACTTATCTATCTACTTACTTAATCTAAAAGTTTAAACTTAGAAAACTCTAATACTTTTACTATATACTAGTTACTAAAGTCTAGTATATTATCTTCCTCTTCTATATATATATAACTTTATTTAATTTTATTATTAATATAGGGTATTTCAGGGAATTATTTATTAGTATCTAGGGAATTTTTAGTATTATATTTAATTATAGATACTATCTTAGTAATAGCTTTAGTATAAAACTATTTATATAAAAGCTTATACTATAAAGATATCTTTAAAATATATTTAGAATATAATCTAGATATAAGGAAATTACTCTTAGCTTATAGGATATATATAGTGGGTAAGCCCTATTATATAACTAATAGGATCTAATATAACAGCCCCTACTAGCTCACACCTAATAGTCAGGTCAGGTCAGGTTATATAGTTAGGTCGGGTGAAGTAAGGGGGCAATGGTCGGTTGAGCTACAACCTCGCATCAGAGCTCCCCAAATTGACCAACGGCTACGAAATAAGTACGGAGTGCTCCATCTCCTCGAATATGAGCAGGCGGGCTTGACAAGGTCCGCCAAATTGGGTTTGACACGACATCAAGGAGGACCGGGGTGAACAAAGAAGTGACAAACCCCCCCCCCTTCTTTCTCCTGAAAGATGCCGAATAACCGGGCTTATCTGTGCCTTCGCCGCTGTCGCGGCAGACAAGATACAAGTTTTCTTAAGTTGATCAACACAGCGGAGATAAGGCATACCGATTATCGGGTTGATGGGGAGTTTTAATCAGAGGTCCCTGATCTCCTGCTAAGAGCCGCAATAAAGTCATTGAAGCCCAACCGACGATCATCACATATCGGCCCCGAAAGTGTCAGAGAGACCCTGTCGGTTCCGAGGTTGCGCTTAGGGAATTCCGACAGTGATGCTGCCGATCAGGCAGACCGAGTTGATATCGTCTCGTGTAAATTGACCGACCACCAAGTTCAAAATCTTCAAGAATATCGCAATGACCTGATAAAGTGCTTATACACAGACCCTAACGTCTCCGATTGTGCTCAAGGATTCACTCGCAAGCCCATTGCCTGTGGGCATTCCATACTAGGATACTAGGGACGAAGAACTCAACTGGTCCGGGTGGCCGGGAGCAGCCGAGCCTGGCCCACTGCTGGCTTAGCGTCCAGCATCCCGGTGAAGGTGACCGGAATTATCTCCGTTCGACGTGCCACCCAACCAACCGACTCAGCCAAGTCAAAAACCGTTCATCCTTGTTCTCCTCTCGGCTGCGAAAGTAAGCTGCGTCTCAGAAGCAGTTAGTGAGAACACTAATATTCACAAACGTTGAGATGAGCACGAGGGCGCATAGAAAGTGAAATTTACCAGGTCTGCTACATAAAGGTTACCAAGAAAGCACAGAATCGACTCACCAGTTTGTCCGATAGGGGCAAAGCGGTCCACACCTCCGTGCCGGACAGCCATCTGGCGTTTTTGACGGTCACGTAAGCCCTCATGCTCTGATTCTCCGATTTTCTGTGCCAACGTAATCGACACCGGTGGCATGGTCCCAAACAGCCTGTACGGCGAACGGAGCCCTTGAGTCCAGCGGCGCAGCACATCAGACGGGGTAAAGACGGGCAAACCCAGTTCTCGTTTCCGTACCCCAGCATTATTAGCTTTGTTAAGGTGACCGCTGATCTCGGGCCTGCTCCACAGAGAAGTCGCGGCGAACGGCCCTCTCTCATCGCGGGACGTCTCTTCTTCAAAACTTATTCTCAACTGCGCTGCGGGCCACAAGAACGACCACCTGCTTCCAAGGGGAAAGCTCCCCCCAAGGTGATTGACGGATCGCAGGCGGCCGCTCCTTTCCTGCTCATGTGGGTTAGGAGGAGCGCTACCCCCAATCCCATCCCATCCCACGGCCCGCAAAGGTGGCCTACGTATCAACGAAGCTGACGCGCAGAACAGGGTGGTATTCGAGGAGGAAGAGGGGGCCGGCCACCTGAAGAACAGCGTCAACAGGGAAATAGGTGTTTCTTAAAGACTCCCACCACCAACACATTCTCCCTCACACACACACGCACATACCGTGGATTGTGGATGAAGCTGTCCAGCAGCGTTGACCTATTCAAGCGCAACAAGCGAGATCCTGATCCCGTGCCCTTGGTGCCTATTTCTTCGTACGAAGATGGCCATGCTATCGAAGGCGAAGTATACGGGAGGAGAATGACGGAAGACCCACTCGACATCTCGACCTACGTCTTACACAGTATCACTGCTCTGCATAATAAAACTCCTCCTTTCGAGTAACGGTGTGGGACCGCCCGCTCGGAGGGATATTCCCTCGCCTCAGTGTCCGGTGAGCGGTCCCAAGGAGCTGGTAACCCCGTTTTTTCGTCTTACTTCCGTCCTTGCGCGGTGCCGCGGTGAGCCAGTAGCGAGGAATATGTCATATTTTCGCCTTGTGCGCTCGCCAAGGGAGTCGGCTGTGATAGGGGCGGAGCAGCTTCCGCTGTCGGAAGCTCCGACTCGAGACGCATTACAAACACTCGTTTGACTGTATGCAGGCGAATACCAAGATCAAGGTCTGGGTGGACTGGTCTAAAGACCAGACTGTGAAGTCTCCATATGTGACCATAATGCAGGAGCAGCATAGGCAGCAGCATAGGCACAAGGAAGAACACGCAGCCATCAACGCTCCCCCGCGTGTAAATCACGGTCGAAATAGGTAGCCAAGGCGAAGGTTACATGCGAGTACAAGCGAGCCTTTCGAATGTTGCTAAAGGTTTTGCCACTTATACCGAAGTCCATTCATTTTGGCTCCCTATCTGTAAAGAGACATTCGTAACTCTAGTTGCACTCACAAGCGGGACATGTGTGGTTGTACAAAGTATCAAACAAACAGTGCTTTTGGGTACTCATGATTCTGTGTGGATATGCATGTAGGCTTACATCTCTGCGGGGTCTGATGACGATACCTGCGGTCAGCAGTTGTGGTGACCGTTTTGAACACGATTACACTGCGAAACACATCCCCCTGGGTCCTGACACCGGAAGAAGTGTTACTAACCTATATTAGGTGGCCACTGCGGAGGGCTTTAAGAAGTGACATGGCAACTCTGAAGGGGAATGGCAAGAAAGACGATGTGTTTTGATGTTTGACGAAAATGTTGTGTCTGGTCTGGGTTGTGCGATGGTTGCAGAAAGGATGCAATGTCGACGGAGGCCAACCTTTTTTCACACAGAGGGCTTGGGAGGCTTGAACCCCGAGGGACCAGCAACGCTGTCGACATTGCATTGCGCTCCTTCTTGAAACAATCAACCGAGGTCATTCCAGTCTGAGCCCCTGGGGCCTGGTCCACGAGTGCCTGGCACACAATACTTGCCTCCGGCCAGCCGCAAGGCGCCGCCTGGTCCAGTATACCCAGTCGTCTCCCGGCCTTTGTGGCATCGCTGCCACATTCTCTCGAAACGCTCGTTTTCATTTCCATTTCGTCCAGCGAGATTCACGTCCAAGAGATTCTTATGGAAAATGGGTACGAGAGAAAGTAGATGTTTGATATCTTCCTTCAAGACAGACTTTGACGTTGAGAAGAGGACGTCAGCGTGGCTGAGGATGTTTTGAACAATTGGATCAATCTGGAAAAAACGTGTCCTCACTATATTCTTCGTTGGTTGGGGCACGAAACCCAGGAAAAGGGGGGGCGGGCGCAATTATTTGTTCTTGAGGCTGGGTCTTGGCACAGCCCACGCAATCTTGGCCTGGTGGCCAGGTACGAGCAAGACTATCAATGAGGGCCCGACCAGAACACGCATTATAACGGATCAGAGGATAGGAAAACTATAAAGAAAAGTTGAGATTCAAGGGAGAGATATTCGTACCAAAGAGTTCCGCCCCAGGTGCGGCTGAGAAGTCTGTGCCCGTTGTGTTCCGGAGCGGCCGACTCGCGAGACCAGAGTCGTCATTGGTCGCTACACCGGAGACTTATTTGTGGCGTCTACTAGATTAGGATTCCAATTGGGGACTCTCGGAGTTGTGTATGTCTGGATGCGGAACACACGATAGTCCAAGGTTTTCTCAGGTTGCCGGTTTGGGAGGTGCTTAGACCTCGTCGACACATCGTGCCGTTGCGGTGAGGATAGGGCGCGGAGACGAGAGAGGGGTTAAGGTTTAGAGTCGCGTTGTCGGTTCTCAGGAAGGGGTTTACGGGTTCCTTGGCGTTCAGAAGTCGCCTGGTGCGTATTTTGATTGTATGTCTGAATGAGAGTTAAATTATCTCGTGAGGCTGGTGGGTATATTGGGTGGGTGTTCGTGGTCGATGGTTATCTTGTGCCTTAGGGCTGAGGATTCGGGGCATTTGGAAATGAAACTTGCGGTGCGCTTAATAAGACGGAAAGAGTGTAAGCTTATGAATGTCGCGTATTGTGTTGGTTGTATTGCTTTCGACCTGATATCAATGTGTTTCCATAAGGCTGTCGTTGAAGTTTACTTCGCGGCTTTGAAAAGTCACAAGTGCCGGTTGTGGTCCCTGGCATTGCCTTATAGACTACCAAGACCGACTTTCTAAGCGCTGAACACGTAGTGCCTTCAAACTTCTTCCTGTCCAGAAAGATAGTGGAATCATGAGACTTTAACCGGGCAAGCATGCCACGCGCCTCAGGAGGCCTTGCAGACGGCTTGGGGGTACACTAGATATATAAACAGGTCAGGCAGTCCCTTGCTCTCAGAAGGAATGTCGTTGGTGTTTATATAGTTGGTTGGTGATACTATTTGCACTTGAAAGTCTAGCAAATGTACAGCTGCCGGCGAGGGCGAGGCTTTCTCTCAATCCGAGGATAGTCCAGTCGCTCTCTGACCATCAGCTGGGTTGCCAATTTAAGGAGATAGCACCCGGCTATTTTTGGAAATACTCTGGAATCTTCGATGCCAGTGCTTCCATGCATCAATGCTGGAGATTGCATATGTGGAACTAAAGTGAGAAGTTGGTGGGAATGTTGCGAAGAAATCTGACGAGAGTCGACACAGAGTTCTAAGGAGCTTTGGTGCAGTAACATAGGAACTTGCCCGTGGTCATATGTGGTATTGTGTCGTTATCATTCATAAATATTGCCTTTGTAACAACAATATGCCAAACGAATAAGGACCGCTTTGACTTTGTCCTTCGTGTCAAGGCCTTGTGGATGAACTTGGTTTCGCCCGCCCTCAACGACCGGGCCGAATTCCTTATTCCGGCTGTAAGCTGAGTCCGAGGCCCACGTGCCTCCGTCAGCCCTCATCGGTCCTGTCTTGAGAACATTGTGTGTGTGTTATTACAAAGTGGTGGCAGATCACGCCCGTGACTCCCACGACGATGCTCTTTTTGACTATGGAGCCTTGCTCGTGCGCTCAGCAGTTCGGGTTTGGGGCCTCTCGCAGTCATCGAAATCGAAGACACGGATGGTCTTTGCTGAGGTACGAAGCCTCGGAATGACTCCTTTTTCCCAGCATGGTGAAAGCGATGACTTAATAATACATTTGTTTATGGCGAAAGAGAACAATGACGACGCTATAGCGCGACATACAGCCCTCATTTGGTATGCCTTCGCGACTTCACGTCGACTTTCGAAGGCGTACCTTCGTAGTTACCGTTCTTGATTCTTGAACTTGACCGATTTCTAAGTAAGGCCAGTAACCAACCCAAAAGTCGACTAAGATACCGTATTTAATGAAGCATTCTTGGTATGTCGAGCTTCACCACAAACTGCACCGTGTCGACCTATTCTTGTCTTCGTGGACGTGAATCATGCAAGAGCATGAAACGAGAAGCTTGCTGTTGGAAGTCACTCGGATTTATTGGTGAACGACTGCGGCGAATGAGGGCGATGGGAGAGTATTCGTCTCTACCACCCAAGAAATCATGAAGGGAGATGAAGACGTCGAGGCCTCATTTGCGAGGGCTCTTATTCCGGGTGTTCTTCGAGAGTGTCCCCAGCCGAGAAAGCACTTAGATACTCCCTGCCCTACCCAGGTTAGTCGTGGTGACGCAGTACGATGTCGCAACGGTGCTTGTGTGCAGGAAAAAAATCGTTGGCATTCCGGTAGGCATTTCTTTTATCTGGGATTGCGATTGGCAACTTGCTAACTGCTTGCGTTGTTGATGGCTTCAGCCCGCTTGCTGTGCTTCGATATAAAAGTGAATCAGCAAAGGACAGCGCGAAGAGCGATGGTAATCACAGCGTTGCAGAGACCATCCCGATCACTGTAGTCATCCGCCGATGTCTTGGTTCCCAGCTTATGGATCTGAACACCCAAGCGACTTGACGTATTGGGGACGGAGTGGCGCTTTGGAGCCCGCATATCAACAAGCCGGTAATCTCCCAACTTGCTTTCATTGCCAAGGGTGGAGATGGGTCTCGGCGTCCGGCCAAAGGGTTCGCTGGGTCTGGAAAGACTGGCATTTAGAATACGCTGTGGACGTGAAGTGCATGTATAAGTGTTGGACAGCATCGAACGCGAAGCGGCCGAGTCACCGACGGTGTTGATAACACCCAGCCCATTCGTCGGGTTGCATGTTGCGCAGCGAACGCAAGGCAGTATTGCGCCAAGCGCTTTGCTGCTTTGGTGCCGTGAGGCGATAGACTCGTGATTGATCTCGATGTGAACATCGTCGCGAGCGAGCCGAAACAATGGAAATAAAGGTCGGCATCTACCACTTCCCGAAACGGTGATGTGTTTGGAAAATGTTACGCCTTCTCTTAAAAGACTAAAAGTGGTTTTTGACATCGCGAAATGACTTAAAGCATACCAGGCATGGCATAGGAGCAGCGGAATGAACAAATGAACGATAGCTGGCAGCCAAATCGACGTGCGCAAAGCAACCTGATTCGGAAGCTTGAACTTACCGCCTAGTCCAGGTTTGAGTGGTGCGAACTTGTGTTGTGTGGCGTGGCCGCGACGTTTTCTGTCGACGTTTGTAGCAAATGTTGAGGCTTGGCAGTGTCGCGGAGGCTGAGCGGAGACACAGGACGACGATTGCGTTGTGGAAAGGAGTCTTTCTTTATCATCACAATAGCTACACGCATCGAGAACCAGACCGTCCTCGTAAAGCAAAAGAAACAAAAACTTTTGGTGGTATTCATCCCGAAAAACCCGCCTCCATCCCCCTGTACCCCTCGCTTCCCATGGCTCAGAAATGTCATCGAAGACGCCGTATACGGTATGTCGAGGATTTCAATACATTGTTTTTCTTCTCTCATTACTATCCAACACACGCCCGTGCTGAATTTGTTGTTGTACGTCGCTCGCTCTTAAGTCGAACGTCGAAAAGGATTATGGGGGTTCTGAAGATTTACGCCCATTTGGAAAAGTCGACCGACTCGACGAGCGAGTCGAGCCCGTTGCCGGGGACGATCTCGGTGTCGTTGGTGGTGGTCGACAGCATCGAGCTACGGTGGCTAGTCTGTTCGCTCGTGCTGGTGAAAAAAGTTGCTGCAGAAGATCGGCGGAGACTGCTGAAGCTATCGCGCACGCTGGCTGATTTTGTGTCGATTCCCTGGGGGTTAGGGCCGACGACAGCGCCGCCGAGTGAGGTGGGCGGTGGCGACGGAGTCGACGCGCTGTTCATGTGGCTGAGGTGAGGGTGTCCCGGGTGGTTCGCGTTTGGCGCATGCTTGGGGCCGAATTTCTCACGAAGGCGCTTGATTTCCCTCAATCGGTTGCGCCAAGAACTGATGTGTTCGCCAACATCGCGATTCGCCCATACGAGGCAGAAGACGGACGCATTGAGCGCTAGAAGGCGGATGAAGCCGGGCAGTGCTCTGAGGCTGACCATCTTCGTCTCGGATGCTGGCGAGATCTCAGGAAAACCCGGCTTGCTCATGACCTGAACTTTGTAGAAAGGCGGGTGTTTCTCGCTCGGTGGGTTTTCTCTCATGGCGAGGAAGCCTGCTCGCGATTCCGGGGTGATGACAATGTTGACATAATTGAATTCGCTGGGAAAGGTGTCGAATCTGAAAGGCATTCCAGAATCGTTGAAGATGATATTGACAAAGTCATTGCCAATATGTCGCTTTTTGTTGATGCAATGTGGATCCCGCTCAAGATTCGTGGGCATTTGCGTGGTGACGTGGAATACTATCTCGGTAACTCGATCGCGCCAGCAAAATGTGTACTCGCCATCACCATCGTATTCTCTGTCGAGGCCCTGGGTATTGAATTTGGAACCCTTCAGTTTTGTAAGTGTCCCCAGCCCGTTGAGAAAAGTCACATAGTCGCTGCTGCCCGATACATTGGCGAGGATCTCGGCCTCTTGCATTTGACCTTCGCCGATGTAAATCACTCCAACTTTATGTCCGTCTACCGTGGAGTTGCGGTCGAATACCCTGACAGCTCGCTGGACCGCTTCATCGTCCGGAAGAGGAATTGGACGGGCGCTGTCTGTGGTTTGTGGAGTAGAGGTCATCAGCTGAACCATAATGTGACTTGGTAGGATGTTATTGTTTGTTGGTTGGCCATCTCTCGCAAAGTCAGATATGTACTGGGCCTGGTGGGCCGGACGCGGTCGGAAGTTTTCGTGCACGATGTAAGACGAGGTTCCGGAAGGTTGACGCTTGGTGATTTGAGACCAGCCGGTGGTTGTCGATTGTTCAATTGTCACAATGCTGTGACCCATTAACCACCTGCGCTTCAGAATTTCACCGAATCGCTCTTTAGTAAAAAGCAAATCTTCGGAGGATTCATCAGCGTCAGCGTACGCAACTCTCTGCATGAAATCGAGTGTTACCAACGCCTGCTCCTCAGGGTTCTGTCCACCGTCGACATCAGAGAGCAGATTCTTAGCAATCCAACCGACGTGATTAGCACGATCCGGTAATTTCAAGGCCAAGAACCAAAATGTGATGACATGGTATGCTAAAGCATACACATATTGCGGAAGGTCGTCAGCTGCGTTAGGATGGAGCATGTCTGGCGCCGTGGTGCCAGTTGGTGTCGCTGCTTCGCTATGGAGACTCCCTCGTTGCGTTTGTTTCTTGTCTCGAACGTACTGAAGATACCTGACACAAATGCCGAAGACAATGCGATACTCGTCTTCTCTGAAGTTGACGTACATGTTTGGCATTCTGCTCAGACATGCCAGAAACTCCAGAATGTGCATTGCAACATGCGGTTGGGTAATGATCTGAGCCATCTTTTGTAACATTTGTACCAGCGTTTTACTTGTGGACAAGGGCAATTCGTGGCAGCAGATCGAGAGGGCGTGAATGCAATATTTGGCGCATCGCTCCCAAGTTGAGATACCTTTGACGAACGCCTGCACGATTTCGTCTTCTTGATCCTTCAAGAAAAACTCATGATAGCTCAGTATCATCGTCAAACTGTGGAAGAGGCAGATGGCGACGTCAGCACGTCGTAGACTGGTGCAGTTTGGAGGCTCTTGGAAATTGTTCGTCCGGATCTGTTCGCAAACTACTCTTCGAAGCTCTTTGATTTGCGGCACCGCGCCTCGGAATATTGCATGGTTGGTCAGCTGTGAGGGGAGATGCACAAGCACCATGCTATACACCTCCCAGTCGCCACCATTATCAACGATATGAACAATCGCATCAAGCCAGGCCTCGGTGTTTAGGGCGATTTGCTTTGGTTCCGCATCGACAGGTTCACCGTCTTCCGCGATAGACGTATCTAACTTTTCGACATGCGAAACTAATACGGGGCTTGCGATGATCGATGGAGACTCTGGCAGAGCCTCGGGGTCGGGCAATGTCCACAGTTGCTTGTAGGGGTGGTTAGGTTTCGTGCCGCTGGCAGAACGAATGGGAAAGGCTCTATCTTGAGTCGATGAGCTACTGAAGGAGATCCCTCTCGTAGTGCGAGATACTGCACCCTGTTCTGCCCTGGTCCGAGCGGCCTGAGCAGGATCTTCGACGTACTTCCGAGCTCGAAGTGAGCCGGTGTGTTGGAGAGTTGCCGCGAGACCATCCGACTCGGTGTCCTGGACCAGGAAGACCCGATTTGCCCAGTCGGCTCGAAGCCGAAAGAGGAGCTTCATTGCTACCAGACGAGCGTCGGTCTTGCAAGAACTCGTCTTCGCGATGTTGACCAGCGTGTCAAAGAGCTTCAGACTCTTCAGACCATCAAGATTCATACAACGCATGAAGAGCTTGACGTAACCTCTTGTTACAACTCCTGAGGCCGTGTGGCACTTCTGAGGGCCTGTTGATTCGGACATGACTGGTGTGGTAGGTCGAGATGTCGTAGAAGACGGTACTGGCGACAACAGGCGCTCATTGACAACGATTGTCCTCAATGTGTCCGTTATGTAGTCGAAAAGTTTCCTATCCGAGGAGACTGCGACGGAGACCATGAAAGATACAACAGACTCTAGGACCAGAAGATTGGTTTCGTCAGCTATGTCGTTGAGAAGGTCCTTGATCAAATTGGGCACCACGTCGTCGCCAAGCCCTTCTCCAATGAGATCCATCATGTCATAAGCTTCTGTGACGGCCTGGAGCGCCAAGAGGCGGGTTTGAGATGTGCGGTTTCGGTTGGCATAAAATTCCTGGAGGACCAGTGACAGGTTCTCTTCCCATTGCAGGTCTGACGGAGAGCAGCACCGGAACTCCTGGAAGTAGGTGAGAACAACCCGTGCCGCAGAGTCCGGGAGACGAGCATGAATGTTGTTGAAGAATTTTATGATGATCTGCCGCGAAACGATTTCGCCGGTCTTCATACTTGCCAACTCCTCCAGACGGGCAATAAGCTTCAGAAGCTCGAGCCCAATAGCTTCGTCAGGCCGGTCGGGCTCCGTCTCCGGGGCTATGAGCCCGATACCGGTTACCATATTGGAAGATGCCTTCTTGGAGCACTCCATTGCGACGTCCAGTAGATCCGACCAATCCTCCTCAACAATCAGACTGTGAACTTTGCCATCGGCATCTCGAAATAGGGAGTTGACCAGTTTAAGAATGGCACAGTGAACCCGGCCTGAGTCTGTACTGCGGACGGTGGCAACTAGACCTTCAATGAGTAGCGCGAAGGGCACGGGCGGATATCCTTTCTCCGTGCTTTTTGTTAATAACTTCTCCAGAACAGCCAATACGCCGCGAATATCTCTGGTATCTTTCCCTTTGCTGGCTCCATCACGGGGAAGATGCCGCAACAGGTCGACGAGAACCCTAACCGCCGCAGGACCATTGTGTGATTTCAGTAGAATGGATATGGTATGCCAGGCAGTCTTGGATAGGCTTGGCACTAGACAAAATATTGAGCCTAGTACAAGCACACACTCTTTGAAGCTTTCCGCGGGCAGGTTGGCGAATGTCACAATGGTATCGATAACGCTGATTGAAGCCCGCAAGTCCGCCTCGATAGTAGTGCTAAGGCAAATACTGACCAGCGCTTTCATCAGACCAGACATTGCGGATTCATCGGCCACGTTGGAGCCAAATTTGATGACTTCGCTGATGAAGACGAAAAGCTGATGCAAGTTTTCCTCCTCTCCGGCGACAGATATTTTGACTTTGGAAGCATTCTTCTTAGCATCTCGACTGGCTTGCTTCCTTGCTAATTTAACGGCCTGGTACGCGTCGCAAAGCCATTTGCGGAGCAGAGGAATCACGTCGTAATCGAAGCCATTCATTTGTCTTCCGTGTTTCGTAAGGTCGACGACTGCAGCCAGTTGCAAATGAAAATCATCAGAATTTGCGGGAGCCGTTAGGGTTTGGAAGTATTCCTTGCGATCAAGATCCGATGCCTCCTGATGTTTGACGCATTCCGACAGAAGCTCCCAACCAGCCACACGTTCCGCCTCAGTCTTTGTCGCATCGATCATTTCTTTTGCGGCATACCAGATATCCTGCACAGGATTCAGAGGATATTCGGAGACCGCATATCGGAGGGAGTTCGCCGCCGAGATTCGATCGCTGACGGTCCCATTCCCGCTTCTTAACAACTCGAAGGATTCCATGTGGTTCGGCGATAAACGTAGGGTCGTGCGTGTAGCATTCACATTGTCGGCTATGGGTGAAAGGATGGAAGATGTAGACTTCAGGCTCGGCGGAGGGGATTTGGTCAACTTGGCGCCTGTCAAGCCTTTGAAGACACTCGCCAGGCCGCCGGGGCGACTCGAGTCTGGCGTTGACGGAGCATCTCCTGGCGATGGGGACATGTGCTCGTCGGGCTGGTCGGACACGGTCTGAATCTTTCGCGTCGAAACTATGCGGCGGAGCATGTTAGCTGTGTCGCAGAACAGTATGCTTCATATCGGCTTGGTAGTAGTCAAAGTCGGCGAAAGTGGGTTGATGTTGTCATTCTCCGTGCAAATGACGATGATAGTCTTGCTCTGGATCCACAGTGCCAAAGACGTCGACGATACCTCTAGAGGCAGGATGGGACGAGAAGACGACAGAGAATGTGAAAGGTGGAATTTTTGCGGTAGGCAACTCACAGTCAATCTGCTATCAGCCCAGCTGGGAAGGTCTGAAATAACCCATCCAAGGCGGCGAGGCGAGCTGTAGGCCAGATAGTCCCGAAGCGGAAGTGGGAGACGGAGTGGGAGCGAGTGGAAGTGGGAGATGGGGGGGACACCTCAAGCAGCAAGTTGACGGCAGGCGACAGCAGTTTGAAGTAAGAAGTCCGGTCGTGTGATGGTTAGGTTCCGGCGACTGTCTGTTGTTTGTCGTGCCAAGTATTCGGGAGCTGTTCATGCGCTATCGCAGCATCAAAACTAGCAGAAATGCTTGGAGGAAAACTTGGATGCTGATCCCGTCGGTCGGTGCAGGGCTGGGCTGCTGGCTGCTGTGTGGTCAGGGGGGATGGGGTGGAGGTAGTGCAGTTGTCACTGTGTTTAGGGGGGCAGGAAGGCGGCAAGTACCTGCAGCAGGAACCAACAGTTCATGAGCTTCCCTGATGCGGTCTTTCCCCGTTGCAGGTCTATGCCCCACTTGAGATGGCCAGCTGATGGGATCCCGTCCAGCGCTAGATCCGCACCAACGTTATTCCGTCATCTGCCTTCCAACCTCGAAGTTCCATTCCATCCAGTAGAAGCTCCACTTTATTCCGATGAAGCTACCTTACGGCGCCGGCGCCGGCTCGGGTCCCAAAAAAAAAAAACCATTCCGGGAAACCTGAGCATACGAGCGGAGGGTTTGAAAGAATTGTGTGTTTGAAAGCGTCTCAATCAAGCATAAGACATGCATATTATCTTCTTTCATGTGATCTTGTTGATCTAGAGAAACTCTTGCAAAGTTTGTCTTTATTTCTTCAGTCAGCAGCAGTCTGCTCTTCCACATGTCTGAGGCAAAATAATGACCAATAAAATTCTCATTTTCCTTGAATCAATCTAGAAATTCTTCAGCAAACCCAGCCAGCCTTTGTGACTCCTGCAGCAAGCCATGCACCCGTCTTCATTCTTCATCTAAGCTTTGAGCACGGGCCATGCTGTCAGAACCCTGGCAGTTTTTCCGAACAATCCCGGTGGCCGCTTCCATCTTGTGTCTTTCGTCACAGCCAATGGAAGCTGCCCCACAGTACCTTCCATCTCCCGTCTTTTTCCAAAGGCAGCCGTTGGTAGCCTTGTCCCCCACAGCAACACATCATCCCCAAAAAGTTCAGCGCATCCAGTGTCCACGACAAATCATTCTTCCTCAATACCGTCGGTACCACTCTTTCACGACGCTGCGAACTTTGTCAAGATGGCCTCCCAAATGGGCACCATCGCCCAGCTGCTGGATGCTACTTTAGACCCCAGCACTCACAAGAAAGGTACACTAGACGCTGTTGCTTCTTACCCCGCCAACTTTGTTTGCATTGCTAATAAACAAATCCCCGAACAGCCGAAAACGCCCTCAAGGCTGAGCAAGCAAAGCCCCAATACTCTCTGCATTTGCTCAACATCGTTGCCTCGGAACCTCTGCCGCTCAAGACCCGTTTGGCCGCTGCGTTGGCATTCAAGAACAACATCCGCTCCAACTATGTTGACGCCGACGGAAACTACAAGCTACCAACAGACGAGGTCCAAACCATCAAGTCCCAGCTCCTTGGCTTGATGATCTCATGCCCACCTTCCATTCAAACTCAGCTCGGTGATGCTATCAGCATCATCGCTGATTCCGACTTTTGGGAGCGTTGGCAAACCCTGACCCAGGAACTCGTCGACAAGTTCTCCCCCGTCGACCCCAAGGTCAACATTGGTGTTCTCGAGGTTGCACACTCCATTTTCGTCCGTTGGAGGCCCCTCTTCAGAACCGACGAGCTTTACACAGAAATCAACCATGTCATTAGCACGTTCGCCGAGCCTTTTGTGCGCCTGCTGGTGCAGACTGATGAGCAGATCACGAAAAACGCCCAGAATAAGGACGTGCTGAAGAGCTGGTTCGAGTCCCTCAGCCTCATGATCAAGATCTTCTACGATCTCTCATCACACGACATGCCCCCGATCTTCGAGGAGCACCTTGCTTCTATCTCTGAGCTTCTGCACAAATACCTCACCTACACGAACCCGATTCTCGAAACCGATGACGATGCCGAAGTTAGTGTCGTTGACAACGTCAAGGCGGATATCTGCGAGGCTCTGGAGCTTTACACCCTCAAGTACGACGAGGACTTCAGCAAGTACACCGAGCCCTTCATCACAAATGCGTGGAACCTCCTATCCAACATCGGATCCGAGACCAAGTACGATTTGCTGGTCAGCAAGGCTTTGCACTTCTTGACTGCTGTCGCTGGCACTTCTCAGCACTCTGGTGTTTTCGCGAACGAGGATGTTTTGGGCCAAGTGGTCGAGAAAGTTATTTTGCCGAACGTCGCTCTGCGCGAATCAGACCTTGAGCTTTTTGAGGATGAACCTATTGAGTTCATTCGTCGTGATCTGGAGGGTTCCGACACGGATTCTAGACGTCGGTCCGCCACTGATTTCCTCCGCAGACTGCAAGAGAAGTATGAACAGTTGGTGACCGGTGTCGTCTACAAGTACATCAACCACTACCTGGAGCAGGGCAAGACCGACTGGAAGGCGAAGGACACAGCGGTGTACCTTTTTATCTCCGTTGCTGCCAAGGGTTCGGTCACAGCGGCTCAGGGTGTCAAGACGATTAACTCCCTGGTCAACGTCGTTGATTTCTTCGAGCAGCACATTGCATCAGACTTGATGGCAAGTGCAGGCGTGGAGCCCATCTCCAAGGTCGACGCCATCAAGTACCTACACACTTTCCGCAGCCAGTTGACGAAGGAGCAATGGAAGCTGGCATTTCCACCTCTTATCCAGAACCTGGCTTCGGACAACTATGTCGTCTATTCCTATGCCGCTATTGCAGTTGAGCGTCTCCTGTTCCTTTCTGATGACGCCGGCAAGCCTATGTTCCCTCGCGAGGACATCCAGCCATTCGCGAAGGACCTTCTTGATCACCTGTTCAAGCTTATTGAAAAGGAAAGAACCCCTGCTAAACTGCAGGAAAACGAGTTCTTGATGAAATGTGTCATGAGAATTCTCATCGTCATCAAGGAAGGAGCTGCGCCCCTTGCAGAGGGTATTCTGACACACTTGATCGCCATCACCAATATGATCAAGCAGAATCCCAGCAACCCTCGCTTCTACTACTACCACTTTGAGGCCCTGGGTGCGCTTGTCAGATACTGCTCTTCAACAAGCGCACCAGTCTTTAACCAGAGACTGTGGGAGCCCTTCAACCAGATTCTGGTTGAGGACGTCTCAGGTACGCCAAGTCCACGAAATCCTTCCGTCGCGTTATGCTGACCTAGTTTAGAATTCCTGCAGTACATTTTTCAGATTCTGGCATTGCTGCTGGAGTCGAGCCCTCGCGACGCCGTTTCGGACAACTACAAGGCCTTCCTGTCCCCGTTGCTTGAGCCGACATTGTGGGATGCCAAGGGCAACGTTCCTGCCTGCACCAGGCTGTTGTCCGCTGTCATTCCTGCGACAGCCGCCTACATTGTTTCGGAGAACAAGCTCGAGCAGATCCTTGGCATTTTCCAACGCTTACTCGCCACCAAGAAGTACCAGTTGCACGCCTTCGACATCTTGGAAGCAGTCGTGAAGTCATTCGAGCCGTAAGTCTTTGCTCAGTGCCATTATTGCAGAAATATGCTGACGAGAACTTAGCGCCGTGGTGGACCAATACTTTGGCGTCATTCTCAACCTCGCATTCACCAAATTGCAGGGCACCCCGGCTGATTCCCTGAAGCTGCGCTTTGCTCGGTTCTTCCATCTAGTGTCAGCCCGCCTCGAGGCCGGGTACGGCGCCGACTACTTCATGCAGCACGCCGAGAGAATCCAGGAGGGTCTCTTCGCCAAAGTTTACCCGCCCTTCGTCTTGGGTGAGACAGAGAAGCTGGCAAAGCCTGTAGACCGCAAACTGGCAGTCATCTCGCTTACCAAGGTTCTCTGCGATTCTCAAGCCTTTGCACAGAAGTTTGCGAAGGGTTGGGGCAACACTTGCAAGATTCTCCTTGCGTTGTTGGTGAACCCGCCTGTCATGACCGCTGGCCTCGGTGACGAGATCATCGCCGAAGCTGACGTCGATGACATTGGCTTTGGATTGTCATACACGGCTCTGAACACGTGCAGGCCGATTGTGCTTGACGACTACCCCGAGATCACTGCTGTTGTTCCCTGGGTCAGCGCTTACATCAGCTCTGCGAACCAGCGCCACAATGGAGCGATCGTGAACTTCGTCAACACACGTCTGTCACCCGAGCAACAGCAAGCCCTGCAGCAGTACCTGCAGTAGGAGAGGTTACCCCGCGGTGGCATGGGTTTGCCGGACAACGCTGTCTTTTCAATGGGCAGTTGGCACAAAATTCAGTAGGCGCGAGTGAACTTGACGGGGCTGGGATGGACAAAAAGGCGTGGGATGGCGTCGTCGAATAGGAAACTGGGAGGTGGGCGAATGGGAGGATCGCCTGGGAAGGACATAATCAGGCGTATACGACGTATGAAGACGTATGAAAATCAGCAGTTCGAGACATGCCTCCGGATGCGAAGCCGGGGCTGGGTCATGGGCATATATAGCCGCAAGCTCCAAGGACTTTTCCGAAAGCATGGGCATACAAAAGATGGTGTCATAGAGGCACGCATAGTTGACAAGCGTCATCTGTTCTCAACATTTGAGAAGACAAAAGCCAAAGCATTTTATTTTGAGTCAGACGACACTGTTCCCAGCATAGCTCCATGTGACTTCTCGTACAGAAAGGATATGACCTTCCGGTTGCTGATGGTCTGTGAAACCCATCACAGCGAACCCTGAGCGTCGGACTCACCGCCTGAATCCTCACCCACGTCAGCCCAACAACGACGAAGTAGTTTCACCGGATATTCCGAACTTCAAGAATATCACTCTCTGTCATGACAGCCTCAGACAATTCCCGCTGAGGGTCCCTCCCTTGCCATGCATCATGGCACGCACCTGTGGGAAGGTGACATTCGGCACCGGCCGCGAAAACCCCCGTCCCCCTTCTCCGCCCGGAACCATGGACCATCCTTTCGCCCCTCACTCCCCCGGCCGTCTGCATCATCCCTCACACCGCCCTCTCCGATGCGGACCCGACAAGCCGGGTTCCCTGGAACCTCCATCCAGCCTTGGGGGATGAGGAAGTTCGAAAATCCCTTCTCCCGCTTCTTCCTTGGGTGTTCTAGCCTGTGATTGGAAATTTTCTAGCCTGACTTCTTCTTTTTGCGAGAAGCGCAGACCATCTTGTGCGCAAATACCTTGGGCCCCGACAGGCATATACCAACTAGTGCAAATACCTTGGGCCCCGACAGGCATATACCAGCTAGTGCAAACACGAAGCTCCGGCTCAGGATCCAGGGTCGACCGGACGGGTTCAGATAACAGGGACCTAGCCACCGCGGTTCGTCCGACAAGGCTCTCGGCAAGATCATTGCAACACGCCCGGGTGCGTAAGAGCACCGACACAAGAAAATTCTTCTTATACCGATATTAGCCCGCGTGGCGAATTCGATGAGTGTAAGAGATTTTCGCCGTCGCGTGATTGGATGTTTGGTCAGGATATCATGACCAGGGTCGAGGTA
This sequence comes from Colletotrichum neosansevieriae, assembly GCA_036785495.1. Classification (NCBI taxonomy): domain Eukaryota; kingdom Fungi; phylum Ascomycota; class Sordariomycetes; order Glomerellales; family Glomerellaceae; genus Colletotrichum; species Colletotrichum neosansevieriae. Next base: position 327,272 of record JAVHLV010000033.1, on the reverse strand, counting down.
GCCCGTAGGCCGAGGGTGGGCTTTGGGAAATGTTTACTGGGGAACGATGGAGGGAGACATGACGAACGCCCATCCCACCCCCCCCCCCCCCCCCTTTCTCTTTTTTTTCGGGTCTCCTCTCTCCAAACGGACAAGGTCCGGCCGAGGCTGATGAAGAGTTTCAGATGGAGCTTTTTCGGAAGTGGAAACTTGTGAAGATGTGAAAGAGGCAGTTCAGGACGTCGATCCACGGGAATCGGGACGGGAATTTAGGACGGGAATTTGGGGCTGCAGCATTGTGGACGACCTAACTGACGTTGATCTCGGGGGCCCGCCGCATGGGGCGAGCGGACAAGACGCGTCGATGGTTTCTTTCCAAAGGAGAGGGTGTGCCGTTGACCGCTCTCCAATGCCGAGGATTTGCAACTTCTGGGGACTTGAGTCGTGGCATCGAGGGGTGTGAAACGAAACGAGGGTTTGGCGACCAGTTGCCAAGGGAGACGACAAGTGAAGGAATTACTTGGGACAATAAAGCGAATGTGAATGTATATAGGCCATATTTCATTAGCTTTTCGTGAATGTATATCGTCCACTCTGTACTACAACGTATCTATATGTTCATGTGAACGCGTAAATTGCTTCGAGAAAATAAATCAGGCCTTCTCACGTAATGTCCCAGACTCGTCTGCTAAGAGGATGTCGCCCTGACACAGGCATTCCATTAGTATGACCAAGTCGCGGGTGAAATTTGTCAAATATTCCGCCGTCCCCTTCTTTACATATTCTTGACAAAGCTGCTTCCTTCAAACTCAACCCGTATAGGTGACTTGTAAAGATTCGATCGCGAAAGTAATGCAATAAACAAGGACGGATATCAAACGCCGGATCCTGGACTGTGAACCCAGATCATAAGTCGTGATGAAATGCGAAAAATACGGTATCGTCAGATCAAAAATCGTACAACATGTACTTCAACTATGTTGCGGCGTGAATGGGTCGGGTATAATCGATTGTAGGCGTGATGTTGGCTGAAGTTGGAAAAAAAAAAAGGTCCAAAAATCCGGGAATGCGGAAAAGGTTGAGACGGTGTGCCTTCAAATCAAGCCGCCCTCGGAGAAGCCCATGCTGTTTCGCCATCCACAGCTTCGTTCTTGTTCCTCTCGCTCCAGGTCACGGGGTCGCGGTGGAACGCCTCTAGCGTTCAAAGTACCTTTGGGTACCTGTGATGGACTTTGGTCGAATTCGCTGCTTCCGCAGCTGCTCCCGCCGCTCGTGTTGGTCTGGACGACAAGTAAGCTGCTGGTGCTGGAGAGACGCTTGGTGAACTCGGTGAAGCTGAGTCGCTTGGCGCTGGAGCCGGACGTCCGCTTCTCCCCGTTGGCTCGGGAGATGCTTTCTTCGGATATCTTACCGGATGATGAGGTTGGAGCATCAAGTCGCCGATCTTGGCCCATTGGGTGAGGTTGGCTATATGTCCTTTGTGTTGTGCCCGGACTCGGCCTCAGTCTGGAATGTGCCGTGTGCGGGCGCGTGGACGCCTGCAACGGAACGCTGAAGTTGGCTGGCGAGCTCCTCATCACAGGTGACCGAGGCGACATTGGGTCGTCAGACCGACTGGAAAGATATTCGAGGACGCGCTGAGCATTCGGGGCAACCAACGTGTGTCGGTTGCCGTTCACGTCTGCCTCATGAGCGTACTCATCTACCCCCTCGTCTTCGTCATCATCAGAATCTTCTTCTAAATCAGATGACTCTTCATCCATGTCGAAGGCGCTTTGCAAAGCGGCTCTCTCGGCTGCTGCCGCCTTCTTTTGCTCTCTTCTCTTTTCGTCTGCTTCTCTCATCAATGCATCAAACCGAGCCAAAGATGTCAGTTTCTCCTCACCCGGTACCTCGCGTTCGGATCCAGGAATACATCTGAGCTGGAAAGCTCTGTCGAGAATCGTCTCCCGCGGGGCGGGCGGCGAGCTCGAGTCGGCTCCTGGGAAAGGCTGAGGACCCCCGGAGCTCACGCTGCCTCGTCCGCGGATCGGAGAGCTCACAGTTGACGCGCGTCCCTGAGCAGCTGTCCAGCCTTCAATGAAGTCGCTCTGTTGGTAGTCACTCATTGTGGTGATGGGAGACGGAATATCTGACGGTAGTACTGTGGTGTACTTGTTGGGATCAGGCATCGCAAAGCCCATGCCAGCAGGATGATGCATACTCGTCGGTGATGAAACATCACTACGCTTCGAGCGCAAGCTTGGGGAATCGGAACTAAAGGTGACGGGGCGCTCCCGACTAGAGTAGGTCTGGGTCGAGGGCTTGTGTTGCAGAGTTGTGCGAGAGTTGGGGTTTCCGCTTGGGGGTCGTGGAAAGTAGTCGGAAGCATCTCGGGAGCGTTGTTGCGGGGAAAAGGGATTAGCGAAAGACGGCGATGCTGGACTCTCCTCCGGGCTCACGGGGAGCTTTCTCGAAATGATGAAACGCGCCCATTCGTGGAGGCTGATATGGTGATCATCAGGAGGTGTGCGGAACCACAGGGTGGTGGCGGCGGATTCTTTGCTGGAGATCAAGCCGGCAGCTCTGCTAGAACGGCGCTTCTTCTCCTTGTCGTTGATGGTTATGACCAGAGTTGGTAGGACGGGGCCTTGTTTGCGGTGGGCGAGCATCTGCACTTGGCAATCGATGACGGAGCTAACGGGGTATTGGTAGGAAGGCTCCCAGTCGTCCTGCAAGTTCGAAAGGCTTAGGTTTTGGCCGGAGAACTCTGTCGTGTTGATTCTTACCTTTGACTTAAAGATGGTGATGTAGTAGCCGTCGATCGCGATCGGCCTCGGTTGGATCTTGGAAGGAGGGGCGCCATTTGTACGACCAGTGGAGCTGGTTGGGGAAAAGGTCGGACTGGTAACACCTTCTCTGTGGACGTTGCGACCTCCAACAACAATGTATCGAGGCTGGGACGAAAGTGTCAGTGACATGAAGAAGACGGAAAAGCAAGCAAAGCGGGCATTCGTACCTTCCAAACGGCGCGACCCAGAATTTGGCCCCGATCAGGGGGGATTAAGAGGAATCCCTCGCAGGTTTCCATCGCGGCGAGCCGCGGCGAGCCTGTCGAGGGTGGTAGGAGGCGAGAGAGGGAGAGGAAGGGGCAATATCGCCCTAGAGAGAAAAGATTGCGTATCAAGTCTAGTAGAGAGGATTAAAGAGACATCCTGAAGGGAGCTGATGTCGGTTGTCGTCTTGGGAAGGTTCAGAGGACAGACGTTTCGTTTCGGAGTGTGTTAACGAGTGTTGGCGTTTGGCGCATGCAGTAGCAGCAACAGAAGAAATAACAATCGATGATGTTGGGTCGGGAATGGGACAGTCGACAGCGTGGATTCTGTACAAAGGGACCAGTTTCCGTACAGATTATGGATTCCCAGATCTCCCCAGCGCCCCCCGGGTTTGCGCGTGGATAATAAACAACGTTCGCGTTTGAAACGATAGAATTGGATGACTTGGAGGAAGAAGAAACGAGGCAGAGATGGCGTAAAGCAGGTAGGTAAAGGATATGAAGGAGGGGGGCGCCGCCAACGGGAGAGGGGTGGGCGAAGGGGGTGAGGGCTACTAAGGTGAGATGTGAGGTGAAGGTGTCAAGGCGAGGCAGGAAGGTCAAAGTGTCTGGCGCCTCAGTTGTCGGTATGGACCGTTCGGATACCTTGTGAGTAAGGCAAGGTAAGGGAAGGCAAGGTAATGGACGGAGGGTAAGGTAAAAAAAAAAAAAAAGAGTAGGTCAGAGGCAGGAGAAACGAAGAGCGGCCGGTAGTGTAAGGTGAGGTACCTTACCTACCTAGCTAGGTAGGTAGGTAAGAGAAGAACAGTGCGGTTCAGTCGCACCAATGTAGGGATCTTGAATGTGATGCGTAAAAGTGTTGTTCTAGCTAAGATCTATTAGGGCAAGCCTTCTGGGCTAAGTACAGGGATTTGTGGCCTCAGGCCCCTGTCCCCAGGGTGGGGAAGTCGCACCCACCTGCAAGTCGGACGCACACTTAGCCGCCCACGGCTATGTACTTTTAGCATAAAATTAACAACTTTAAATATAAACTCCTTAGTCCTAATAACTCTATCCTAATAATAATTCTATAAGCAATTAACTATATATTCTATTCTATGCTATTCTATATTATCCTAATTACTTCTATATAATTAAATCTATACTATAATAGACTACTCTATTTTATTTATATTAAATAGCTATAAGTATTAAGTATATAATATTAGATAGTTTAGGATATATATAGTTTTATACTAATTAGTTATAATAATTTAGCTCTTTTAGAGGGTATTTTAGAACTATTTAATCCTCTATAAATCTAGTAAAGTAGTAACACCCTATTAAATATATTTAGTACTATAGAAATTATTTAATTACTTATACTTCTAGTAAGGTTACTCCTCTAATTATATATCTACTAATTCTTATATATTAGCTTAGTACTAAATAGTAAAAGGTAAAGCTAAGTAGATATTAAAAGATCCTTATCTAGTATAAGATCTTAGTGCTAATAGAGTAGTATATATACTTAATAAAGAGCTAGAGGATTCTTTAACTTTTATTTATTTATCTATATTTAGAGTTATTTTTCTAGTATTAATTTAGTTATAATCTCTAGTAAAGGTTTAGTTCTATACTAGTTATCTACTAGTAGCATAGAAGAATATATTTACTCTGCTAGGTTAGGCTTTAAGTATAATAATATTAATTACTAATTCCCTTTTAGATTTAATTAGTTATAAAGCTTTAGCTCTATTATTATTATTATCTAGCATAATAATATACTTTAAGATAGCACCTAGTCTATACTTATACTATTTAAGTTATAGTAGTGGCTCTAGGTTAGCAATTTAGTTCTAATAATAATTAGATTAGTTAGGTTAGTTTTATTAAAACTACTTAGGCTGCTAAGTGGGTTATTATAGTTAGATAACCTTATATTACTCTAGTCTAGCTACTTAATTCTAATAATAAGGTTATATCTGCTAAATAGTATATTAAATTAGTTTAGGCTAGATATAAATAGCTTATTAAATTAGTTTAGATTAGAGGGGTTAGTGCTGCTAAGGTTAATAAGCAGGTCTAGGAGGTAATATAAGGGGTAGAATAGGGAAGTTTAGGTAAGATATAAGGCTTTAGTGTCTGCTAAGTGCTTTAGCTCTATCTGCTTCTATAACTAGTTCCTATTAATTAGCTCCTATAAGCTTATTTAGTATTTTAAGTTACTCTTAGTGCAAAATCAGATACTAGGGTAATCTATCCTATAAGAAAAGTAAATTAGTATTAATAATTAGTAACTTAATAGCTACTCTTTCTATAATAGCTCTATCTAAATAGCTCTAGATATAGTTATAATACTTATTAATAAGAAATTTAGATACTTAAGTAAGTAACTATATAGTATTAATTATTATAGTTCTATTCTAGGTAATAAGGCTTTTAAGTCTAGCTCTAAGATTAGGGGTTCTAATCTCTTAGTACTATACTTATTATAGGTATTTATTCTAAATATAATATAAGTACTAAATATTAGTATTATATAGGATTATCTTCTAGGGGAATTACTAGTACTTAAAGGTAGTAAAGATCTGCTTAGAATTATTAGTTATAAATCTATTAATACTTCTTATCTTAGATACTACTATAAGTTATTAGTATAGCTAGTAAACTACTAGCTTAGATATAGTTAAGAGGATAGTAACCTTTTACTTTCCTCTATACTATTAGGTTAGCTTAGTTTAGTAAGGCTAGAGGTATATAGTAGAATATTTAGTAATATCCCTCTATTAGATACTTCCTTCTAAATAGAGTAGTAACTAGGTCTAGAAGATAAGAACTAGTTATTTCTGCTACTTTTAATCTTTCTATATATTAATCTAGTATCTAGGATTTCTAATAGTAGTAATATCTAAAAGGGCTATTTAGCATAGAAGTTCTTAATCTATTAGATTATAGTTAAGATTCCCTTAAATAGGTTAGATTTATAATTTAAACTAAGTAAATAGTTAAATTTCTATAAAGTTATATATTCTTAAACCTATTTTATTAATAGTATTTAAAATTATAGTCTTATTAATTAGTTTAAGGGAAACCTTATACTCTAAGCTAAATATCTTAATATTACTTACTACTACTAATAATATAGCTCTAAAAGGATATATATATATTACTATATTAAAGCACTTATATTATTAGATTAAATAGTCTATATATATAAGAAACTCTTCTAAGTCTATATTTAATATAGTTCCTCTAGATATAATCTAACTAGCTCTTAGTTTAGTATATCTTTCTATATAAAGTAAATAGGTAGAGTTTTGCTTAATATGCTAGTAAGTAAAATAGTATCTAACCAGGTTATTAATACTAAGAAGGTTCTTTAAAAAGTGCTAAATAAACTGCTTAATCTCCCTCTAAATATAATAGGAAACTCCTTAGTTACCTAGAACTAGAATAAATAGTTATAAACTAGACTAAGAGTCCCACTTTATTACTTTAAGGTAGTTATAGTTAGGTAGTATATTTAGGCTCTATACTAGTACCTCTAAAAGCATCCTATATAACTAGTATTAGTTTTACTTAGTTTAATATATTTTAAGAGTTATAGGGTTAATTAGGTTAAATCTTAGTGCTTAGGTAATATCTAGAGGCTAGAATTTAGAGCTAAGAGTAAGCTACTTAATATACTATATCTAGTATTATCCCTTAAAGAGGCTAGTAGCTAGAATATAGAATCTAGCTACTACTTTAGTTAATCTATTAATAAAGTTTGCCTTATAGTATTTTAAAGTGATTTGCTAGAATTAGTTATATTAGGCTTTAGGTGCTCTAGATATAAAGACTAGAACTATAGTTTAGGTAGTATATCTATAGAAGAATAAATTACTATCTTAGATATTTACTACTATCTTAATAGATCTAGATTTCTAATTACTAGTCTTAAAGCTATATATATTTATAGTATATAAGAGGACTAAGATTAGGACTATTAGTTAGTTAAAGACTATAATCTGCTCTATCTAATTAGTATTAATTCTATCTAAAAGGTGTTTATAGGTTTAGCTATTTATCCTCTATACTAGGTAGCTTAGTATCCGCTAATCTAGATAATTAGGGTTTAGCTCCTTAATAGATAGATTAATAGGTTATTTAGGTTAGTTCTACTAGATCAGGGTATTATTTAGATTATTATTTATATCTATAATAATAATAAAGGAGAAAGGTATAGTAATTTCTAAGTAATAGTTAGAGTAATAGTAAGTGCTAGTAAATAAATAGTTTTTAAGTAATAAGAAAATTAGAAATAGAGCAAATTAAAAGTTAAGGGAAAGTATATAGTAGGTATGGAATAATTAGTGTAAAATTAATATAAGGTGGTGAGTGTGGTAGGTGAGTAGGTGAGTTTAGTTTGAGAGGATACTTAGTGGTAGGGATTTGTAAGGATAATATACTACTTCTAGGCTAGAAATAGGTTGCCTATAATCTCTTAGTTATAAGAATTCTAGGTAGATAGGTTAGGGAGTTAGTGGATTTAGTAGGTGTAGTGTTATTAGAAAATCTGGATAGTGTTAAGGTTAGTATGGTTAGTTTAGGTCTAAATAGCAGGAATAAAGTTTAATTCTGCTCCTTTCTAGTTAATTTAACACAGAGTTAGCTGTATAGAAGTTAGCTGTATAGAAAAATTGTTACAAGCAATTTATCTACTATATCTGTGTGATCTCTATTATTAGCCTGGTTAGTTTTACCTATCTAACCTGCTCTGTTTATCTAGTTATCTTAGTTAAGGTTAATAAAGAGCTTAAGAGAATAGTAATAATAAATTGGTGCTAGTTCTGAGATATCTGGTCTAGGGAGTGAATTTCTTTAGTTAGTCCTAATACTAATTATTTAGAATCTCCTATCTATCTAGTTTTATTAGATAGTATATTATTTATCTAACTCTCTTATTAATATAGAAAGGGCCTTACTATCTTAGCTCTAATTTTAGAGGTTTCCCTTTCTAGATAACTATAACTAGATCTCTAGATTTAAATAGTTAGTACTATCTTAATTTATACTAAGCTCTCTAAGCTATATCTTCCTTCCTATTTACTTTTCTAGCTTCTAGTTAGAATATTTTAGTATAGGTAATATAGAATATAATAAGGTTATTAAGTTAGTTTAGGTTTAGTAGTATCTATATTCCCTTTTTAATAGCTCTAACTAGTAATAGGTTTAGGCTTATTTAAAAGTATACTATAATAGGGTTTTTTAGTATAAATCTATAGAGGACTTTATATAGCTAGATATTAAGTTTTATTAATATTCTTAAGTTTAAACTATATAGTATCTTTAGAATAAATTCTAATTATATCTAATTATCTATACTAATAGATATCTTTTCTAGAATAGCCTAAATTAATTAGTTATAAACTTTAACTATTCTAACTAATTTATAAGATTAGACTAGTATAAGGATAACAGAGATCCCTTTATTATTTATTGCTATTTAAAATCCTACTAATATAAATATAGATCTAGTATCTAGATATATTAGAATAGGTTCTAACTATATCTCTTTTATCTAATCTAATAGTATAGAGACTGCTTTCTTATATCTAGTAGTAATAGTTAGCTTTATCTAGGTAAGTTAGCTAAGATAGTTAATTTATATAAGCAAATACTTAAATTCTCTTAATAATATAGGAAAAGGTTCTAAATAGTTAATTCTAATAACCTATATAGATACCTTAATCTAGATTAGTTAACTAGAAGTATATAGCTTAGATAATATAAATTATATATACTTCTAGTATCCTTTAATATATCTAATAATATCTTTAACTATACCTAGCTAATATACTATTCCTATAAGATAATACTATATTAATTCTAGTTTAAAATACTCTAATTTATTATAAGCCTTTGCTAGAGCTCTAGCTACTTCTTCTAGTATAAAGCAGAGTTAGTATTTCTCTTATTATAGATACTATAATACTCTATCCTATACCTTATATAGTTATACTTCTAAAATAGTCTAGTTTAATTTATAATAATTCTAGTTAGAGTTTAGAACTAGTCTAGTAGTAATATAAAAATAGATATCTCTATACTATTCTAAATTTTACTATTTTAGAAGTAGGTAGTCTAGTTTAGTTACCTAATCTATTATTAATAATTAGTAGCCTCCTAGTAGAGCAAAGAACTTAAATCTATTTATAGTAGGTATTATTCTAATAGTAGTATTAAGGAGTTATATTAAGGTTTAATATTTATTATTTAACTATCTAATTAGTTCTTTATAGCTTCTAATACTATCTTTCTAGATCTAAGTGGTGCTAATAAGTTCCCTTTAAGGCTTTAGTACTTCCTTATCTATATAGTTATAGGATAGAAAAATTATATAGGAGAGGCTATTAGCTGCCTTATTCTAGGATCCTTTAATATAGTTAATTTTTATATTTAGAAGTCTTAGCTCTATAACCTACCTAGTATAAATACTAGTATAGTATAAGGATATTAAAAACTAGATTAGAGGTTTATAATCTATCTAGATAGTTAATAGCTTTAAAGTCTAGAATATATATTTATATTATCTGTAAAATTTAATAATAGCTTTAAGTTTCCTCTTATAGGTGCTATAGTTCTGCTCTATTTTTATAAATAAGAATAAGTTATAGAGGAGTAATACCTTCTTTTTATTTTAAAGTTACTAGATATAATATCCTCTATTATAACTAGAGATATCTAAATAGAGGTTAACAGGTAGTCTAAGAATATACCTATATATATCTATAACCTTAGTAACTAGTTCCTTTAGTACTATAAATAATATAGCTTTAAATAGGCTCTAATTCTATAGAACCTTTCTAGTTAATTAATATAGGGGTTATAAAACTTCTACTAAGTTCTTTATTTACTATTAGCAAAAACCTAGTGTTTCTAGGAATATTTAGACTTAGATCTGATCCTTTAGCTCTAGCTATTTATATAGTTAGGTAACTTAGTCTAGTTATATAGCTCTGATTCCTCTAACTCTATAAATCTAGCTAAGGGCTTCTACTTTATTAACTCTAATTACTACCTTTTTCTATAATAGCCTGAGTTTTAACTAGAGGATCTATAAGAGAAGGTAATAGGAGATAAAATCCTATTTATCTTTAAAACTCTTATTAAGTGTAAATATATTATTAAAGTAGTTAACTATTAGCTTAAAGCTTCTATATTCTATTAGGTATAGAAAGAATAGCTCCAGATTTAGTATAAGAATAGAGCCTAGTATAATTTATCCTAATTCTATTATTAAATAGTAAGCTATCTTTATACTCTGAGATATATAGGTTAGTTAAAGTTAAGAGTAGTAGGGGATCTAAAAGGTATAGATATATCTCTAGTTAGAATATACTAGTATAGACTAATATATATTCTTCAGGTTCTATTTTAAATAGCTCCAGATTCTCAGGTCTAATAAGTTATTATAGGTATCCTTAAAGAGAGAAATCAGAGTTTTAGAAATCTCTTTATTAATATAAGAGTAGTTAAATATAAGATAGTACTTCCTATCTAATTAGTATAGATCCTTTAATACTATTATAGGTTTACTATACTAATCTGAAAGTTAGCTATTTGCTATAATAGTTAATTTATATATATCTGCTTTTTATCTCTTAGTAATAAGTTTTTAGAGCTAAAACTCCTTAGTTAGGGTTAGATACTTATATAGTAATTAGCTCTAAGAAATATACCCTGTTTATAGTTATAAAGTATAGGTATAGATATTAGTTAGTATTATCCTAATAATAGAGTTAGCTCTAAGGTCTTAATAGATATATAGGGTTCTTATAATAATCTTAAGTATATAAGTGGGAATTAATAGTTCTAATTTAACTCCTACTAACTTTATCTATTCTTCTATCTAAGCTAATAGTATAGAAAAATCAGTTTCTCTATATTTAATATATCTTTTAGTAGGGAAATTAGCTAGATTATAGTATAGGGGTTTAGTACTAAGTTTACTAGCTAGTTTAGTTATAGGTATATTATAATCACCTTATAGTATTTCTATTTCTCTGTTTTAAACTAATATACTAAGAAAACTATAGTAATTATACTAGTTTTTTATTTCCTTGCTTATAGTAATATATAGGATATAGATTATTAAGTATATTAAAGAAATAGTATAAAAGTATAAAAAAGCAACTCTATAGTTATATTTCTACTTAATAGTATTAGTGCTATCCTAGCTGCTAATCCTTTCTAAGTCTCTTTTAGTATAAGTTCTAATATACCTAGGTAGATACTAGTTAGTTAGTTTAAAGATAAAGAAGATATATCTATAGATATCTTATTACTCTATTTATTATTAGAGTCTAGTTCTAATCCCTCAGCTTAGTCTAAATATTTATTAAATACTTTTAGTATCTTAGTAAAAGCCTTAATAGTTTCTAGTATAAAAATAAGGTACTATACTAGATTAGATACTATTACTAGTCCTTATATCTCTACTATATCTTTGCTAATAGAGATATCTCTAATTTTTAAAATAGCATATTATATATTAATTTAGGTATTAACTAACTAGAGCTAAGATAAGCTAAGTAGTAAGTTAATTAGTAAGTTCTACCTCTAAGAGGTTATATAAGCCTAGATTTCACAGCTAATCCCTTAAATAATAATATTTAGAGTAATAAAATAATTAATTTAAATAGTATAGTTATTAGTAGTAGATATTTAAAGACTATTAAAGCTAATTTCTTTAAGTTAATAGATAGAAAGGTTATACCTCTTTATAAGTAAAGGGGATATAAGGTTTAGTTCTGATCCTTAGTTAGCTTAGATAGAATTTTTATCTAGAAGAGAACTTAAAATACTATTTTTCCTAATCTAAATTATATAGTTAACTCTAAATAGCTAGATCTAAGTATATTACTATATTAACCTCTTAGTGCCTGCTATAGAAGTATCTATAATAATAATAGCTATATCTAAATCTAACTAACTAGAAAGTCTAATAATATTTGCTTTAACTAATTCTAATACCTTTCTGCTATACTTCTTAGCTCTATATACTTAGGTTAATAAGTATTAGAACTCTTTGCTCTCTTAGAGGCTAATCTGCTAGAAGTTAAGCAGGTTTATAGGAATTATAATCTTCTCTACTAGAGCTACCTAATTAAAAAGTCTAGCTCTCTTTCTTCTAATAATAGGACTAAGTTCTTAGTGCTATTTAGCTATAGATTTTTTCTATACTAGTACTATTTAGCAGAGAGGGTTTAGTAATAAGTCTAATATAAGGCCTCTCCTACTATAGGCAGTATTATTTAGGAGTTCTATTAGCACTTAGTACTATCCTAATTAAGCACTTTCTCTTAAATCTTCTATATTAGTTATCTAGTATTAATTAAATATTAGCTCTTATTAGTAATAATCTAGTTTAGGAGATTAGTCCTATATTAGTTATTAGGGTTCCTCCTAATTCCTCTTAGCTTTATAAGCCTTTAGCTCCCTCTCTCTTATACTCTAGTCTCTTAGAGGCATACTTAAACTATATTACTTACCTACCTAGTATAGTTTCTTTTAAATACCTCCCTATTCTAAGAGCCTGAAAACTATATCCTTCTAGCTTATCTAGCTAGTATTAGTTTCCAGGGTAGTAGAGATAAAGCTTAATAATAACTAGACTTATTTATTTAGTTCTAAGATTAGGTCTATTATTATATTACTAATATACCCCTTAAAGCTATTAGCTACTTTAGCAGGTTATGCGTTAATAATCCTATTCTATAAGTCTATATAGTTTACTATATCAGGTAATTTAGGTTAGAATATTTTACAGGCTTAAGTTTCTATAATAAAGCCTAGTTTAGATATATTCTAAGTATTTAAAAGTTTATTATAGTTATATATAAGCTCTTAAGCTAGGTGCTTAGCTAAATAGAGCTAAACTAAATAGGCGTTAATCTTCCTAGCTAGAGGCATAAAGCCTTAATTCTAGCTTTATAGTAATATAAGAATCAGAGCTTTTAGTATAACTTATTTCTAAGCAGATAGAGGGGGGTTCTTATAGAGGGGTAAAGTGTAACCTTTCTTACTATATTTAATATAAACTCACTTCTTTAAGTCTAGTAATTTAGAGCTATTTATATATAGGTTCTTAGATAAGCTTTAAGAGGAAATACTAGGTAAGTTTAAGTCTATGCAGTTAAAATTCTATACTATTTAGGTGCTATTATTACTATAATTCTATTTATTTAATACTTAGTTATACTAAGTATTAAATAAAATATTTTAGTTTCTTAGTTAAGAGGTATTTTCTTAATTCTAGGATTAGCACTAAGCAGGTTATAGTAGTTATTACATTATTACTTAGTTACTCTAATCTAGTCTATCTTTCTAGTTAGTATTATTATAGCTCTGCTAATTTTAAGGAGGGTATTAAGGATATAATCTATTCTGATAATTCTAACCTTATAGAGCTGAGTTTTATTACTACTAGGTTTAAAGCTACTAGTACTAAGCTATTATATAGGTCTGAGACTAATAGGGGGGTTACTAGAAATTCTACTAGTTATAACTACTTAAAGGCTAATTATTCTAGGCTAGGTAATTTAAGACGTTTACCTAATATAATATATAGGAGAAAGGTACTAGAAGTGCTAGAAATTACTATTAAGGGATAAATAGTTAAGAAGTAGAGCTGCTTAGTATATTTAGTTCTAAAAATATATAGCTAAAATGCTAGGTTAGGAGGGTATTAATAGGGATTCTATTATTCTAATCTATAAGTATCTGCTTAACTAGGTAAAATTATTTCTATTTATAGCAGATCTAATTAGCTTTATACTAGTTCCTTAAAACTTATTAGATATCTATTACTATATTATAAGTAGCTACTAGGCTTAGAGCTCTTATAGTAGCTCTATTTATAATAGCCTTATAAAGCTTCTTATTAGCTAGTCTATTAATAAATTATTAGATTAGTTATCTCAGAACTATTTTCTTAGCCTTACTAGATACTTATAAGCTTATAATAGAGTCTAAGCCTCTAAACTAGTATAGTATTACTCTAGCTCTGCTATAATAGACTTATAGAGATTCTCTACTATTCTATTTAAGAGTAGTAATATTAGCAGTTTCTTAGAACTATTATTTAATTAGAGAGGAAATTACTTATATAAAGTTTGCTCTAGCTTAGTTCTATCTAAAAGGGACACTTCTCCTCCTATCTTAGTATATATAATAATATCTGCTAGTTATAGTAAGTTATCTAAGAATATAGTAGCAGAGCTATTATAAAATATATTAATAGCCTTAATAACTTAGACTAGAACTTAGTTAGGGTCTAGACCCACTTTTTTAAATTTAAAAAGCAAATAAGTTAGCTATTTAGCTATTAATCTATTACTAAAAAAAGAAAAACCTATAAAGTTAGATATTAAGAGTATTTAGCTCTAATTATATAGCATAGAGTAGTAGTAACTCTAATAAGTTTAATAGTTTTGATCTAAATTAAAGTAGCTAAGTATTTAGCTCTGAGGCTTTTAATTCTAATAGTTATACTTACTACTATAAATATCCTCTTAAAAACTATTTTAGCTCTAAGTTTAGCAGGCAGCTTTAAATAGTTACTAACTTACTATTATAAGATAGGATATTATATTAGTAGGAGTACTAGATAGTTATTTATTCTAACTAGATTATTTAAAAGGGTAGTATAAGCTAGAAGGGAAAAGATATAAATATAGGTAAGCACTCTCTTTAAGGGGGAGGTGATAAGGTTCTTCTAGGTTACTACTAAAAAGTAATTAACTATATAATATTAGAGCTAAATCTTTAATACTATTAACAGATTATAGAATATTTAATTAGTTAGTATCTATAGGGTTTAAAATAGGATTTCTCTTAATAATTAGTAATATTTTATAGTTAGGTCTATACCTAGTTATTTACTCTGAGAGTTAAAAGTTCTCTAGTATAGCAGTAATAGGTAATATAAAGTTTATAGTTTTAGTTCTAGTTACTTAGTAGTAAAGGTAAGTATTAGTCTTAGAGTCTTAACTCTAAGAGATATATTCTAGTAATAGGGGTTAGTATCTAGGAAAAGTTAATAGACTTAATTCTTAAAATATTATAGTTAGAGTTACCTAAATAGGTTCTAATTAATCTTAATATTTAGCATAGTTAAATATATATTAAACTAGGTATAGGTATATATTATTGCTTAGTAGTTATCCTAGTAATAATATCTTAGTTTCTAGTAAGTAGAGTTATTCTAATTATATAGTATAGTTCTAGGATAATACCCTTTAATAAGGAATATTAGTATTTAATACCCTTAAGTTAGAGCTAATATCCTTAGACTCCAGATTAATAGAGTATAATCAGATTTTGCTCCCTTTAATTAGAGTAGTATATATAATATTAGTAATCTGCTAATAGCAGTAATCTTATTAAGCAATCAGAATAGAGCAATCTGCTCTAATAGAGGAAAAGATATAGTTAATTTCCCTTAGTTTCTGGAAGGGGAGGCTAGAAGAACAGTACAGTTTAGTTACACTAATATAGGGATCTTAAATATGATGCGTAAAAGTGTTATTCTAGCTAAGATCTATTAGGGCAAGCCTTCCAGGCTAAGTACAGGGATTTGTGGCCTCAGGCCCCTGTCCCCAGGGTGGGGAAGTTGCACCCACCCGCAGTAAGGTAGGTAGGCAATGGATGTGTGTGAGTACCTTGGGTATTCGTAGATGATTCTGCCGGGTCCACAACCCGGGGTGACGTGGAGTCGCAAAACGCGTGCTACGAGATAAAAAGAGAGCAGGAGACCGGAGCATTCGAAGCAAGCGGCCGTTCTATGCAGTAGGCGAAATTAAGCCAGACAGACATGCGCGCCCTCCCACCGCACGCAACTACCTACCTATACTAGGCACCTTAAGTTGGGGTCACGTCCTAGCGACAGGAGCAGTTTACGGTACGTACTCGGCACCTACATAAAGTACCTTAAGGTAAGGGAAGTACTATAGGTACCTTACCTGACCTTGAGGAATGACTATAGGTAGTCTCTGAGGTGAACTTGCAGTCCAAGTGTAGGCAGGCACACTCAATGGGTACCGCAGTAAAGGTGTGTTCAACGGGATTCGAGATGCATGCCAGGGGTTCAAGAATGGGGAAAGAAGAAAAAGAAAAGACGAAAAATAAAGGCCCTGGTCAGTGGTCAGTACTCTCTCCCCCTGGGAAGTGGAAAAAAGGCAGGAAGAGGAAGGGGCCCACGAACGGTACCTGCGCAAAATTGACGGCAAGTACCGGGTTCAGGGCAGGACTGATCCAAGCCTGCAACTGGACGTGGACGTGGGCGTGGCAGGTTTTCCCCCTTGCGGCTCCTGTCCCCAATGCCTTTTTGCATCTTGGAGCATTGGACCTGATTCCTCTGGCATTTGCTGCAGTCCAATGAGCGTCGGCACTGTGGGACGGAATGGAGACCTCAAGGAGATACCTACCTATGCGGGAGGGGGGGTGTTTACTTCATAATGTTAGCAGAATTAAGACGTTATATAAATAGATAAATATGCTTATTAAGAGAGTATGCTATTAGACTTCTTAAGCTTAAACCGGTTATAACTATAATAATATTTAATTAATAATAATTAAATATTACTATATTTATTTTAAAGTGATTCTAAATAGGTTTAATAGAGCAATATTACTAACAGTGGCATGTATATACAGAATAATATTAATAATATAACCGATTTTAGCAAAAGTCTAAATGCATTATTTAGCATTTGACTTACTGCATAACAAAGATAGTATGCTAGCATTATGTTAGGTTAATACATAACATCCCATAAATACATAGTGTTAACAGTCTGAACAAAACACCCCCCCTCCCACGTAGGTATCTCACGGCCTAAAAATGGGGAACAGCAGAAGAGACAAGAGTGAGAGCGGTATGTATCCCGTCTTTCATCCGGCTTTCTTGCCCCTGAATCTAAGGTAAGATATCTGACAGGCTCCCACCCCTGGTACTGATTCGATTCACTGAGGTGAAGTACTCTAGATACGCGGCTCCATCAGCGACGACTGCGGTTGCTCCACTACAAGAACCGTCTACAGGAACCACAGGGACCGCATCGTGCGCTTCCACTGGAGGGGCGGAAACACTCGAAAACTTCCATCGCTAAAAGAGAAACATGCCAGGCACGCCCTGGCCGCCCCATACAACGCCCTGACACCACGACCCTGCCCGCACTCCACTGGGTCCCGTTCCCTCCTTCCACGGGCAGGTACATCCTTGATACACACAGTACGTACTGCTCAAGGTATCTCATGTCGGGTACCTTACTTTTCCCCCCCTGTCTGTCAATCAATCTCCCTCCACTCCGACTGATTCTTGTGTATCCTGTAGGTAAGGTCCCTACCTACCTACCCACCTGGTTTTTTTCTGCAAACAGCGCACCGGTCTTCACCTTAACTCTTGTCTGAAAACAGCGAAAAAGAGCCATAAGTCTACAGCCTCAACGATCCACCCGATGCAATGTCTCGCTGCCGACCTTCCATACCAGATCCTTTGATCTACTTTCACTGAGTCCTCGGCTTTTGTCCCCTCCACAACGCCAAAGAACCGACGCCTCTTCAACGTGGACGCCATCCACGTAGTTGGTCTTTCACCTCCAAGACGAATGGCATTCGTCCTATGACATCGTCCCAATCGCCGTCCAAACTACTCGGCGTCCTTGGTCATATTCGACTTGGCCATCCAGGCACCGTCCGTTGCACAGTTTCAGGCCGCTTCCCATGCCATGCAATGCAAGACAGGACAAGACAAGTCAAGTCAAGTCCGTGGCGGGAACCGGCACGTACCCCGTGTCCTACAACCTGTCGCTAGAACCGCATCTGGAGAAGACGGGAACAAACTGCCTTGAGGCTTGAATTCCTCCGCCGTCATCGACCGCTGTCGGTTGCCGCCTCTCTGGTACCGAGACGCCTTTGCACTACACCGGGAAGCCCTGATACATGTGGAGTTGTACTCACTTTCGCCTCTCCGGAGAACCTCACTTCAAGACCATGTACCGTTCACAGACAGAACCTGCGCACGCTGATACCTTCGCCAGGAATTCAAACTTCCTCTTCCAGTACCTCCCGCGTTTCCAACGAGCGGCATCCGCGAGACTCGGGTAACACCATTCTAAACCTGTGCCGGGTTCTCTCCCCTCTAATTCTGCCCCTTACCAGTAATTGTTCTGCTCTGGTTCGCGAATCGCAGCGCACCACCAAGGAACGTCCAACCCGCCTTCTGACTCTTGCAAACTGATTTCGCCGGCTGCTCTGCACTAGCTCGCACATCCCGCAGTAGTCGTCTGTGCATGCATCCTCGAGCCTCGATGCAAGAAAGAGTACACCACTACGGAGTACTCGTGGATCACCGCCTACGTCTCCTCCAGCCGACCAAGATTGGGGACCGTGGCGGACGACTGGGCCTTCGCAGACTCCTGTCACTTAATACGACGGAGGTTGCTGTTGTTGTCGGAGAGACTGAGGTCGTTTGATGGGAATCCCCATACGTGCGCCCCCACCGCTACTTCAGACACATCTTTATCGAACCATACTGGATCAACCTGGCATTTCATCCTCGCAGTCTTGCCGCCGCAGCGCCGCGACGAGACCCTTTACGGATACACGTCGTGCTTCGCCTCACCTCGCCAATAAACCCTCGCTGCGGTCCTTGCGGATCTAAGGAACCGAACCGTCCCTTCTCAGTCCCCACCTGCCGTCCACGCGCATTCTACTCTGTACCTGCAATCTTGAGTAGATGGACGTCCGGTCATTCCAGCTCAAGCACGTCCACATCTTTTTGGTCGACGCTGCAGTTGGACGGGCGCCCTCAGATATGCAACTCATGCAGGCAGCAGGCAGCGCATGGCATGGCATGGCATGGCATCGCGTTGCATTGCACATCATCCATCCATCGACGCTAGCCAATGCCTAAGCTAAAGCCCATGTGGCCTCTCCCTGACTTTCAGCCTGCACCACACCGCACCGCGCCTGACCGGACTGTCTAGTCACCGTCATAGACTACCACTAGACACCTGGTCGGGATTCGGGCGTGGCCAGTCCAAGCCGTTCCTGACTCCGCCGATTCGCCGGCTTCTTCGCCATGAATCTGCACCATTGCGGAGATCACAATGCATACAGAGTACCAAGACCTCCGAATACCCATCCCGAGTGCCTTGCCCTGAAATCCGCGCCTCCTGAGCTAGGCCCGTCCACGTCGCTCGTCCCTGACGAGAGCTGGCCTGTCGGGCAAAAAATCAATGGTCATGTGGGAAATCGAGCAAGGGCTCTCAACACTCTTGCTTGGTAACATTTATGTCCGAAGAAACGGGGTCTTTTCCACGCCGAATGATGAATGAAAACTTAGCAGTAGTTACTGACTACTGTGACGATTTTAAGCAAAACCTTGAACTGGAAGCTCAGAATCCAACGTCAAAGATGGTGTCGACTTGAGTGCTCTGCAGAAAGTTCCGATAATCAACTGCGGAACAAGTCCTCTTTTGGACATGCCCTTGCAGCCGACGTTTCCTGCGACTTGAAATTGCCCGCGACACCGAACCGAGTCGAATCAAAGCCACCTTCTGTGCTCTTTCTGAGTGCCGCCCCGGTCCTTCGGCAGTACACCCGATTGTCAATGAGGTGCCTCCGTGCGAAAGCAACATCATAATTGGATCCAACTGGTTGCTCCGGCCGCTTGGTTGCTATGCTCCTTTGCTATCTCGGCTTTCGTGCAAAACTAGCAAATGGGCCTTGAGCAGCGAATCTTGACCGCAATATCTCTGCTTCAACTAATGTATGCGCCCCCGCTGGCCAAATGTCGCCAATCTCGCAGGGCAAACAGAAGCAGCTGGGATCAGGGTTGGTGGCTGATAATAGACGGGTTTAAGGAGCGGACAACGCACCCCAATCCGGGGCCGAATGACGCTAAAACTGGACTGACCTGCCCATACCTAATGAAGACAGTATCGTCATGGCCGATATTCTCACACTGTTGCTCTACACGACTGCCACTCCTTAGTCAACGTCGACGTTTGAACAGTCGCCTTGACATAAGTTCCCGAAGGCAAGTATCGCTCACAGGGATATTTCACGGCGTCGGTCTCCTTCGGCATGTCGAGTGTGGCTTGTCAACTTCGAGGCGGTTAGACTAACAGCGCAGGGCAGAGCTGAGCTATCCGGAGCCTAGAGGTGCCTCGTCCACCCCCTGATCCGTTCTTCTGCGTGGAATCCGAGTCTCCACACTATTAAGCTGTTCGCTTTCTTTTTCCTCGCGGCTAAGCAAACTGAATCTCCTTAGTGACTTGTCAGTCGCGTGGCAAGGCGGGTAGCACCAAATAAGTCACAAATACACGAGGGAAATGTGTACAAACTGCTTCCTCGCTGCCTCGTCTGCCAAGCTCCAAGCCAACATGCAGTTTCTCGTATGGCTGACACTCTACGCCAATGGCTTCGGCGGAGGAAATGCCAGGTTCAGACTCCTTCCTGGTTCAACAGCACCTACATATGCGGCCAACATTCTTGGTTGAGACAACCATTCCACCGCGGCAAGCTGTTTGGATGATCTGTCTGCGACAGCGCACCCTCTTTGCTTCACGCTGAGATGAGTCCTTTCTTGCCGTTCTCAATTTTCCGGATACAGCACCCGCCGCAGGACTTGCCCACCATTCTGTTAGTCTTGTCAATGTCTCACACACGTACGAATGCGAACTCGAAGTATTCCAACAATTAGCTCCGTCGCCGTCATCCCAGAAATGGTTCCTTCCCCCCTGCCGTTGAGCACAAAACGCGTTGTCTAGCGGCAGTCCAAACCACGGTAGCATTTGAGGGCATCGTATTCCATACAATCGTGGAGAGACGGGGGTCTTGACTCGCGACCTTGGCCAGAGCATGGCCAAAATGTGGGCGCTCGCCTTTTTTCGCCTCTTTGCCCATCCTGCGAGCCGTCTGTTCCCTCCAAGTCGAACTCGCCAATGACGGAAATTCCCCAAACAGGAATATCACCCTTCGATGATTCCACAGCAGCTGGTCGCACTAGCTGGCTTGTCTGAGACACGAGATGGGGATGGTTGCACATCTTTGAGGAATGTTTACGGTAAGCCATCCCAACCATTCGGGCTGTGTCTCCTAAGAGAAGAGGAATGTCAACCAAAGCCGTGATACTAGAGCTTCAGCTACAGAAGAATGGATCGGCAAGGTTGCGTTACGCAAAGTCCACCCCTCGCCTCGTGCCTGAAAGTGATCCTCCCGCAAGAGAGGGTCTTGGGGGCATATTTGCGGGTGGACAGTGACATCTCCACCCCCAACCAGAGGCTGATCGCGAGGTCGAGCCTTTGAGGTTACAGTGTAATTACCTCCTCCCCAAGCTCCACAAGCAACCTCTGCGCATGGTCCATGGAGCAACAAACCCTGCACGTAAGCAACTCTCTCTCGTCATTAATCAAAATCCCAGAAACCCGGAGTGGGCAGTCCCTCGGCTCCCCTGCATCCGGCAGACTTGAGTCGCTTGCACCACAGGCCCGGCCCGATGGCGAGTCAGGCGGGCGACTTCGGGGATTTGTCCACATCCACCCAATCCACGGACTTAGTCCGGGCCTGGAAACGGCACCCGTTGAACCGTTCGTCCTGAGATCGTGAGGCAGACGGCGGCTGCCTTGAGATCGGGAAATTGCGTCAGTGCACGACCTGACCCGGGGGCAGCTTCCGAGTGTTGGAGAGTCCTTTGAACCGGTCAGCCTTGTAGGTGATGTGAGATGGACTTGATAACGACGGTTTTGGCCAGAAGTTAATCTCGGCCGGCGGCCGCGCCGTATTTTAGCGTAAACGGGTGATGCCTCCGTCGTTCCTGTGTTCTGCAACCGGAGCTGATTATTCAACGGAGTAGAGCAACGTTTATGATCGACAAGGAGCCTGGCAGCGTCTCAGTATCTTTTTTCTTCGTAGGTTCGACTTTGCATACATGACCTATTGGAAGCACGTCAACACGAATTCTGTTAAGTGACAATTGTGAAGTCTTTCCGAACGAATGGCTGGTTTTCTGGTGGCTTTAAGACTTGAGATTTGCGAATCTGCAACCGTTGCAGATCCAGAGAGAGGCTTGCCAAGACGAGTAGAGGCGTTATATCGACACATCAAACGCCTTTCAGAGACGTACCGGAAGCAGGCGAATACCACTGCGATGTAATCTCAACGGTGTTGTGGGCGTTCGTGGTACCTGGATGTTTTCGTCTCTCAGGGCACAAGCCAAGGTATTTCCGTTGGTTATATCTAGATACCTGGGCACACACCCACGCCGTATTTCTCGGCCATGCCGTTTCAGAGGACTGCTTCCAAGAGCGCCATGTTCTACCCAAAGCACACGAGATCCTCAGTTGTAGAGGTTTGTTTCGTCAGTCTAATGGGTAGTGGATTAACGGCTACCGTCTGCCCGGGAGCAGAGTCGAGTCTGCTGCGCTTCATAGGGCTAGAAGGGTGTCCAAGTTCGCAACTTATGGGAGGATGACGACGCATTCTCGTTGCAAACGGACGTTCCCCAAACGACAGCTTCGGGCCGGCATCTGGTTGATCCGAATTGTCGCGGCGTCTTCGCTCTGAGCACATCTTGGGCGCCCCATGCCCCCTCCTTCGTCTGGTAGACACAGGATTTGGTAGAGCCGATGCGGGCTCGACGTTGCTTTCAAGTCTGCAAGAACTCCTCATGTTGAGATACATTCAACGACCTTAGTCACGTCATCGCGAGGAAGAAGTACTTCTCGCGAATGAGTCCGGTTGACTGGGTATTTCAGTTAAATAACGTCAAACAAGCCCCGAAGGTAGTTTTAGTAAGCAGACGACTAAGATGAGAGGCAAAAGCCTTGAGTTAAAACTAAAATAATAAACCTACTATACGGAGTAAGCCTGTTTAGTAGGATAGTTTTCTTCTTATCACCTGGGCGCGTTTCCAAGCCCAATTCCGTGCTTCTCGACTTGATTTCGCCTCCATGTTATACTTTTGTCTCGCGGATTTCCGAGTGGCCTTGGATAATGTGGCAACTGGCCTTTCCTGTGTATTCCAGCCAGATAAGAGCAGGACAGCAGAGATGGCTGTGTTTTGCCCGGACGACCTGACTGTGGTGTCTAAGAAGCGGACACCCCTACTCTTCAGGAAGAGCCCTCCTCTTTCACTGGCGAAGTCACCAACTTCACTATCATCTTCACAAACTTTAAAGCTAGGTACGGAAAACTAGGGCAGTAGAGGCCCCGATCTGGCGTAAAAGAAGGCATAGAGAGATGGCAGTCCGCGTCCAAACGCTGAGGCGGACGCTCTGCGACACGGTTGGAACCCTTCTGACTATAGTGTGTGTCTTCCGGGAAGGTAAGCAGACAACGGGAATTTTGATTCCATTGAGTCTTTGGTTTATTTATACTTGGCACGTTTATATGTGACGTCCTCTTGCTCGAGCAAAACTGTCAAGGCGGGTTGCGCCTCCGCCTGAATCATGTGCATAAAGTCTGCCTGTGAACTTGGCTCGCCAAGGCCTATGCCATCAGTGAATCAAGACTGGTTGCGAAGGGCAATGGTCTTCTTCCTCAAGTTTGATCTTCAAGTTTTTGTTGATGCTAAACAATGCAGGACGAGGACGGACACGGATGCCAAGGCACAAGGTACGTTAGAAAGTCTGGGACGGGAGTTTGGGCAGTAAGCACACGCAACGACAGGAATCCTTCGAGCGTCAAGCAACTCCCAGAAGCTTTTTCGAAGAGTCAGGATGCGGCTCTATGCTTGTACTGCTCTTGAAATTGGTACTCCCGTTCAACTCTTTTTGTGTGTCGCAGACATTTGGCCGGTGTGGGGTCCTCAACGTCAAACAGCAGCTTCAGGTAGGTAGGTTTAAAGACACCTTTTAGAGCTTGAATCTTAAATTCTGGCAATGAACGCTCCTCTTAGGGCTTTAGAGGAATCCTATTGCTTTCCTCTTCCCGACTCCCCAAGTTTCAACAAGAAGTGCCTATGAGAGACGTTTTCAGTCAAGTGATAGCATGGGCTGCGGGCATCCCCTTCATCCGCTGCCGTGGTTCTGTGTCCCTCTTTTCCTAAGCCTTTTCTCTTGTGAGTATTCTCCATGGACGAGTAAATCATTCCTTATGCCCTGGTTCATCGATCGTTGTACCGGAGGCTGTATCTTGTGTCCACCTGAGATCTGGTACAGACAGCAAAGTCGGAAACAATTCAAAGTTAGGTGGTGATAGCCCATTCCTGGTGTCCAGTTGGCTCTTCTGTACCGGCGGTTTTAATTTTCTATGTATTTTTTTGGTTGATGCTGAAACCTGAGCTCGAAATGAAACTCGAACCTGCTGCATGTAGTTTCCTGGACTCCATAGACCAAGGGAGCTCATGCGCTTCGTTTTGCCTGCTCATAACCCAGGTGCAGCACCTGAAAGGTAGATAACTTAAGAGCAACAATGGTCTTAGAACAGGGCTGCGGTAGTAATTAGGGGCAATAAGCCTGGCCCCTGGACAATTAGTTTAGTTTTGAGACATATCGTTTTGAAGCAATCTCTTGTTTCTTTCAGCTTATTGGAAATGGAATGATCATTCGAAAAAGCTACTAGGTACTAAGAAAGAAGAAAAACACTTGCGGCAACAATCTGCACAGATTGGGTTGAAGCCTGTGTGTGTCAGCTTTCTCTTCACGCCAAGTGCTGGAATCTCTGTTAACCTATTATCAGTCCGTCAGCACCTGAGCGTCTGCGAACTTGCGTTTGCATATGGCCTGAGAGCTGATGCCAGCGTTTAGTATCGCCCAACCGTTGAGTCTGGGACCAGCATGATCATTGAGATGATCTTGTCTGTTGACTACACACAATTATGCACACAGTCATCCAAAGCTTGTTAAAGTGACATTAGTAGTTATTTCTAGCGACGGAAGACGACGCAGCGGGGATATCCTTTAAAGTTGACTGAGAACCCACCACCCGTGAGCAGGGCTGATGGGTTTATAAAGCAAGGGGCTAAGTACACTATAGTATTCCCTGTGACGGTGATATAGGTTAGTATAGTGCAACCTTGATACCATGCTTCCACTTGTTTCCCTAGGTACGATAAGTCGGGCTGGGGCATGCTGCGCTGTGCGCGAGATATCGCACTTTTGCTACCTCAGTGTGCTATTAAACTCGTTCTTTCGATCAAATAATTGACAGGCGACGTCTAGAACTAGAAACAACGACGTCTTTTGCAGGATCAATTCTGAGTATGGCGCCGCGTGCCAGCCCACTGCATCTAGCGATTTGCTGTCTTCAGTGTCGCAAATTACTACCCGCAGTTCCGGTGTGCGTTAATGGTAGGATACTCTTGTTGATCTTCTCACAGTTTGACAGCAAGTCTCCGTGAAGTCAACACCGATATAGAGTTGCGCAGTCTCTTCCCAGTGGTAGCCTTTGAGGGTATTGTCTGGGTTTCAAAGCACTTTCATTTAAGAACATCACCTCCCTTCTCGATCTTCGTCCCCCCAAATCCTTCCTCAGCGTTGATACTCCTTAGCATACCCCCGGGAAACAATTGCAAAGCTTTGTTCTGTCGAAGAAGCACTGGAACAAGGTTCAAGCCAGGGCCAGTGACGCCCCCTAAGCTCTCCTTGGATACAGGAAGTGGTCTTAGCATCATTTGGACTCCACTGCCAGGGTTGTGAATATATGTGAAAGCGCCGCCTTCTACTTTTATACGTAAACATGAATACTATGCACTACTTTAAATTCCAGCATTGAGATTAAGGCAAGGTTTCAAGTGCCTGCGTTGGATTCATATATGTTTGAGAGTCGAACACTGGATGCGCTCACTCTTTAAGAGTATGATCCTACGAAGACATCATACGTCAATATGGACCAAAACCTTTGAACAATGAAAGCAGATTGTCGGAGAACACTAGATCGGATGAGGTACATGTCGTAGCCAACCCCCAATTTCAATGAGATGAAACTCTCTGATCCTCCACTGATGGCAGAGGATAAGTCTGCGTTCCACATTGCTAAATGGATGAGATAGAAGAGTAAAACAGAATAATACATAGTCTACTCATGCAAGTGTCTTCATGGCCTGCGTCCAAAAGCATAAGCTGCTTGTTAAGATGAAGAAAAGGCATGCTTTGTTAGGTTTCTAAGGGCGCAACAGCTAACCTCATGACCACCGATGATTCAACTGCGGACATGCATTCTAACTAAAGAAGAAGCAATATTGAAGAGAAGATAGTAAGATCGCTTTTGGAGTTGGTAGGTCATATAGTATGAAGTCGAAGGTCACCTTGAGTTTCCTCCTGAACACGCTCAGCATCCGATTCGTCTAAGGGGCTGCTCTTGGGGGAACGCTTGCTTTATAATGTCAGTCTCGCTTCATTAGCGAGTAAGTGTTGGACGACGCGGATGACGACCGAATGTGACCGAGGGCTCGTCTTCGCAGCGTCAAAACAAAGCATAATCTGCTCTCCTGGATGATGGGAGCTGACGGCAGTAGATCATTTTTGGTCAGTATCTATGCCTTGAATTAATTCTACGGTTTGATTCTGTTTCATTCTCAAAGGTCTTATGAACGTCCAATTGCTTTCGTACCTCATGTCCCTCAATTAATCGTTGTGCTTTCGTGCTGGCGATTGCAGCTATGCAAGGAGCCGCAGCCATTGATGAGTACCGCTCGTGTTAACACTAACCTCTAACCCAGCTTCCGGGATGCTTGTTTCGATGCCATCAGAAATCTGGAAACGGCGGTTTTCGGCAGACCAGGGTCAGTCCCTGCACCACATCAATACCTGATGGCCACATTCTGGCCCCGACTTCCCAATCTTCAGCGTCTCCCATTCGCTTTCAATGCGGTTTTTTTAGCTGGCCAATTTAGCCTGTTCGCTTGGTCCCGTTATGTGCGCATTATTCATGGGTCTGCAACAGCGTCGGTCAATTGCGAAGATGTTCGGTACCGTACATCGGATCGGCGCGCTTCCGACGTGGGTTTCGTGTGTTGGTGGGCTTGCCACCCAGGGGGAGAGGGGGGGGGACAAAACGGCTTTTGAGGGTAAGATTCGGGTATGTCAGCCGAGAAGCTTTCAGTTCCCCTTCCTTCTCTCTGTCCCGTGTGGTCTGTTTTATTTTGAAGCATCTTGTTCGAGATGCTTCAATCGGCGATCGTGGTTTGGATGATAGCCCTTACAAGCTTTACGAGCGCTGAACACTGTGGATGACTTTTAGGTAGAGCCTTTGATCTCCAACTTTCGATCAGTGTTCCCAATCGCGAGAAACGGAAGTTGGAGGCGACATTCCCTGATCAAGTTTGGACTCCTCGCGAGTCCTGATGGCCGTCTGGCCACCGCATGCGTCTCTGACGGAACGGACCATTCGAGATCGAGCGCTTCGTCCTTGACTGATTACACGACACAAACCCGTTACCGAATTGAATTCAATTGTGCGATACTATCGGTCTTCCGATGGCGGCGCTTCTGTCGACATCCGCTCTTAGGCGGAGGTTGCGGACGGCGGTGGAGGGCGGGGGCTCCGGTAGCCGGTTGCGGAGGTGGGGAGGCCAAGGCGGCGAGTCATCCGAGGAAGCCAAGAGCCGGACACCGCTTCTCACGTGGGAAGATCTTCGTCAGTTCTATAATCCGGGTTTCATTTCCTTTGTTCTGATTGCTAACATGACTCGTAGCTGAATGGCAACAGTAAGCCTGTCATTGCCCTCGACCCAGACATCATCAACATTGACATTCCTCTAGATGCGGGAGTGAACATATCAAGACAGGCTACCGGTATAGCAACATGGACAAGCCTTCGATACTTGAGGTGCTAATTTGTACTGCAGGAAGTCATGTTCCTCAATCTCGAAGTGCCTTCGTAGCTGGACATACGTTCACAACGAGACAAGTAAGTGAAGACATCAGCTCTCATTACCAGAGAACCAGAGAGCTCACTCTTCTTAATATAGTCAATATTTATTCACATATCATCGGCTCCATAGTATTCATCCTTTTTCCCCTGGTAGTCTTCAGTGATGGCATCCCGCCCAGGTGGACCATCGCCTCAACCTCAGACGTCGTCGTGTGCAGTGTCTACGCCCTTGGCGTAACGACCTGCTTCATTCTCTCAACGGCGTAAGTCTCATATTCCCTAGACTGCTCAGTCAAGGCGCTGCTCCAAGCACACGACTGTCACTGACGGGCAATACTGAGCTATAGCTTTCACACCTTCATGTCCCACAGTGAAGCCTACTACCTGGCCGGCATCAAAGCAGATTTTCACGGCGTCCTAGCCCTCATGTGGAGTTCAACGGCGCCTTTGGCACACTACACCTTCCCCTGCTCTCCACGAACCCGCGACAGCTACGTGCTCCTGACGGGAGCTTTGGCGGTACTGTGCGCGGCGGCAACAGCGAAGCCAAATCTAGGCGCTGTTCATCTCGGCCACCACCGCGCTGCGCTGTTTGCTGCCTTTGGCGTCACGGCGTTTGTAATGCCCATCGGCCATGGTGCTGTGGAATTTGGTTTGGGAGAGGAGTGGGCACGGGTTGGCGGGCAGTGGATCTTGATCACGGCTTGTTTCAACGCGCTCGCAGTCTGGATCTATTCGACTAAAGTGAGTTCCCAACTCCTGTTCCGTATTCTACTTCTTCCTGAGGAAAGGGTTCGTTGGTACTGACAGCGCCAGTTTCCTGAGCTGTGGTTTCCGGGTGTGTTCGATCTGTTTGGTGCCAGTCACCAGCTTATGCACATTATGGTAAGCCGGAAGCCGAACACGGTGAAGGCAGGGGCGAGAAACAAACCGTGCTGACTATGAATAGGTTCTCGCTGCGGCGATGGCATACGCGAAGGCGGTTGTCGCGGCGTTTGATCATCGGCACGATCAAGGACTCACATGCTAATGCGGGATCAGGAGATGCCCCAACAGATCAAAGAAACTTTGTGGCGCGATACGAGTTCAGACTGAAGGTCCATGTGGAATGTTAACCCGTGTTATGCATCGCGGATAAGTTGGATGATGGTAGTCTAATTTATCCCCGTCGCGACGGTGAGATCGAATGAGGTGTTGCATGGGACACGCGTCATAGATACGGCGGCTTCTCTTTTCCCATTCGATTTCATTGCTAATTCTGTTGCGCGCGTTAGCTATAAGTATATCAAGCATGCTCTTGTCAATTGCATCCTCCATCACATAGGATACAGTCGATTGAGCTTCCGTCTAAGAATTAGTCTTGCGAGATCTACTGCGCCTAGGTTAGCAGACCCAGTAGAATAAGATTCAATTCGTCGACTGCCTTAAACTACTTAATGCACAATGAGGCCAAATAATCATTGAATAGTATGGGAACAACGGGAAACGCTAGAAAGCCTGCTTGTCATGTGGGTGGGCCCTTCGTCTGCCTACAACTGCCTTGGGCAGGTGATCATTACTGAGAATTAGACTTCCCTCATACACAGAGAGAGAGAGAGACCGACACATGGTAGCACGACACTGGGCCCAGCTTTACCTTCAACCTTGCCAATCCTCATTTATAGTTCAGTTCGACTCTTCAATTACGGGTATATCAGCAATTGGAGCTTAGGCTTCTTGTCCTCTGCTACTGCAACTCCAACCAACAAGGCTGTTGCTGAGACCGGTATGAACTCAGCAATTGGTACGGGAAAATTCGGCCTATCCATAACGTCTCAAAAAATTGCCTTATGGACTAGCTCTCATACCGTGCGCGCAGGTATTGATCAACCTGCAGGACAATACCGTCCAATGGTCTTGGTCAGTTTACTGCGCCATAAGTCCAACCACAATCTTGAGCGCTAGCTTGATGAATACTCAGAGGTACGCATCGAAGTCTGGGGCTGGCGCCAGCTCAACGCCAGGGCCAGTTGTGACCTATATGGCGGGAATAAATGCATCAAGTTTGGATAGACGAAGACTGTTATTGAAGCGTAAGGCAGACGTCACCAGTTTGAGCCAATTTTCCAGAAATCGTCGTAGGTCCAGTCCGGGTCGTAAATGTCGAGCTACCCACCAAACCAACCCTTGGGAGCCAAGCAAACCTGCACCCATGGATCTAAACGCGGAAAGACGATTCAGGTCTTTGAAGTTTATCTGCTACAAGAACAGCATGATTGATGAGCCGATGTCCCTATGGGTGTGGTGAAAACGCTAGATCGAGGCCATTGTTGGTCGGGATAGTTGATATTGGATATGATAGTGTGTGTAGTGCATATCGGAAAACACGTTCTCGCATTGTTCGCGATGGTAGGTATTGCTATAGTGAAGTGTGGACTGTACAGAGCAAACTTCAGCCGAAGAGACGTAGCTGCTTCTCTTATAATTTCTTCAGCCGACCTTCTTCTCCTCTATCCTGGGTAATGATAAGCAATGAATATTACGACGGTGACGAACAAGAAAAATGGCTGACAGCGAACGAATTTATACGAACTTACTAAAATCACATCTTTATAGA
The DNA here is from genome assembly GCA_036785495.1 of Colletotrichum neosansevieriae. Classification (NCBI taxonomy): domain Eukaryota; kingdom Fungi; phylum Ascomycota; class Sordariomycetes; order Glomerellales; family Glomerellaceae; genus Colletotrichum; species Colletotrichum neosansevieriae. Next base: position 296,814 of record JAVHLV010000033.1, on the reverse strand, counting down.
GTCTAAGAGGGAGAGAGAGAGAGAGAGAGAGATACCGACCTCACTTCGTGCCCTTTAAACGCGGGTCGGAGTTAACTTGACCTTGTCATCATCAACTACCGGACACTCTCTTGGCTTATGAACCTGGTTGCCAAGGTAGAAGCTCGCGGATTTGTACCCAAGAGCTGGATGTTCTCCTGCGGTCGGCATGCCAAGAAGACTACATCAAGTCTTGATTGATAGAGCCAGGTTTCCCCCCATACGTCACTGACGTTCTTCGTCACATGGGCTACTGGTTCCTTCCGCCTCAGCCCCAAGACGCTCGGTATAAAGGCATGGCTTTAACAGCATCTCCGAGTGCGATGCGAAATTGACATGGTCAGCAGGCGCCTCCCTGAACCATCCAGTATTGCTGACTTGCTCTGTACGGGGCTGCTTATAAGCCTTGTAGGGATTGACATGTGAGAAACGAGAAGAGACACGGTATGATTCTGAGAACCAGCGAGCCCAGATAGAGGAGTTTAGTAATACCAGGTGAATATATGGTGAGTAGAATTGTCGCGTAAGACCGTCAGCATGATGAAAAGCGACGAAGGCCCTTGGCTTTGGACGAATTCCCCAATCTAACAATCCGACATGCGAAAAAGAGTATACACGAAAATTTAGTTACGCTCATTTCTATATCAATACATCAGAAGACGGACGGACTCCCCAGAACATTCTGTTGAGACATCATGACGCAGAGGAAGGTCCGTTTCATGATGCTCCCAGAACCATTCAAGCCATCCACCAGCACAGCACCACACTTCAGCACCAGAACGACTGCAACATGTCAGACATGGGATCTAAGTCGAAAGAGGTAGCGTTTTCAATTTGACATCGCAACCACGCTGCTAGCACCGATAGCGATTACGACTCTTGAAATCTAAAAGAGACAGCCTGCAGCAATTACGAAGCCTGGGTTTGCCATGACGCCGCCCCGTGGCGGACATCGGATGGGGTTGTCACTACGGGATGATGAACCACACGGGCTGTAACAAAAGCACCTCGCTGTTCTCTTGACCGGCGGAGGCAAAACACCATTGCTGACTGTCCAAGTTCTCGGGTCTGGCCGTGGTGCAAGACGGCCCACCAAAGACGTAGTCGGTACCCTTAATACCAAAGTTCATGCTTACAGCCGTAAGCTTTTGCGTGTTCGTCCCATTCTCGGAAGCTGCCGAGAATCTCGATTTTGGGAGCGGACCCATCCATCTACTTTAAGGCACAATGTGCTGCCACACGCTTCAGGATGTCAAAAGCGCTCCGTGTGCCGAAAGGCGAAGGTTGGGGGTTCAGATTATCCCGGCGGGATTTAATATCGAAGGTGGTCCCGTATGTATGCATGCATATATAGGAGAGTTCGACGGACTGTCAACATCGGGAAGCCGGGTGCATCATGTAACCTGATCGCTGAAACCAGTCGTTACTATTTCCTGGTCTATGGTTGAACATCGGGTTATCCCGAATAAGAGATTGCGCCGAGTCATTGTCGGACACCAGTTCGGATGATTCGACTCGTCCAAGTTGGGTCAGCCCGGAAGGAAAAACTGGGCCGAAAGGCCCCTCTCGGCGGACAAGCTCCGTCCCGGTCGACATGTCATCGGAAGGCCGGCCAGGGGACCCGTCTCGGAGAGGGCCGGGCAAATCAGACGAACGCTGGTGTCGATCTCTGGCGAGTCCTTGTGCGATCTCGTACTCTACGGAGGGGGACGCTGCACGACGTCGCAGACAAACAACGAGCAGGGACCACTCGGGCATAGCCTCTCTCCAGAGGCCCACAGCCGCAATGCTGATGCGTCCTTTTACCTATCATGCTAGAGGCCCAAGCACTGAGCTTCCAGTTCAAGGGTTTGCTTAAAATCTTCACAGTAGTCAGTAGCTACTGCTAAGTTTTCTCACATTATGAAGTATTCGGCGTGGAAAAGACCCCCTTTTTTTTTTCCCGGACATAAAAGGCTATAGGAAAACGGTCTGCTGCGACTCGCAAAGACAAAGCGGCGATGCATGACTGGTGTTCTCTACTTTTGTAAATCCCCTCTCCCAGCAGCAGCGGGGAGCCAGGCTCGCTCGGAAATTTCTCCGCGATGTTTGCAATGCTTGTCGAAGGAGCAACGACCTGGTTTGGTTTCAGCCAACTCGATTGGGAATGCTTGGCACGGTGCCACGGCAGTTTTGAGTGTCCTCTTCGACCTCGTCAAATTGACGATCGTGCTTTGGAGATACTGTCACGGCGATTGCCTATATTGCGCAACGCAAATCGGTAGTTTTCTGTGTATCACAAATCGAGAGATCCCAGCTGGACGGGTGGCACACTTGACCCCCCCTGCGCAGTGCCTCTGGTCCGGTACACCGGTACGTTCCTCACACTACTTGGAACAGCTGGGAGAATCTTCTTGTTACGTATTACTCGGCACGTGTGCCTGTTTACACTTTATGTTCTGGCAGAGTCGTTACGTTTGGTGGTAAACGCGTCCAGACGCGTCGATGACGGTGTTGTCGGAGCGTTACGTTGATCATTCATGCTCTCGAGGGGCCCTAAGCTGTCTGGACCTGTCCATTGGCCGAGATATAGCCAGTGATCATGCAGCCAGGCATTGGGGAACTGCCTGTATGACATATGGAAAGCCGTGTTTTGTTAGTTTTGCGACCGATTGTCAAGGCAGAACTCGTTGATGCTCCGTCGCGGTGCCAACGCAAACTTGGCAGTATCAGTTTTGTGAGTTATTGAAAGACTTCATGTTTCGGCTTCTAGGGCAAGCTGTTTCCGTGGCACTTCAGTCGGACAATCGTCAATCGGCAGCGCAAAATGCCAGCGGCTGCATTCAGTTCAAGCCTTTGGCCGTGGGTAACAGCACCGACGAAGTGGCGATTCAGTAGAAGAAGGTCCGGCAGTGATACCCTGCGAAGCTACAAGTACTTGTTTGCGAGCTGTCAGTGACCGATCTCCACATCAACAGCTGGCTTGACAGATATTTGTGCCACAGACACTGCGACGGATGATGCCAGAAGCACATCTCGCCTATCCTTCGTCTCGTCTACCTCTTGCGGAAATCTTGCGTGTTATCCATGAAGGGTCCAGCAGCTAAGCTGGCATCCCAAGGGGTCCTAGCAAGCGAGTTCTTGCCTAGCAAGGCCTAAGATAGGGGGAGGGGCGCACCGGGGGATACAGCCAGGGGACATCAGGTTTGAATTGTTCGACGTTCCTTCTGGAACAATTCAACAGACAGGCGATGGGGGTCACGGGGCTTCGTCCGGCCACTCTGGCAATGGCGGCAACGAACCCCAGGCAGCTTCTTTGAACAGTCCCGTAGCGGTCTCACGAATTTCAATGGCCAGGGCAGTGGGTCGAATGACCATGCAGGCGGTGGTGGATGCTAATACTTCAGTAGGAAAGCTCGTCGGTCCGTGGTGTCTGCGCACGATGAATACTGTCGGCCCTTGTGGCTGAGTCAGTAGCAGAGCCGTTCGAATCGTTGGACCTACTTCTAAAGCCAGTGTGGACTGTAAAACGACGATCTCCCACTAACGGTGCACGGGACCTGAAGACTGCTGCTCGCCATCGTCTGACTGTTTGGTGCCTTCTCCTTTATGCAGCGACAGCGCTATTTGAGAGTGACAACCGCCGTGTTCCTTCTTCCCCAGGGTGTTTGGCCGACTTTTTCGCGGAGGAAGCCTGGCGGCCGTGGTTCAGGGCTCTAGTCTGACAATTGCTGAACGGGGCCGGACGCGGACCGGGGCTAGGACTGAAGGCGAGAGCCAAAGGCGGCCAGCCCCGCTTCATTGAATAAGTGTAAAAAAAAAAAGAAAATGCGTGGTGGAAGGCGTGGAAAACAGCGGAAACCTCGACGAAGTTCGAACATTACCCCTACTCCGCTCCCTTTCCCTATTGCCCTGGTCCTGAGCCCCGAAGTGCTGTGGCAGTGGCCCTCGACTAACCCGACGTGGTATTCCATCGGCGATCTGTGGCTATCCCTATTTCAGACAAGCTGCTATAGAATTGCCCAATGATGGATGTTGTTTTGTGAAGATCCTGGCGAGTGTCGTGAGACTTGTTGGATTAGCCGCAAAGCCCCTGTGAAGCTGCAAGGTACCGACGCCAACGTTCAGGGGTAAAAGCGGGCCACATTGTAGAGAACCTGGAACCCTGACACCAACTGGCCTCAAGACAGTCTGTTGCATTCTACTAAGACTGTGTAGACTGTCGCGCGTTGTGGAAAACGGAGCCGATCCGTCATGCGCCACGGATACTGAGCCAGGCTTATGTTGCCTTGCTCAACGAGGAGTCCGCTCCGATGCGCGCAAGGCCGTCCACTTGTCAGTGTTTTGTCGATAGAAGCACAGAAGTCGCGCTTTGCGACTCGTTTGCGCTGGAATATTGCCGGCAGAGCACTCTGTTGCTCGACGACGATGAAGAGAACCAGTTGGATTGTCTATTCATCGTTGGACAGCTATGCTGCGCATCTTCAGAGGAATCGGAACATAAACGGACAACTTGCGGCTGTGAAGTGATGATTGCCACTGCGAAACCAGCGTTACTATTTCGGGTGTCTTGAAGCTCGTTAGAGGTCTAGCCTAACCTGAGCGATGCATCGAGGCTTGTGCGAAGGAGGGTTCCGACTGCGGAAGACGAGGCCGGCGGCAATTGGATCGATGGGGCGCTTAATCGCCAACAAGTTTAACTTGTCCTTTCGTCAATGGGTGCTGTGCGTAGCCAGCACTACCGGCTGAGGTCAGACCAAAAAGCATAGGCACTCGGAGATGCCACCGCTGGCGCATCTGTCACTCGGCCACTGACAAAATTTGCGAATTTCTGTGTTGCATTGGCGATGCCAAACTGTTCTGTCCAGACTCCAGCCTCACAAGCGTTGGTGTGCTGTCGACGGTCGACCGGTGCTGAAGCCGATCCCCGGCCACTGACGGTACCGGCCCACCTATCTCGAACGGGACTTCGTGGGATGTTTTGTAAGGAGCCGGTTGAACGGTCAAAGACGGCTAGCGCCGTGTCACAGTGTTTCTGGCGCATTTGGGACACTGGCGGTGTCGTGGGTTTGCATGACGCTTCTGCAGGTACGAGGTAAGAGGTAGTGAGTGCAACAGCGCTTTCCACCAAAGCCGAGAAGCATATTTCCTAGGAGCCGGTGCCATTAAGGCAAACTGAAGCCACGGCCGGAGACGGAAGACTTGGGAGCAACGAAGGGAGGGAAGGTAGGAATTCCACGGCCGCTTTTGAGAAGTCGTTTGCTGGAACGCCTTAAAGGGTGTGAAAGGTCTTCGAGCTTGTAGGTAGTAGAGCGATCTCTGTAACGCCCTACGGTGCCTTGTCTGAGACATCCCTTTCGTCGTCGACCGCCCGAGAGGAATGGCAAGGCGATCATTCGGACGCGTTGTTATTCGTATCCCAGTAGAGGTGCGTTTTCAAACTGTAGATTCGGCGTTCAAGGGAGCCGAAAAGCATTCATATGCAGTATATCCGCAACAGAGGGTTGGTTTCCTGTTCCTATGTGAAGATGCCCAGCGACCCCATCGCATCCCTTGAAAGGAAGGTTGGGCATGATGCTTTTGTAGGCCGAGCTGGTGACAGGCTCGGACGTGAGGTCGGCGGGTGCAGTGCCGCTCAGGGCGGGCCAGATCAGCTTGGCGTGACCCCTTTTTCCCGACATGCCATTCGTGGAAGTTGAACCTGGCCAGATAGAACCAAACCGCATCCAAACAGGACCCGTCGATGTCGGCAATGGCAATGAGAGGGCAAGCAGAAAGGAACGTGATGGCCTGAGAAGATGGGGCGCTCCCCCGGTGCGAGATGCACGCCTTGCTGGCGTTTAGACGGGCAGTCTCGCCATGACATGAAATTTCCCCATGGCACGAACGATGTCAAGGAGCCATCAATCTATCAATCAAAAAAGCCGAGCGGGAGCACAGCTCAGCCGAGGCGGAGAGGGGCGCCGAAGACTGCCCCGCGGCCAAGTGGGCTGCGGCGAACAAGCAAGCGAATGTCAGAGCTGTACAGTGTACGGATAAAAGGCCTGCATTGCATGGGCTGGAAGGCGCGCAATCCGCCATTGTGACCACTTTAGTCACCGGACGACCATTGAAGCGGTCCACGGCGATCTTCTGAAGCGGGCAGGCGATGTCTTTCCGGTGCGAGTGGTCTACGCTGTTGTTGCTTCTATACGGTGATTCTCGCGATGCGGTCAAGATGGTCTTGGCCTTGGGCGTCGACAAGTTTGTCATCATCTGCCGTGAACTTAGACCTCAGTGTTCTGGTATGACTTCTGAGCAGTGACTGTGGTCGACGATGAGCGCTAGTGCGAAACTGGTAGCTGGAAGAAGGCCAGAGGTTAATGCCAAAGCCAGATATCCCATCAGAGCGGGCGCCTGACCGCCAATGAGCCGTGGTGCATGGCCTGGTACACGGTACACCGTAGTTAGTTAGTCAACTGGCTTAGGATGCTGTGCAAGTATACCGGTGTTTACCGCGCGGGCGATAACGAACCAAACGTCTTTGCCACCATCGATGCCCCTTTTTGAGGAGGAGGGCGAAAACGGATGCTTGCAGATCCAATTGGGCGAGGTCGAACGGGGAAGTCCTTGGTGGCGTTGGCAGTAGGCGAAGGCGTGGTACGGGGCATCAGAAGCAGCCGGCACAACGGTCCACGACAGTAGCTATGCGATGTCTACCCTGGTTCACCTGGATCATGCTTGGTCGATGTCGCGCCTTTTGTCGAGCGACCCCAGGCTGTTTTGGGAGAGATGCTGAAGGGTTACGTAGTTTTGTTTGGGTTTGGTTGTTGCACAGCATGACGGGTTGGAACTTGGAGTTGCCTGGATCTAGTGGATTGTCGCTTGTGTGTCTCTGTCTGCGTCTGCGTAAGGTGCATGACACGGTCCTCGGGAGGGGGAGAAGGCGCGTCGCTTGAGGTTCAACCTTTGAAGGGATTTGGGCGGGTTAGAAGGAGGGCGGAGAGGACAGACATGGATCGCCAGGAACAAGACACAGGCAGAGCCGAGACAGTGCGAGGAAGGAGAGCTTGCGCCGATGTGTGGCCGGTGCAGCTTCCATGGGACTGCAGGTGCAGGCAGGTGCAGTGATGCTGCATGCAAGACCTGCAGTTGGAGGGAAGGCGCGACTGGACGACACGACACGACACGACCGAGAAAGTTCAACTTCAGAAAGACTGGACGAACGAGGAGGGTTCAGGGGTCATCTAGACCCCACTTTCAGTCAGCCTCTCTGTCTGCTGCTACTTCAGATACAAATTCTTTTCTATTCTGATTTTTTTTCTTCCAAACGGCTGGCTGTTCAGCTGCGCACTGTATTTTCGATCACCGCTTTTTAAGGCAAGTGCATCCATCACAGAGTGGGTGTTACTGTTGGGTCGGTCGCGTCGCTCTTTCCCCGATGGGCCATCCTCCGTTAGCCTTGCAGAGCCGATCAATGGCTGCACATGACGAGTTTTTCTCTTTCCCAAGGTTCCTGACGTGAGGAAGCGAGACGGAATGACAGCCTAGGTAGGAAGCATATGGCTGGACGGAAGGAAGGAAGGTGCGGGATGCAGCAAAGGCAGGCTGAAGCCTGAAGCGGCACCTTGAGTCTTAAGTCGGGAAGCGATAACGGTCGGGTTTTGAGAATTGACTTTCTCAGAGTTGGGACGACACCGCGGGACGGAAGCGACCCCATGCCGAGTCAGTACGGAATAAGGTACTTGCATGGGACCTCTGACCTGTAGACAATCCCCTGCCCAAACGGCTCCGACCAGACGGCCGTGGCTTCGCACCCTGTTTGACGCCTTTTGTGCATGACAAAGACCCCAGCGCCGTTGATTCGGAATGTACCCGCTTGGTATTATCGCCGTGACGCTCTGCTGGTGGAAACGTCAGTCGTCCGTCCCTCTCCCCTCCCTTTTAGACCCCCATTCTGAACAACCACACAACGCGTACATTCCATCATCCCTGTGCTTGATAGCAACCCACAAATCCGTTCCAGTTCCGCACAGCCCACCAACCGCAGACAGAACCCCGGTCGAGATTCAAGCAGTCAACTTGGGGCTGGGTGTCAATCGTCCCACTGTGAGCTCTTTTTATGCTAGTGATGCATGAAAGCGAGCCATCTGCTTCGCGCGTCAAGCACCGTGTAAGATGTCCGGGGCGATGCTCGTCGAGAATCGAGTCGATTGTTAACAGCGAGCGACGACGGAACGCGACGAGAGATCCGCATGGCCTCCACCGCTGATGCATCGTGTCGTTCCTCGAGCGGCCCCCAAAAAGAATGGAGATTTAGAGAACGGTATCTGTACGAAGTTCGTTGAGGGTGCAAGCCTCCAGCCTCCCTGGCTACGGCTTCGTACCTGACGAGACGGTGAGGGCAATAAAGATAGGGCAAAGTCGAGACGAAATCTGCGCGGTATTAGGCATGTCGATGTCATGAATGCTCGACACCGGAGAAGACGGGCCATGCTCATAAGGTAAGGTATCCAGAAAAGGGTCTCTACACCGCTAACAAGATACGTGCGAGTGCGAGCAACTCTCCTTTTCGTCCTCCAGCTGCTGCCAGGACAAGGCCCCATCTTGACTTCCCTCCCGAATGTTTCTGCTACCCCACCTTTTCAGGAACAGCCACCACGACTGGGCCACCAAATCAGCATCGACTGCATCTGCAGCAGGGCCCTGGTTGGATGGGATAGGTTTCTCCTATCGGCGCCTGTACTCACAAAGACCGAGGACCAACAATAGCAACAGCAGCAGTAACGACAACAGCAGTGTGGATGTGCGTGCAGTATGAACGAGTCGCAGCCCTCGATTTGGGGCGTTGGGCCATGGGCAGAAAAAAAAAGGGAGACCCCGAGAAAGTCTCTCAGACTTGAAGACAGACGAGGGGAGACTCTAACAGTCAAAGAAGCACCAGAAAGGAAGCTAACGGCGACCGGGGATGCCACTAACATAGCTACGGACGGTAGAAGTGGCTTTTGACGGCCAATGAGAGGCGGCGCGTACCTGGCCTGACCCCGTCAAGCTCTGGCCACCTCAATCCGCGTCGTGCTTGTTGACTGAGGTGGGTCTGTCTTCCACATCCACACCTCGAGCCCGTGACTGACTTGAAGTATCCCGACGCGGCATCATGGGGGGGAAAGGGGTTGATAGAAGGCGATGCGATACTTACGTGTACAATGCCGTCGACGTTGCCTTCCACATCCCACTGGCTGCTGAGCCGCCGCTGCACACCTCGTCCATCCCTCGTCAGTGTCCTGGCACGCCTTCACAACTTAGGCACACAGGGCATTGCATCTCCCCCGTCCCAGTCGGGCCCATTCGTGTCCCCCGTCCAGTCTGAGTCCACAGGCTACAATCAAACATCCACACTTCAAGCAGCCCACCTCGAAGACTTCGACGTCCCATTGTGGGGGGGTGGCCGGAATCCGCATCCACCCCCCCTCCCCCCCCGGGGGGTCAGTTTCCACGCCCAACTCACTGGACGCCCACGCCTCACTCCTCCTGGGGCTCCTGGCTGGCTGGCCTCCGATGTCTCTCGCCCGCTCGTTGGACTGGTGTGGCTCCTCCCAGCTCCCAGTCGCTCTCTGCCTGGCCCTGACTGAGGAGACTGTCCCTCTCAAAGGTGTGGAAAAGAGTCGCTCACGCAGAACAGGAGACAGGGTGGGCTGGCGCCGTTCGTTCATCTCTCGTTCGTCCGTTCTTTTTTTTTTTGGAGCCCGCTGCCTCGTCCGTCCGTTCCCTTTCCTTTTTCTCCTCTCTTGCCCCCATCCCTCCTTCTTCTCATCATCTCCTCATCGTCATCCTCGTCGTTCACGACAATCCCTTCCTCTCTTCTTTTCCCCCACTCCTTTTCCTTTTCACAGTCACTCTCTTGAATAATTCAACCATAAACTACTTATCTGAATCCCGTCACTCCTTTCCGGGTATTCCATTACGTTCCTTGCAGCCGGGTTGAATTTCGACTTTCGTTCGTACCGAACCGACGCTATTCACAAATCCAACCTTCAGAATCCCCTTGTCGGATCCTGGACCACACTCCTTAGCATATCCTACCTTGACAGCTCTTTCTCTACCTTCCCTAGCCTCAGAAGCACCCTCTTCTTCATAACCATTACCTCGTGAGCATCTTCCGAGAACTACAAGACGCTCGACCACCCCCCTCACGATCTGGACGCGACTTACACCCGAGACCTCCCTCGACCATCCGTCCCTTGATTCTAATCCCACCACCACCACCACCACCACCACCACCACCACCGCGATAACCATTTTCGCCTTTGCTCCTTTATCGACCGAGAACCCGCTTTAAAGTTAGCCATGGCTACCGAGGTGGAAAGCCCCATGGCTCTGGCCACCGGCGCCGCGACGCCCGGCTCTGCGATTCCTGAAGAGATCCAGACGCCCAATTCCGCAAACAAGAACAACTCAACCCCCTCCCCGACTTCCGTCAACGGCCAAGCGCCCTCTTCGCAATCAAGGCGCCCGCCTCGCAAGAGCACTTTGACCCAGCAGCAGAAGAACCAGAAGAGGCAACGTGCTACCCAAGATCAGCTCACAACTCTTGAGCTGGAATTCAATAAGAACCCGACTCCTACGGCTACCGTCCGTGAGCGGATAGCGGAAGAAATCAACATGACCGAAAGGTCTGTTCAAATCTGGTTCCAGAACCGGTAAGGCATCTTTACCCCTGAACGTGCGCCCTTGGACGGCAAGCCTAACATATTCGACAGACGCGCCAAGATCAAGCTTTTGGCGAAGAAGAGTCTCGAGACCGGTGAAGATATTGATTCCATCCCCGAATCTATGCGCGCCTACCTCGCCATGCAGGCGATGGAGTCAGGCAAGGGTCTGGGCGGTCCCTTCCTCGGCCGCACTGGACTTCTTCCGTATGGCCACAACAGCATGCTCCTCGGCGGCGACCAGAGCGGCCAGGGCAAAGTTTGTAAGTACCCTAGGAACATCATGACGACATGAGACTTACTAACGGCAGCGTCAGTGATTCACCATCTCACTTGCCGCTCTCTCAGCATCGGCAAGTGGACTCGCGTTGGGCAGAACACAATGGACCTCATCATCTTCTACTCCCCTGACAAGTGTACCATGACCTACTACATCAACAATGAGCAGGCTGGCTACAAGATCGAGTACCCTTTTGCCTACATTAAAAACATCTTCCTCGAGAACCAGGAGGGCGACCCCAACAAGCCCGGTGGCATTGTCATCGAGCTGAACCGCCCTCCCAACTTCTTCATGGATTCCTCTCCCCAGGCAAGCGGCTTCATCCAGTGCGGTGACTTCACCGAGGACCAGCAGGCTTCTCAGTGCCTAGTTCACCACCTCGGCGGCAACCCTAAGGTTCTCAGTGGTCAGCTGGCCAAGCTCGTGTCTCTTGAGGCCTTCATGAACCGCAACAACCCTCACCCCTTCATCGACCAGCAGCACGCTCTCTCCATGTCTGCCCCTGTGTCACCTACTGGACGCCCTTCATCACAGCCCAACTTCAACCAGCCCCACATTGGCATGTTCCAGGAGACTTGGGGCATTAACAACATGCACCCTGGCATGCGTGGCCCTGGCCACAAGAGACAGCGTAGTCGCTCCGTCCCCATGGCTGTCGACTTTTCGATGTTGCAGACGCCCATGCCCTCGTTCTACATCCAGCAGCCCGGCGAGATGGCCGCTCCTCAGACCCCCGGCCCTTACCTCCACGCTCCTGTGCCTCAGCAGCCCGGCGGCCTGGGTCCGAACTTGAGAATCGACACCCAGGCTAGCTTCGGGCTAGACATGCGCCAGTACCCCATGTCGGCCACGACCGCTTCTCCGTCTGAGTTCCCCACGAGCCCTGCCTTTTTCTCTCAGCCCCCGGAGCCCAGCCCTCTGCCGACCTCCAGCTACAACACTCCCTACGGAAGTGCCTTTCTCTCCCCTATGGCGAACTCCTCCAACAACATGATCCCGCCTTCTGTCTCCCCGCTGTCGTTCGGTAGCCACCACGGCGAGCCCTCCATCGTTGAGCAGTCGCCTCCCCTGTCTATGCTCGGCAGACCCGCTTCCGCCGACATCTATCCGCAGGGTGACAACAACTCCTGCGCGGTTTCTGATGACGGCACCGGCCTGAACGAGATGTACTCAAAGCACACCATTAACCTGCCGATGCATCCCCACTCCCCCGCGTTTGTCGAGCATGGTCAAACCGATCTCGACATGAACCAGTTGGTGCACTTCGACCACGTCGACCCTAACTCATTGTCGCCTGAGTCCATGTCTCACGTGCATCAGCAGCAATGAGTGCCCCTGACCGAGAGACCTGCAGTGTCTTTTAGGTCAACGGGTTTTTAGGATGATTCCGGGCAGGATATGGCGTATATACTACAGGGAGAAGCTTCGACATGCTTCGAAAAGCACTTGGAGGAAAGAGGAGTTGCTTGCCTTGATTATTCACAGCTGGCGTTGAGGAGCTCGATATATACCAAATGGGTTGCGCTTGGTCTACTTTCGACACACCGATGACTACAATGCTTGATTCAGTTCTCGCTCTACTTTCATCCATCGGCCACGACGAATCTGCATGACGATACCTCTATTCGGAATCTCGATCATGCGTGTCTGGCACAAGCGATCGTACACTTGCTCTTTCTTGGAAACTCTATTTCTACCATTTCTTGTCGCGAACAAACTGATTTTGTTGCGAATGTGGTTATCCTGCAGATTTCCTACCTTCGTCATCATCACATCTTCTGCCATGTCGGTCCGCGCCGAGTTCGGCGGCATAGCAATCTAATAATCCTTTCCCCTTCAATCTTCGGTTGGCTTGCGCTGCATTGTTATATTTTATCGATTTCTTCTGTCATCGTTCATGAATCAAAGAAGTCTTGATCGCCGCGGGTCTGGAGATGAAAATGGGGAAAAGCCCAGGTGGCTTGGGATTTTCCTGATTCTTAATCAGTCACAAACACATATTTTGCGCGAAGACATAAACTCCAACACAACTTTTTAGTCTACCTCTACTCGTGGGTATTTTTATTGGTTTACAGGAATGTGTGGGATCACGGGAAACTTGGTAAATTTCGTGTTGTTCGCTGGGACACATTCTGTGGCGGTTTAATGGGGAAAAAAACCGCAACGTGGTGGCCTAGCAGCGAAAGAAAGGTCAGGCCAACCGTTGCTCGAAAGAGACGATTGGCCTTGTGAGCAATTGGCGACAGAGTTGAAAGAGAGAGAGAGAGAGAGAGAGAGATACAAGATGGGCATCAAATCCCTGTTTTCCCACTTTTACATCACATTCCCATTCGGCCTAGATTGCTGCGGTGAAACTATGATGCTCCGAACTATTGATTCCATATCTCCATCGAGTGCTGACAGCTGGGGACGATGTAACGTCCACACCCATCGAAACGACCCGAAGTCCAAACGTTCTAGAAATGATGGAGGCTGGGCCCCGGCGACTGCCGAGGGATCGCTCTCTGGGGGTAGAAAGACACGGTTGTCTGCCAGGGGCTCTTCGCTTCTTTGGCGAGGCGGCTGAAGATGCGAGATTGCAAAGTCGGGTCGGATCCGGTGGACCGTGGGAGAGGCGGAGACGGTCGTGGTGTGGGCACGGCCGAGTCCAGACTTTGATGTTATACAGTATTGTGACAGATGACGGATATGAGACTTTTATTTCTGAACAAGGTTTCGCACGTGGACCGTTCCGTGGCGTGTTTCTGGACGAGTTCCTGTTTGGGAAATCTGTATCGTGAGATGTGAAATCTGTCCGTAAGGCTGACTGTGCCCTGAATGCCGGCAGTCGCGCTTATATATGCCGTGAGGTGCATGGGGGCGCAGGCTGACGTGCGGTTATGCAAGTATCACACGGACCTTGGCTGATTTTCCCCCCCTTCAGCCTCGCTCTAGAATATACTTCTCCTTCTCCACGGTTGCTTCGTTACAAACCTTGGTAGGATTTCATAACCTGGCATGGTAGGGTAAAATGTCTACTCTAGTAATTATCACGTCAGGAAAATACAAATGCAGAACCGCCAGTGTCGCATTGAACAGCCCAGAAGGAGTTCAAGCCGCCTGGTCCCGGGGATGTGCCGGGTGGCGGATGGCGACCATTGGCGAGTGAGAAGGGCCCGCTAACGCAAGCCTCAAGGTCCGAGGGGGGTTGCTTGGATGGCGGGTAAGGTATTGGAAGGACGCTTATGTTTATCTATCAATGATGTGTCATTGGGGGCGACAACGACTTGACCGTGATTCAAACTAAGGTATGTTGTCTTCGGTCCCGCAGCGCAGTGCCAGACACGCTATCCTTCGCACCGGGACTTGTGGAAGCGCTGTGTCGGGGCGTCGTGTGCCTTCTTCTTTGGGACGTTCCTCAGTTAGACGGGCTGCGTCTAGAATGGGAGACACCTCATGGTAATGAGCACGGAATGCGGGCGTTCCTGGTTGTTCCCAGTGCAATGCGGGTGGATCTATCTACCTCCGTTGTCCTCACTTTTTAGAGTTCCTGCCCATTCCCCCCCCTTTTTTTCCCCCCTTCTGCGAACTGGGAGAGCCCTGCGACAGTGGACGCCTGCCACGTTCGTCCAAAGTCGTTGCTGCATCCTGCGAACGACCTTGGCGTCCGTGCAGCCATTTTCTTTTCCCTGTTCCTAAAAGGCAGGATGGTCGGGGAATTGAGCCAATAAGTGAAATACCAATAGCGCTGATAGGAATCGAACCCATCTCCACCTATAAGGTACGACCGGCACACGGGGGAGGTCCTCTTTTTATCCTCCAATCCAGAAAAGGTAGTTAAAAGTTGCCTCGTATCATATTGAATGCCTTCGACGCTCGGTCTTGGAAGGGAGGTCTAGTTGTTTAATGCGCGTAGAGGAGAGAGTGACTAGGCAAACTGGGCGCTACGATGCTATGTTGAAACAAACCCAAGAACCAAGAGACTGCTTGTCCTGTTAGGAGCTGGTCTTGGTTGAGGCCAAGGCCTGAGGACCTGTCCTGTCGGGGGACACAATGGCATTGAGTCGCCTCGGCCCCCAGAACGGAAGCCGCGGGTGTTCAAGTACCGCTCTGTGGCCCCTGCTTCTTCTTCCCTCTTCGTCCAATGACGCTCGCAATGCGGGGCACGCGAAGAATTGCTGTCACCAGCTCGAAAAAGGCAAGGTCTCCCCCGTGTCTGCACCTCTCATCCCTCCTCTAATCGGACCAAGCAACCAATCCAACAAGCACGCAGTCCTACTTTCTCGATCCTCACGGGGAACGGTGAGCAGGCTGTGCGGAGATTCGTTCGTCTCTCCATCAGCATTGTCTTGCTCGCTGGGCGATAGCGGCAGTGGCAGTGGCAGTGCAAAAGGTGCGCCAAGCCCATGATTAGGCTCGATGGCATCCTTCACGGTCTCTTACTGGCTCCAAACCTCAATCGCTGACTCTGTTGCGTGTTGCTGGCGGCGCAGCGCTGCTCGTACTCGCAGCACGCCTTTCCCTCGCTGCCAGCGTCCTGAGTGCGTGCGTGTCTAGTGTTCCTGTATCCGTCGGGTATCTTAGGTTGTCTCGGCCTCTTGCTGTCCGGGCAGGTCGAAGAGGAAGCCTCACTGCGTTCAAGGCTCGGAGGTGGGCTATTTTCCCGCGGGTGCCTTTCTTCAACGTTCGGTCTGTCCCTTTCGGAGACTACCTAGTCACCACCCAATCTTCTGTGACTTAACTTTTTTCCCTCTTCTCTTCCCTCGCTGCTCTCGCCATCGCAATATTTGCTACGCAGACACAGCACCACTAATCTGCTGCAATTTTTTACTATCCTCGTTGTCGACTGCGCGATACCCTCGTTTTGCTACCGCTGGTGACGTCGAATGCGCTAATCACACGCATTCCCACCGCGACGGATTCAGCCCTGCAAACAGTATTCTTATTTGCTGTATCCGTTTACTCGGCTGCTTGCACCGATTTCACCATTTTTTTGAATTATCGCCCGCCGCACAAGAGTACAGCCGCGCCATATTTAGACAAGGAACGCGCCACGAAGACAGGTCGAGGCCAATGAAGGGTCCTATGAGCGAGCCACTCGAGTGAATCCGGCCCGCCATCGAGGCACTACGTCTGGAACAAGCGTCATTCTCCCCGTCCCTCTAGTCACGAACTTGGCTAGCCTCTGCGAGCTAAGCTGTGTACGCGGAACCTTGGATCTGCGGGCTTGAGGCCTAGACTGGCACGGCCTAGACAGAAACCGACCAGGCCACTCGCCCTCAAGAATGGAGGGCCGACACCCTGGTGACGCCTCGTCCTCTTCTCGCCAACATGGAGAAGAGGACGTTGACGACCCTGTCCCGAGTCCTCCCCTGCCCTCGGCGACGACTACCTCCACCTTCGAGACAGCTCATGACATCCCCTCGCCGTCAGTGAGTCCTGCGCCCGCGCCCAGCGCTCCGCCGAGAATACAGCCGAGACGAGCAGTCACCGATCCCATGGGCAGTAAGGGTACCCTCGATGGCTGCCACGTCCGCTTCTCGGACGATGTGTCGCGCGAAACGATGCGCGGCTTCGATCCGGCGGGCTCGCAACCGAACTTGAACTCTCACGGCCTGTATACGATTCCCTCGAGGGGTGATCTGGAAAGTCACATCCTCTCCCAGCCTTCGTCATCGCGCCCGCATCCCAGTAGCGACCAGAGCTCTGCGCAGCCATCCGAGTCCGAATTCAAGTATCCCGTTTGTCGACCGGAACCGAGCAAGCGCGCGAAATGGGTCGTTGCCAAGGAAACGCTGAGTGACCAGCTTAGGAAGGCGTACAATGTGTACATCGTACAGGGATTGTTGCGACAGAGACCGCTGCCGCCTAGCGTAGATGGAAGGCATATCCCTTTGGATACCGCGAGGAGACGAGGCGAACCGCTCATTGACGAACGGATGAGGAAGCCATACATCAGCAACTTCATCCGGTCAAGTCGCTACACGATATGGAGCTTCTTGCCGAAGCAGCTTTTC
This sequence comes from Colletotrichum neosansevieriae, assembly GCA_036785495.1. NCBI lineage: Eukaryota > Fungi > Ascomycota > Sordariomycetes > Glomerellales > Glomerellaceae > Colletotrichum > Colletotrichum neosansevieriae. The sequence continues at coordinate 279,853 of JAVHLV010000033.1, read as the reverse complement.
TTCCAATTCAGCAAGATGGGCAACTTTTACTTCCTTGTTGTTGGTACCGTGCAGGCCATACCAGGCCTCAGTACAACCGGTTCATGGACGACGATAGGACCGCTGGCTGTATTCGTTTCTTTGTCGATGGCGAAAGAAGGATACGACGACTACCGAAGATACAAACTTGCGAGAACCGAAAACTTGAGCCGGGCGTGGGTTCTCGGAGAAAGATCTAAAAAAGCGACGGCCAGGTTGAAGAGGCATCAGATTGCGGATGCAGAGTCGCCATTTCACGAAGATTCAGACGGTGATTGGACCCAAACTGAGTGGCAGGACATCAAAGTTGGCGACATTATCAAGCTTAGCAGAGACGACGACGTCCCTGCCGACATGGTACTGCTGAGCGCATCGGGGCCTAACAGCACAGCCTACATCGAGACTATGGCTCTAGACGGAGAGACGAACCTGAAGGCGAAGAGAGCATGTCCACTCTTAGCAGAGAGGTGTTCGACTGTGGAAGGAATCAAGTCTTGTGAGGCCATGATTGTTTCAGAAGACCCCAACGTCGACCTTTACAGATACGATGGCCGCGTTACGGTCAAGGAGGAAACACTCCCCCTTTCGCTCGACAATGTCGTCTACCGCGGCTCAACTATGCGCAACACCACGGAAGCGATCGGCATAGTCGTCAACTCTGGTGAGGAGTGCAAGATCAGGATGAACGCTCAAAAGCACGTGCGAACCAAGGCACCAGCCATGCAACGTGTCCTGAACAGGATCGTCATTTGGCTCATCTTCGTGCTGCTGGGTCTGAGTAGCGGCCTGACTCTAGGCTATAGCTTATGGCAAGACCCTACAGAGAACGACTCCTGGTATTTTGCCGGCGCGACTCTCACACTCGAGAAGGTTTTCATCGCCTACGTCCTAATGTTCAACACGTTGATCCCATTGTCACTCTACATTAGCTTGGAAATTATCAAAATCATCCAGTTCTACATGATGGGAGACGTCGAGATGTACGACCCCGTCAGCAACACGCCGATGGTGGCGAACACCACTACCATTCTCGAAGATCTCGGACAGGTAAACTACGTGTTTTCGGACAAGACCGGCACTTTGACAGAAAATGTCATGCGCTTCCGAAAGATGAGCGTCGCCGGCACTGCTTGGTTGCATGATATGGACATCGAACGAGATGAAAAAGCGAAGCAGAAGCTCGTCGACATGGCTCGAAAGAAACGCAAAGGCAAGGGAAAAGACAAGAACCGCGAGAAATCTTTTTCCGAGAATCCCGAGAATAATTCGTCTACACCCGTGTCGCCTCAAGGTCGCCCGTCTGTGAGTTCGTTTGCGCGGGTTAGGTCTACTAGCAGGGCTCCAGAATCGGATCCCGAACTGAAGACGGAAGATCTCCTTGGCTACCTGCGACGCAAACCAGACACGGCATTCTCGAAGAAGGCCAAGCAATTTTTGCTCTGTATCGCCCTCTGCCATACTTGTCTCCCAGAGACTCTGGAAGACGGTCAAATCGAATACCAGGCAGCATCCCCTGACGAACTTGCACTGGTGGAAGCAGCTCGCGACCTGGGCTACGTCGTCATCGACCGACCGGCACAGTCGGTCATTCTACAACTACCCAACGCCGACGGATCCATGAAGAAGGAGAGATACCAGGTCCTAGATGTCATCGAGTTCAGCAGTCAACGCAAGAGGATGTCAATTATCATCCGGATGCCGGATGGCCGAGTCTGTGTGTTTTGCAAAGGCGCCGATAACGTAATATTACCACGTCTGAAGCTGAGTGGTCTTGCCATGCAGAAAGCAGACGCTGTCCAGCGAAGAGCCTCAATCCGCCGGAGCGTAGAGAGAGAGAAGGCCCATCACCAACGTATGAGCATCGGTGGAACGCCCCGCAGCAGCGTCATGCTCTCACGAACATCGATGTCGGATCGGCGAAGTATGATGCTGCGGCGCGAAAGTCTCAGAAACTCTGGGGACCTTCACAGACGATCGAGCGCTGTGACTGACGATCCCGAATCATGGTCACCGCGGGGAGAATCGCAGGATATCCTGGCATCCATGAGCCTTCAGGATATTTGGCTCTCTCCACGAGCTAGCATGGCCATGGATGAGAGTGATATCGACGAACTGATCGACGAGTCAATAGCTCTCAATGAAGGTGCGGTCTTTGAGAAGTGTTTCCAGCATATGAACGACTTTGCTTCAGATGGTTTGCGTACTCTGCTTTATGGATATCGATACATCCCGGAGGACGACTACGTGCAATGGAAGAAGGTTTACCAGGACGCCACGACTAGCCTGGATAACCGACAAGAGAAGATCGAGGCCGCCGGCGAGTTGATTGAAGATAAGTTCGATCTGGCCGGAGCTACCGCCATCGAAGATAGATTACAGGACGGCGTGCCTGAGACCATCGAGAAGCTTCGCCGCGCCGAGATCAAGGTCTGGATGTTGACGGGAGACAAACGTGAGACTGCGATCAACATTGGACACTCGGCTGGTCTTTGTAAGCCCTACTCGGAAGTCTTCGTCCTGGATTCCTCCATGGGTAGCTTGCAAGAGTCAATTCTGTCTACCCTGGACGAAGTCTCTCGAGGCATGCTTCCTCACAGTGTCGTGGTAGTCGATGGTCAGACTCTGGGTGACATTGACAATGATGAGGATCTCAGTTTCCTCTTCTTTGATCTTGCCGTTAGAGCTGATTCTGTCATTTGCTGCCGTGCTTCTCCTTCGCAAAAGGCCACACTCGTCAAACGTATCCGCCGTCAAGTGCCACACTCGTTGACTCTGGCAATCGGAGACGGCGCAAACGACATTGGCATGATTCAAGCTTCTCACGTTGGTATCGGTATTTCCGGTCGCGAAGGCCTACAGGCTGCTCGCATTTCGGACTATGCCATTGCACAGTTCCGCTTTCTGCAGCGCCTGCTGTTTGTCCACGGTCGTTGGAATTACCTGAGGACTGGCAAATACATATTGGCCACATTCTGGAAGGAGATAGTGTTCTTCCTCCCACAAGCGTACTTCCAACGCTACAACGGATACAGCGGGACGTCTCTATACGAGAACTGGAGTCTGACGGTGTTCAATACGCTCTTCACTTCGCTAGCGGTTATCCTCCTCGGTGGATTAGAAAAGGATTTGCAGGCCAAGACCCTTCTGGAGTATCCCGAGCTTTACACCTATGGCCACAAGAACAGAGCCTTCAACGTCAGGCTCTATCTTGGGTGGACAATCATGGGTCTGATTGAGTCCGCCATTATCTACTGGGCCATGTGGGCTGTCTACATCTCGTTGCCCTTCAACCTGGACACCACGCTGTATGCCATGGGAACCGTCCCGTTCACCGTCTGCGTGGTGTTTATAAACACCAAGCTTTTGTAAGGGTTTTCTTTTTTTCTCCCTTCTTGCTTTGTGTGCCGTTGCTAACACATCCAGGGTTCTTGAGATGGAGAACAAGACCTTGATCATTCTAGCTGGTTTCTTGCTCTCAGTTGGCGGATGGTTCCTCTGGTGTATCATCCTCGCTGCCGCGTACCCTGACGAACATAGGATATATCTAGTCCGGCGCGCTTTCCTGGACAACTTTGGACACACTCTCAACTTTTGGGCTGTTGTATTTGTGACCCTCTCAGCAGTCATTGTATTCGAATTGTTTCTCAATGCCATCAGACGAGTCTACCTTCCACAGGATGTGGACTTTATGCAGCGCCTTGAGAGGGATGGTAGGAAGGGTAAGGGAGGTGTAGAAGCTGAGGATGAAGCAACAGTCTTAGAGGTCATTGGGCACAAACAAGACGGCGAAGGAGGCGCATCCACTTCAGAAGGCTTGCCTAGAAAGAGCCATCACTCAGGTCGTACGTCACATCACCACATTCGTATGTCTCGCAAATCGCGAGACGAAACGAATGCCAGAGCTTTCACGCCCCCTTTGGAGGAGGGTGATAGTGTCTTGGAGCAAGGGCCGAGTGGATCGAGACAGTCAAAGAAGCCGGTGCTCTCTGTGGCGACCAAGTGGTTGGGCAATAGCAGGAGTGCTGCTCGCACCGCAAGCCCCATTGAGCTGCGGTCTACTGGGCACAAGCAGGCGTGAGAAGGAGACGAAGGGGGATGGACGGGTGAGTGATTCTGGTAATGATTACATGGTATGAGTTTGTGCATATGATAAAGAAGGCCTGGAGGCAACCGCCACATCATGTGCTTTACTTCAGACAGTCCTTTTTGCATTTTTGATACCACAGGTATGTTGGCAGGGAGCTGGCATTTGGCGTTGGGGTACTATTTGATACAGATACAAGTAGAAACAGACTTCACTATATGAACTCAAAATATGCAGCAAGTGAATCATACCTAACCATGACCATCTCAGCGTGCGAGATATCTTGGTGTAAATTACTCATTAGGACACGAGAGAAACAAGATTGGTGTATGTACATGATCCCGAGACTTATATCCCAGCTACGCTAATAATGTAGAGGTGTGCTGGACTCGGGCAGCGCGATTGACGCTGGAGGCATGGACGTGGCGAAGGTTTGAGGACATGAGCTGAGTGGAGGTGGTTAGTTGTCCTTCTTCTCGTCAGACTTGTCCTCGTCCTTCTTGTCGTCATCGCTTTTCTTCTCCTTGGATTCGTCCTTCTTCTGTTCCTTGGACTCATCATCCTTCTTCTCCTTAGGCTTATCCTCCTTTTTGTCGTCAGACTTGGACTCCTCGGGCTTTTCAGAGTCATCGGAATTCTCCTCCTCCTTCTCTTCCTTGGGCTCGTCATCCTTTTTCTCCTTGGATTCGTCCTTCTCCTCCTTGGACTCATCCTTCTTCTCATCCTTCTTCTCATCCTGAGGCTTCTCCTCAGACTTCTCTTCCGCCTTGGAGTCCTCTTTGGGCTCCTCGTGCTTCTCCTCGTGCTCGGCATGCGCGTCGTGGCCATGGGCCTTGGGCTTCTCACCCCATGGCAGTATCACCGCCAGACCGGCCACGGTAACGAGTGCTGAGCCAAGGGCGCTAGGCGAAACACTGTTAGCAATCGTTGCGCGGCATGGTCCCGCAAATCTGGTGGCCCCAGGGACGCCAATTGAGTTCAAACAGGGCTAGCAGAGCCAGTATACTTACAGAGGAAGCTCGCTCTGAGGCTTCGCTGCACCATGGTGGCTCGCGTACGTCCTTTGCGCAATCTGCGGACGGAACTGGGGACGGATCGTCCGGCGCGCTGAAAGTCGGAGGACGGAACGAAGGGAAGTGGCTCTGGCGAAGGACATGGTGGCCATTATGTTTTACAGGTGGCTTGGGAAAATAACACAGAGGATCTTGAAAGACTTCCCAATGGACCCGTTATAGAGGGACGTGGTTTCCGTGGTATGTCGCGATTGAAAAGATGATGGCAAGGAAAATTCCCGGTGGTTATAGCTAGCGAAAGAAGCAACAAGAAGCTTGGCTGGGGGCCGCTTCGCTTCTGCCGTCCGAAGTTTGGAGCTCGGAGCTGCGAGCTGCAACTGGAACCCTGGCACAAGCAGCAGCGACCAACAGCTGGGGGTGGGCCACCGAGCTGTCCCGCGTAGGTACAATTGGTTGCTGGATGGTTCCAGATGCAGGGGTGGCTGGATCGATGCGTTCCCCACAGCTCGTGGTGACGACATGGCCGGGGCCGCACGGATGGTTTCCCGAAAATGGTTCAAGCTGCTCCGAAGAGAGACGTGTTTATGTAATCTCGGTGCCGGATTTATCTGATGCCGTCAATAGAAGCTCCCGTCCCGTCCCGGTTTCCTGCACCCCCGCCGTGAATGAAGCAGCGAGGTGGAGACCTTTCCGGACGGGCAGGCAGGAGCACCGTGGGGTCCACTTTCGCGGGGCAGCAACGACCCGGCAGCAGTTACCAGCACCTGATGATATCCCCGACTGCCTTCCTGCCTAGAGCTCCCAAACCCCACCAACAACCTCTCTTCCCGAGGGTCTTTGTTGTCGTGCTACCAACACTGCAACGTCCAAGTCCGCCTCCAACAAACCAGATCTTGCCCACTACACTTCTCAAGATACACGCAGGACGGTCGACCTTTCGTAAACCCTCTGCATGGTCAGAGCCACCGCTTCCCGCTAACACGCCACCCACTGACCCTTCCCACCTTCCTCCCACCGAGCACACTCATCAATCGAGGTCTTCACGATGTCCTCCTCAAGCGTCCCGGCGAACCCGTCGCCGCAGACGGTGATTCAGTTGGTTCAAAAACTGGGCGATGCCGACCCGGACTTCCGCTTCATGTCCCTCAACGACCTCCTACAGGTCCTCGCAAACGGCAAGCCCGACTTCCTGCATCACGACTACAATGTGGCCGCGCGTACTGTTGATAGCATCATCAAGACGCTTGACGATCAGAATGGAGAGGTGCAGAACCTGGCTATCAAATGGTACGTGTCACTCCTTCCTGCCGCCTTCACAGATCGGGACATGATTCAAAGCGAGCTAACCTTTTCCTCGTGACAAACAGTCTCGGTCCCCTAGTCTCGAAAGTCCCACCGCCCATCATCGCGCCGATGATTGAGAAGCTTTCTTCAATCAAACTCAAGAACTCCGTCGACAATGCCGTCCCTTCCCTCGCCCTGCGCGCCGTAATAATGGCTCTACCGAAACCCACGCCCGGTCTGCCTCCTAGCAAAGAAGTCCAGGATTCTTACAATGCCGTCAGCCGTGTTCTGATCCCGCGCCTACTGGGCCCCGGAAACAAGGTTCAGCCGCAACAGACTGTGAACAACATCCAGCTACCACCCGTCCCGCAAGGTCTCCTCAAGCTTGACAAGGATTTGAGTGCAGAATCAGTAGACATCCTCATTGAGGTTGTCAGGTGCTACGGAGTCATGCTCTCGCCGATTGAGGTCGAGGCGATGCAAGATGCCGTCATCAGCTTGTTGGAGAACGACAAGACGTCTTCGGTCGTCAAGAAGAGGGCCGTCGTCGCGATTTCCATCCTCGCTGTCCACCTATCCAACGAACTGTTGAACAACATGGTCCAGCGCATGGCAAACGCTCTTGGCAAGTCTGAAATCTCGGCGGTCACTCGCCGCCTATACATCTCTATCACGGGGTCTTTGGCAAGATCGATTCCTGCACGTTTCGGTACATACTTGGGCACGCTTGTACCTTTCATTATGCAGGCTCTTGGCGAGAGCGAGCTGGACAAGCATCTGGAGGAGATTAGTGATGGAGACGATGCTGGTCTGGAGTTCAACGAGGTGCGCGAGTCTGCTTTGGTTGCACTCGAGGCGTTTTTGTCAGCTTGCCCTACAGAAATGCGCCCCTTTACCGACGATACCATCAAAGCCTGTCTCAGATATCTGAAGTACGACCCCAACAACGCCATGGATGATGACGACGAGGAGATGGAGGTCGATGAGGAGGACGACGAGATGGACGCCGATGACGAATTCGATGACGACGCCGGCTTTGACGATGATGATGACGCGAGCTGGAAGGTCCGTCGTTGCGCCGCAAAAGCTCTTTACACTCTCATCTCGACTCGCGGAAGTGGCGATTTGCTCGAGAACGGCATTCTCTATAGCCAAGCCGGCCCCACTCTTGTCAAGAGATTCGATGAAAGAGAGGAAAACGTTCGTCTGGAGGTCATTTCATGCTTGTCTCTTCTTGTTCGCAAGACTGGCGAGGGCATCTACCCTGCCGACCTGACACTTGACGACCAAGAGGCCGCGGCCCCTAGCTTGATGCCTGTCAGTCGGAAGCGAAGACGCCAGAGCAGCGGCGGCGGTTCCATGGCCGCTCATGTAGCCACGGGTCTCACCTCTCCTACTCTGGAGAGAATTCCTTCCACAGGGCCTCGCGCCGACCTGGCCCGTTTCACACCTACCATCGTAAAGGCGTCCACCAAACTTCTGAAGGGTAAAGTTATCCCTACGAAGCAGGCTATCATCAACCTCCTCGACGACATTATCACCGTTCAGCGCGGTGGTCTGTCAGACTACTTCAACGACGCTATCGGCCCTATAATCGAGTCGATCAAGCCCACTGGAGCCTCCGCGCTGGCCTCTTCCCTTGCTGCCTCTGGCGGCAATGCGTCCGCCACGCCGAGCACTCTGCGTGTTGCGGCCCTGAAGCTTACCAGTGACATTGCCAAGACCCACTCATCAAGTCTGCTTCAACCCTATCTCACTAAGATCGTTGCTGGCGTGGTCGCTGCAGCCAACGATCGCTTTTACAAGATTTCCAGCGAAGCCATAGGAACGATTGAGGAGTTGGTCAAGGCAATTACTCCGCCTCGGTCCAAGATGACGGCGCAGAAGTTCAAGGGTGAGCTGCAAAAGCTTTTTGAGACGATCATGGACCGTATCACCGCAACTGATGCCGACGCTGAGGTCAAGCAAAGAGCCATCCATGCCCTTGGCGTTCTGTTGTCCAGGACATCTGGCGCGGATGGCGCCGGCTTGATCGCTGCTGACAAGCGTCAGTCCGCGCTCGCCGCCCTCCTCGATCGCCTCAAGAACGAGACTACCCGACTTGCCGCTGTTAGAGCTGTTGACAACGTCGCCGCTTTTAGCACCAGCAGCGGTCAGCTCGAAACGGCTTGGATCCGTGAGGTTGCTCTGGAGCTTGCAGGTCAACTCCGCAAGGCGAACCGCGCTCTTCGCGGCTCGAGCATACAGGCCTTGAAGCATCTGGTGGTGTCGCCCACTTCCAAGGGCCAGCTTGATGCGGACACCATCCAGGGTCTGGTTTCGTCGTTGGTGCCCGTGATTAGCAATCACGACACCCATCTCCTGGCCCCGGCGCTGCTTATTCTCGCAACTCTTGTCGAAGAGAACGCGAGCCTCGTTGTCAACCAGTCCATGGTCGCCACAATCTGTAGCCTTCTAAAGTCGAGCTACGCCAGCATCGTCCTGGATCAAATCCTGATCCTCGTTACCAAGGTTGGCGAGAGCGGTTCTGGCCAGTCACTCATGCAGGGAATTCTCAAGGAAGTTAGTATCGAAGGAGATCCTGTGGTTGTGGGCAAGGTCATTGGTGCCCTTTTAGTGGCCAGTGGAAGCTCAGCCGGCGTCACGATCGAGAGCTTCATTTCCGAGCTTCAGAACAGCACGCAGAAGAGAGACGATGCCAGGATCAGCCTGGCTCTGGCCGTCCTTGGCGAGGCAGGTCTCCGACTTGGTGCCAACTCTCCTCTCAAGCCGGACCTGTTTTTGAAGCAGTTCCACGATGAGCCTGACAAGGTTTCGATCTCCGCTGCGGTGGCTCTTGGTCGCGCAGGCTCCGGCAACGTTACCCAATACCTGCCAGTTATTCTGGACACCATGCAGAAGGGTGGCAACACGCAGTACTTGCTGATTCAGTCGATCAAGGAGATCTTGCAGCAAGTCACCGTTCTGTCCGCGGAGACCGCCAAGTTTGCCGCACCCATCTGGCAGCATCTTCTCTCTGCCTCCACCATCCCCGACAACCGCGTGGTCTGTGCTGAGTGCGTTGGACGACTTACCATCATTGATACCCAGACTTTCATGCCACAATTGCAGGTTGGTCATTTTCGAACGGTAGACGCTGTGAGCCGAACTAAATTTTTGATAGTCCCTACTAAGAGATCAGAATCCCGACATTCGTGGCATGGCTGTGCAGGCCGTTCGATACACGCTGCCTGACAGCGACGAGGCTTTCGATGCCATGCTCAAGAATGTCCTTGTTGATATGCTTCTCGTCATGCTTCAGGATACGGAGATGGACAACCGTCGTTTGGCTATGTCAACGCTGAACTCAGCCGCTCACAACAAGCCTGATCTTATCTTGCCTCACTTGGGTGAACTCATGCCCTTCGTTCTGTCCGAGTCGGTTATCAAGCCTCAATTGATTCGTGAAGTCATGATGGGTCCCTTCAAACATATGGTGGATGATGGTCTCGAAGTCCGCAAGGTGAGTACTAGATCTGCGTCGCTGTGAAAACAATGCTGACACATGTGGCAGAGCGCATATGAGACTTTGTATGCTCTCATGGAGACTGCGTTCTCGCGAATCAACAACATCGACTTCTACGACCGTGTAGTCGCTGGCCTCAAGGACGACAACGACATTCGCAGTCTTTGTAATCTCATGGTGTCCAAGCTCATCGTGCTTGACCCTGATCAGACGGCTCGCCGCCTGGACACCATTGCCGAGGCCTACCGCGCGATTCTGTCCACCAAGCTCAAGGACGGTGCCGTTAAGCAGGACGTGGAAAAGCAGGAGGAGGCCAACAAGAGCGTCCTGCGTGTGACTCTTCTCCTTGGAGATAGACTCAAAGATAGCAAGGCGGGCTCCGGCAACGCGGTGGCCAATGCCAACGCTAACGCTGGAGGCGGAAGTCAGATTTGGAACGCCTACTGGGAGTGGGTGAATAAGGAATTTCAATCTTCGCTCCGAAACCTTCGCGAGGAGAGCAAGGAGTCCCGCGCGTTGTAAGCGGGCAAACATTCTGGCCGGGCTGAGTGTCTTCTGGCGTTTGTGTACATGGAACAGCAGGTCCTAGAACAGGCATAGCCCCACTATTTAAGCCTAGTTCATAGAGAGTTGCAGGGCTTCGCTTCCACTGAGGCACTTCCCAATGTCTAAACATGCCTGCGCGGTGAAGCCTGAAGTCCCCGAAGCGGGACATGCAAAGGGTGACGAGCTGAACGTCTGGGCCCGGTGCATTCCAATGACTTATGCCCGGCATACAAACGGAGAGAGTGTGAGAAGAGGACAGATTCGGTGTCTCTTAAGGTGGCGTTCGATTGCGGTTGCTACTGGGTGTCATGTAAGCCACTAGGTTGGCGGGATGTCACGCTTAAGCGTTATGCTGCACCTGCTCACGCCGGTTCCGACGACGAGCATGTTTATGTTTATAACAATGAAGACTCTATAACACAGCTCGTTGAACATTACATTCAAGTTGAAACGAAGTCAGACAAGATCAGCTCATCTCGCATTTCATCTCACGTCTCAGTCTTTTGCGTCCACATAAGACCAATTCATCATCAAAAACCCAAAGCTAGTAACAGCTTGCACAATCAACCCCATATTATCTTCAAAAGTTCTCACTTCATAGAGGCAGAGGAAGGGAAAAATGGCAACATCACGCGCCTGGACCTTCACAACCCGCGGCAACCCCCGCTCCGTCCTCTCTCTCACTTCCCGACCCGTCCCAACCCTCCCGCCTTCTCCCACCCAGCTCGCCAAAGCAAAACCCGACGAGGACGGGAGAAGCGAATGGCTCGCCATCAAGGTCGCCTACGCCGGCCTCAACCCCGGCGGCCATTTCTACATCACCATGCTCCCGGCCGCCGCGAGAGCAAAAGTCGCCGTGCCGGACTTGGATCTGGGCGGGGTCGTGACGGACGTCTGGTACGGCCCGGGGACTCCCGCGGGACGGTTCGGGAAGGGAGACCGCGTGGCCGCTTTCATACCCGTCGGCTACGGGTTCCCGACGGGTACGGGGGCTCTCGCGGAGCATGTCGTTCTCCCTGCGGAATACGCCGTTGCGGTGCCGTCTCACGTACCCCTGAAAGATGCGGGCTGTGTCTTGACGGCGGGGTGTACGGCGCTCGCGGCCGTTCGGTCCGCGGGGCTGAAGCGAGGTGGCAAAGTGCTCGTTAACGGAGCCAGCGGTGGCGTGGGCAGTCTTGCGGTGCAGATGGCTCGAGACGCCGTTGGGCCGGAGGGGAAGGTTGTTGGGATCTGCTCGGGGAGGAATGCGGAGACGGTGAGGAGGCTCGGGGTTGACGAGGTCTTGGATTACACCCCCTGCAGCGTCTCGGGCGTTCTGAAGGAGAGGTTCGGGGAGGAGGGGGAGAGGTTCGATGCCGTGGTGGACTGCGTCGGGGTCCAGGATGTCTATCTCAACTGCGCCACGTATCTTGTCCCTGGTGGGATCTACGCTTCGGTCGGGATCAAGCCGGCTGCGAATACGTACGGTGGGTTCCTCAAGGCCGTGTGGACGATGCAGATGAATGCGCTCTGGCCTTTGAGTCCGTTGCTCGGCGGCACGGGACGGAGGTGGGTCGGGACGTCGATGATGGATCCTGGGAGGGAGTTGATGGAGGATGTCATGGGGATGGTGAGTGATGGTAGGGTGAAGGTCTTATTCGAGAGGGAGGTGGGGTTTGAGGAGGCCGTTGATGGGTATGATGTTGTTGGGAGCGGGAGGGCGAGGGGGAAGGTTGTTGTTAGGGTGGGTGAGGAGTGATGTGAACTGAACAGACTCGGGGATTGTGTGATATGTATAGATGTATAGATTTTTTGCGTTCCTTTCGAATGATTTTGGTACTTCTACAGGGTAAGATTCCTGTCGGCATCGTATTGCTGTTTTAGTATCGCAACATTGTTGTATCTTATCAGGCAGAGCCATTGCCGCTAGGCCATGTGCACAAAAGAGAGGCACCTCTCAGGCGGAGAGGCATATTGCAGGCATATATGGGCTCGACATATCTCATGGGGCTCTTCGCTCATCCACCGTCTCATCGTTTGTCGCCCGGGAAGATTCCTTCCTTCGTGGAAATAGGGTCGATCTCCCCGTTCCTTCTGATGTTAGTTGTTATTGTATTCTAGGTGGTGCTTGGGAAAGACCGTAGTGACCCAACACGTGAGGGCACAATTTCCTGAGTCTTTCGCTGGCAGCCGCGGCCATTGATAACCATGACATGCCATCAGCGCACCACAATTTGGCTTTTCAAATGGTCGCAGAACACGACGTCAGGTGTAAGGGAAATCAAGCTCATAGCCGAAGAGACAGTTGCGAATGATCTAGCGCCGTCTGGTCTTCGACTCTTCGTCGTGGTCATCGTTTCATTCTCAGGTAGTATCCGCCTGAGGTCTTCTAAAAACGCCTAGGTGGTCCCCAGAACTCTTGTTGTTCTTGCGTAAAGTGTTGAGAAAACTTGCATCGGGGTCGTTTGAAAGACTGCGGATCCTGGGTTACTGTCGAAGCGCACTGCGTAGGTCCTGTCTCTGCTGCTACTTGGGTTCCTGGGAGCTATGAGGCACTCTTGATATCACCGACACATATACGGACACGACAAATAGTGCTCCGGAGACATGGGGACCGCATCTTCTTCTTGGGAAAGAACTCGCGAATCCATTTAAATGTGACATCAATAACCTTTCGATCCAGTATACATGGCTATCCATTCTTCAATGGTGCTGGTAGTTCCTGGCGTCTGCGCCGTAATCTGGATCGGTGTACGCACGTTTCCGGTCGAACCACCTTAGTGTTCGTAGTGCCTGAGGCCGTATCTTATCACTAAGTTGATGATTGATAAATCTATTGTCTGAGTCTTATTCCGAAGGTTATCGTGCGGGCGTCGTTGGTTGATCTAGGCCCAGATCTTGCCGCGGCTTTGAATGGATACAGTCGCCATCAAGATTTGAGCTATTCAGATGAAGCAAACCTGACCGAAAAGAATCTTCTGGGGCTGGTCGTCAGAATGGTAAGTTGCAGGCGAACCATCAATGTATATGTGTTGGCTGATCCCCAGAAATGAGTGCCCGATCGTGTTTCCGCGTCCAGACGAACTCCGCGGTGAACAGCATAGATGCCCGGGCGGGCTTCTGTCGTTTTTCGTTTTAGACCTGGGTGGCTTTGAAAGTCCTATTCGCCACGAACTGTCTAGAAGGTCTCTCATTATGGCGCTCAGGTTTAAGCAGGCATTGGTGTCGGGAGGATGGAGTATCCACCCATACTGAGAGTAACATTCCGCAAGCAAAGTCGTCATCACTATGCCATTTGAGCTCTGTCAGGTCACATCGACTGCAAACGCACCATTGAGTTTCGTCGTTTGAGGTACCATTTCTCACAAATCCTTCATCACCTCGCCCACAGCCTTCTTAGCCATCCTTTTCCTCTGCTCCTCGGGCAGACCTGCACTCATATCCCTCACAGCCTGCAACTTGCGCATCATACCCTCCAACTTTTCAATCTCCTCAGCATCGAGCTCCTCGTCTTTCTCATCCTTGCCCTTCTCTTCTGTCGAACCCTCCCCGATGTTCTTCTTTTCGCCCTTCTCACCCTCGCTGTCGCCGTCCTGATTCTGCTGTTCTTGCTCAAAGTTCCAGATAGCTTTTTTCAGACCTTCAAAGTCGGAGCGGTCGAACCCAAAGTCCATGCTCTCCGGGTCGAAGTCGAACTCGTCCTCGTCGCTGCCATTTGCGAGTGGTCCAGGTTTCCGTGGTAGCTCCGATTCGATGTCATCTAGATCCGAATCGACGTCTGGTCCGGCATCTGCGGCCCAGTCGTTCGATTCCAGTGCCTCGAGGACTCTTGGGATGCCCATTTTCTCTGGAGAATTTTTGTCAGTTCGCAAGATCCACGGAAACGGCGTGCTCTCTTTCGGCACCAGAGAAACAACCCCTCAAGCAAGAGGTGGCAGGAAACATTACCTCCAAACTCATTCCGCCCTTCATCCTTCTTCCCACCGCGCACTTGGACAAACTCCAGCCCCCACTCCGCACAAAGCTCCTCCCATTCCTCCGAATCGCCCTCTCCAACACCGATACCGAGCCCTACGCCATCCCAGGCCCAGCCGCCAAGCCCTTCGCGGACTACTTTTCCGACTTCCTCAATCAAAGCACGCGTCTCTTCTGCGGAAGGCGCTGGCGGGACGGGGACGGGGACAGCGACCGGATCCGTGGGCGCGGTAGAGGCCGACGTTGCTGACGAAGGGGGCGGCAGAGCAAAGACGATAGCCAAGCCTCCGAGAACCGAGAGGACTTCCTTCGCCTCGGGGGACAGGAATGAGGCGGACCATTCCGACGGTGATGAGATGAGGTCCAGCCAGATGGGTACTTGCGCTGTGTAGTAGCTCGTCTTGATGTCGAGGACGTGTGTTGTGCCGGCGAGTGAGGTTGAAGCGGGCTCGGGGATGGCGCCCGTGAGATCTAGTTGCCTGTCAGTCCGACTGCCGTGGTCAGACTTGTGAAAGCTAATCCCGTCTTCCACGTGCCGTGAAGCTCACTCACACCGTGGGCAAGGAACGGGCAGAAGACGATAAGATAAGCATTTTTCAGACGAGGGGCGCGCACCTTTGATGACCCTACTGAGATGCTGCGTTGAGTCGGTCAGCGAGACGGCCAGGACTCGACGTGGATTCGTAACTTCTGTCATGGTTTCTTAGTGCTTGAAATAGAGCGACGTAGAATGTGGAAAGGTCGACTCTCGGTGTAACACGGTCGAGAAGCTGATGCGCAAGGTCACGGCCCAAGCTGTCGGTAAGGGGTCCGGATTACCTAACTAACGTCGGAGGGGTCTGAGCTGGTCCAGTACCACCTGGAACTTACAGCGGGGCACTGACCGGGTGTTACGGGACCCCCACGCCTGCGTCGGTAAGGTAGAAAGCCGGGATATGCGGGATCGTTTCTTTTGCTGATCACTCTACACAAACACTTCTTTGTTCCCCAAAAGCGCTATCGTCGCGGCATATTCTGATTGAAGGAGTTGAGTTTTTTTTTTGGTAATTTCTCTGCTAACAACAATTTTCTTTCGGCCTCGCTACCCATGCAAAACGGGGTATTCTGGAAATCGCAGGTAAGAATCATGATACGTGCAGTCTGGGAATCGTCATGAAGGTCGTCATGAAGGAATGTAAGAAAACAGACGCCCTCTGAGCCAGCCCAAAAACACATCGACAATTAGCAAAGAAAATCGTTCCCTTCAAAGTAGTGGAACCAGGACCGAACTCCCAGGTAAAAAGAGCGGAAATGATGCTTAGCAATCACCTCCCCAGCCAAAGTGCCGGTTTACAACATTCATCGCACTTACGCCGGCCCTCACGAGTCCTCTGGTCGTATCCCCGTCCATGCCAGCCAAAACATCTTCGAAAGTGGTATCCTGTCGTCCGTCGGCATCCCTGAGGTCCCGTTGGTCCAGCTCGCCTTGTCGCCTCTCCATGACAGCGCGGTGGATGGCTCTCGCCCACATGTTATACCACTGATCCTCAGACATAGTCACGTACTCTCTTCCGACGACTTTTCCGGTCTGAGGATCCCTCTTCCTCCGAGAAAAAGGCCACTCCGCCTCGACGACCTCGTATCGCTTCGTCCTGAAGAACAGGTACGGCCACGCGAACACCCAGAGGAAGGTCAGATAGAACAGCCACCTCACCCATGACGTAAAGCGCCACCTGTTCACCCGGCACGCGTTGTAGACGTCGACCCTCTCGTCGTTGATCGGGAAGCTCACGTCGATACGGCCGCGGTAATGCGTCGCACGAACAAGATCCTCCAAACGGCCCTTCAGCCTCTCGTCCTCGTCAAATCCCGTCACCGTCCGTGAGAGTGTGAACGTCTTGAGACCTGCGTGCGAGGCGCAGTAGCGATGGCACCACTCCCGCAGCGTAGGTGGCTTGCTTCCCTCAATCACGCCACCAGCCGACGAGCCACCAAAACCCGGAGCGCGGGTCGGAAACACGGTGCCACGGCGAACTTTTTGGAAGTTGTCGGCGGTACGAATCTCTCGCCAAGACTGACGAGCCTGGATATCGCGGTACAAGAAGGGTGTGAGATCGAGACGGACGTCAAAGTCAACCACGGTCTTGTTCTCGGTTTTGTCCTCGCGCTTGCGGACGGACTCGGAGTGCGTACCACGTACACGAACGTAGGGTCTTGGCGGCAGCTGGGCAAGGGACGCGATGTGTGATTCGAGGAAGGTCGGATCGGTGTCGAGACGCTTGGACATGTGGATTTCACAACCCGTTGAGGCATCCTTGCGGAAGAGGTTCGGGGAGGCGGCTTCATCTGCGAGGAGGGTGGAGTGGTTCACGTCCGTTGCAGACGGGTTGTCGGTGTAGGAGGGCGGCAAGTCGAGAGCTTCGTTCGAGGTGGAGGCGGGTGCCTGATCGAAGTAAGGGTCGTTTGTGTGCATGGAATATGCGTCGGCAGGTTGGTCGAGGCGGAGAGCTGGGGGATCGTTCGAGGATTTGTCTTCTTTGGGAGCCGCTTTGGAGGGGGGAAGCTCCGGGGAGAAGGCGCCTGGCATCGACATTTTTGGATTTTGGTGTTGCGGAGGAAGTGTGGAGAGAAGATTGATAGGTTAAGTGGAGGAGGGTGATTAGAGACGTGGGGACGATTCGTCCTGGAGGATGAGGGTGAACTCGATCTGCGAGTTGCGGCAGGTTGAACAAGAAAGAAATTAACACGAAAACAACCACCCAAAAAAAAACGAAGGACGGTGCTAAGTGAGGGAGAGAGGATGGAGAAAAGAAGGGATGGAGTGATGCCGCAGGCAGAAAGGGAAATATTGTCCGGTCTGGTGGTATTTTGGCTTTTCGCCGTTTGCTGCGGTCGCTCTGGGCAAGGGCCAACGAAGAACCAAGGTTCCAGGCCCCAGGAATCTGCATCCACGTTCAGTTTTGGACTCTTGGCCGCCAACCACCAACCATCACCCGGAACTTGCTGGCTTTTTCCACAAAAACTCGAACCCGACCTGACGCCTGAACAGGCAGCCTCGCCCAGCGGCGCAGCATCCACTGAGGGGCGGGACCCCTAAGGTACCTTAGGTAAGGTACTTCGTTCGCACTAAAGCGGCAGCTGCCCTGATTTGCCTAGAGACAGAAAGGGGGAAAAACAATTAGCCTCGCGTCCGGCGTTCAGCCACAACACATCGCTAACTGGAGAAACCACCCGTCTGACCAGTCAGGTGTCAGATGGCGGTCATTGTGCATTGTCACTGGCGGCCCCGCGTCATCTCCACAATTCCCACAGCCACTCCAGTGTCACTTCGTCCCACTGAATGCGATGAACCCGGCACTCGTTGTCTTCCCCCGGGCCTATTTTTGATGGTCATAGCTGGAGGCCATTGTTCGGATAAAAGTAACCATTGTCCCGGGCCAGAATTGTGATTTGGTGTTCTGAAGGCTGATTGATGGCCCTGAACTTGAGCACCAGAAAAGTCATCTTTGCTGGACATGAAGCCTCTCGCTGAGTTTGCACAAAGTTTGTTTTCACGTCAAGGTTTCTAACATCTCATCATGAAGAGCCTCCTGTTCTTAAGCCACGACTGCCGGCATCAACTTTATTGCAGTCTTTTTTGTTGGGGGTTTCCCCCTAGCTTGGCGACGTTTCTCCAGCGTACCCAAGGATTGGAAAGCCTCTGTATTGCTACTTTTATCCTAGCAACGATTCAATCGCTTCAGCATCGATATTTTGGACCTGACAAAGTACATGTAGATACCAAAGTCCTCCTAGTGAAATTTAGTTCAGTTGCTCAACCACCCGGGTTTGTCAAGGTCTAGGAGCTATAAAACTCTTATTACTCGGCTCTGCCTCGCCTGTGGGAACATCTATAGTCACCCCTCCAGTTCAACATCTCCCGCTCTGAAGATGCCTAACGTTGCTGATCGATTTTCTTGGTAGGGAAGAGTACTCTAGGGTATCCAAGCTGTTCGAGGCGCTCACTGCGCCAAGCTTTGAGCGTCTCGTCCGACTTGGGTGCCATTGGTCCTATGATTTCGCTTTCGCCAATATGAACAGAGGACCCGAGGTACCTCAAGGTGGCAAGTGCGTAGTCCCAACCAACACACAGCGGGCACACGACGCGCCCTATGTCTATAACATTTCCGTCTATAGGTATCGCGAAGCGTTCCATCTTTGCAGAACCAGATCCCACCGTTATCCAGTGATCACCGTTGTCGCAAAGGCTGCAAACACCGTCTTCTACCCATGCGATGACGTCCGCAATCTCGACAGCGTCCCACAGAACCCCCGGGTTTGATCTCAGAAGTCGCGACTCTATCCTGGTCTCTGGAGAGCTCTGATCTGGGAATAGGATCCCAAAACTGCCAGGGATATGCGTGTCGAGGTACTCCTGCAAGATACAGGCCTCGAGTTTTCTTTTTATCTCGCCGCGGCGCAGTTTCACTGTGGATTCCCGGCATACTGGCGTCGGGTTGGAACTCTTGCGACCTTCGATGGCCTTTGGCAGCACCCCTTTTCCCCAAGCCATGTCGACGATATCGAGCCATAGTTCAGGAGGAAGCGTGGTGGTTCCGTTCAGGGGGCGGATGATGCTGTTCGTCCTGCGAACGACGAATTCGAGGTATTCGGCACCGATCGCTGCCTTGTTGTAGATGAAAACCGGCTGATCTACGACCAATACTTCTAGGTCTCTGTAATTTATCGGCCTCCTAGTGTCGATTTTCGGGGTCATGATGTTTCGAAGTGAAGGACCACGGTATGATTCAGAGTCTCAGTGCGCGAAAGACGTAAAAAGAACTCTAGACTATTGGAAACCTCCAAAAAAAAAATATGTGTGTTATCAGATATACTTGTTTTCTTGTTGCCAAAGAAAATCGCTTTCCGCCCATACCTTTTGAATCACGACGATCGCCAGGGGACGGCTGCCCCAAACGGACCGATAGATTTGGAGATTCAATCCTTTCCGGCAGCGGGAGGCCGCACGCAGCGAAAACCTGATGGCCATATCCCAAAGCCGCACATTGCCTTTCCAACGCCCTGTTTAATGATCCGGTCGACCAGTAAATGCGTGAAATTGTCCGATGCAAAGACCGCATGGAACTTTTCTCGGATGAAGACCGGAGAGGTTGCCCACCATGACCACCTGTCGCCACGAGTCCCACGATGAGTTGTAGGTCACCGCACGGAAATTCCCGCAACGACCGCAGACTCCTCCTTCCGCCTTGGAAATGACGTCTTGAATTGTTTGAATCGACCTTAAACTGCTTGCCCTGGTAATTGGACCGCATGTAACCCTTCCGATATGAAAGTGATACTAGGATGGGGTCCGTTTGCGAGCTTGGCGGTGGATGCTGGCTGTGTCCGCCGATGTCTATCTCCACAGCCTCGACTGGAACTGATGTTTGTAGTGGGGGAATCTGAGAGCCTTCTTGTTCGGATTGCGTATCGAAGACCGGAGGTTCCGCTGTCTCGTAGCCTCCTTGCTCGGCCTGGGTGTCGCGAATACCGGAGGTTCGACCGTCCCATGACCCTCTTGTTCAGGTTGTGCCAGTGAAGCCATGGGGTAGTAACCGCTCTGTCCAGGTGGTTCGGTATGTTGCTCAAATTTCTCTCCCAAAGGAGCCGTTTCATTCTTCACCAAGGCATGAAATTCTTCCCATCCCTGCTGTCCATGGGAACTGTGGATTTCAATATACTCTTTCTTATCGGCCCGTGTGTCGCGTACAAATAAAGGTTGAAGTGTACGAGTGGAAGTGGTCGAAATCTTGATCCGTAATAAGTGAAGCAGTACACTGAGGAGAGGGAATATTTGTCCATCGCTAGGAGAGATTTCGCCTCCGCGTCGTCTTCGGCATCTCGGACATTCCCCTTGGCAGCGCCTAGACGTTTGCCTTCCCCAGTCGTCACTCCCACCAGCAATCTAGGTCGTATCATTCGCATGACCGACTGATCGCATCGCAATCGGCTTCCGTCAGGTGAGGACTCGGAGAGAACAACAAAACCCTCAGTGGCAGGGAAGTATTGCTTTAGGACAAAAGTCCAGTAGGCGATTGCCGTATACTCAAGGTCATTGTCATAAATGCCTTGATAGAAGGTTTCCTCTATCAATTTTTGATAGTCAGGCTGGACGCTGCTCATATTGCTGAGGTTGTTGGGGGAAGATTGATGCCGTGACTACGTGAAAAGAGAGTGCAGTGTGCTCATGCTCCTTGAAAGGATGACTCCTGCTTTTTATATCTGGTTGGTTATGCCTACAACCCGTATTTCTGCATCATTAGGATGTAGAGTCACATCCGGTGTTGTCAGAGAAGGTTGCAGGCTGTGAACTGAATAGGTAGAGACTATTAAATCCATACTCAGAGAATTCTATTATACGCCTAGGTTTAGCTGAGCTATTGGTGCGTTAATTTGTGCGTCTCAAAACTAACTAATCCAGGAACCTGTAAATGTGTGATGCATAGCTTTTACTAAGTGTCTATTTCTACCGGCAGTCTCCCCATTTGGTCAGTCATTCTCCCTGGAAAGGCTAAAGAATATTCTATCTCCCCTCCCCCCACCCCTTGTTTCCGCCCTCAGGGCGAATTCCACTTAATCGCTGCATACGGATGCTCTGTGGTGATCTCTCGTATTTCACCAGCCGACTGAAGGGAGAATGATGGATTAGACGTAAACCAAAGGTTCGTACTCGATGCTCTCTGTGCTCCTCCCTGTCGAAGCGTCATCGCCAGACTTTAGATGTAGTCGACGAGACCGTCATCCCCTCTTCAGAACTACCCTAGACCTCTCAGGAGTGTGCTCACGATAAACCTCGAAGCCCTGGCCCCTCCAACGAGCACAATAAGTTTAGCCAGGAAAGTCTCCCATAAGAAAACGTCCAGCACAAGGTAGTAAGTAATACGGTGTGTGTGTGAGAGTGTGTGTGGGACGATGCCATCCGTGTCGGCAACTTCTCATGACTGGATTGACTGCTGCCATCGCCGTCAGCATCGTAGGCCATGCATGACCTGGTGTCTAGGTTATCAAAACACAACCAAAACCCATTGTGAATGGACAAAGAGAATATTCCAGTATCTACTGCGGCTAAACTGCCCTTCTCAAGCTATTAAAACACAACGCTGTGGCGATAGCCGATAATGTCAACGTATCTCTCAACGCTTAAAAGGACTTGAGGTGAACTCCTCTAACTCGAGCTCTTAACCACCACCAGCCTTCTTTGCTTCTTCGTCGGCCTTTGCCTTTTGTTCGGCTTTCCTCTTGGCTTCTTCCTCAGCCTTCTTCTTCGCTTCTTCGTCGGCTGCCTTCTTCTTAGCGTCTTCATCCGCTATCCTCTTTGACTCTTCTGCAGCCTTCTTCTTTGCCTCCTCTTTCGCTTCCTCTGCCTTCTTCGCTTCCTCTGCCTTCTTCGCTTCCTCTGCCTTCTTCGCTTCCTCTGCCTTCTTCGCTTCCTCTGCCTTCTTCGCTTCCTCTGCCTTCTTCGCGTCCTCTTCCCCTCTCTGCCTGGCCTGGTCCTCAGCCTCAGCCTTCCTTTTGGCTTCTTCAACGTCCTTTTGCTTAGTGTCCTCGCCGGTCGTCGTCTTCGCTTCTTCTGTGGCTTCCTGGGCCGCGTCGGCGACAGCCTTGGCAGCGCTGCTTTCACCGTTGCTGTCTTCGTCATCGATATCAACTAGCCTTCCGGAGTCCCACTTCTTCTTGGCAGCCTTGAGTAGGATATTGTACTCTCCACTCATATCACACATGCCGCGGAAGCTTCCATTCTCTTTGCGAATGAGTTCGTACGGATGGCCGTATTCTACAACGGCACCCTTGTCCAAGACCAGCACCTTGTCGTAATCCACGATAGTCTGCAGACGATGGGCAATGGTGATGATGGTGCTAGTAAGCTCACGGATTGTCTCCTGAATTTTAGTGTCGGTGGCGTAATCGATGGATGCCGTTGCCTCGTCCATGACCAAAACGTTGGGGCGCTTCAGAAGGGCTCGGGCGAGGCAGAGGAGTTGACGCTGGCCTTGCGACAAGTTGGAGCCAGATTCTGAAACGGTTGAAGAAAGGTTGAGGAAAACGTTCTTGTTCGCCGGTGC
The DNA here is from genome assembly GCA_036785495.1 of Colletotrichum neosansevieriae. NCBI lineage: Eukaryota > Fungi > Ascomycota > Sordariomycetes > Glomerellales > Glomerellaceae > Colletotrichum > Colletotrichum neosansevieriae. The sequence continues at coordinate 257,368 of JAVHLV010000033.1, read as the reverse complement.
AATCGAAGAGGCTGGGGTTGAGTTAGCCTCACCTTGGATGAGACCGAGGTTAGGGGTGGCCGGCAGCATCGATGAAGCGGAAGGAGTCGCGGGTCTTGTCGTCGATTCGTCAGGTCCAATAAGCTGAACCTTGCGGAGCGCCTCAAAGATCTGTTCATCTGTGTATGCGTCGAAGGGGTCGAGGTTGGATCGGATGGTGCCCATGAAAAGCGTGGGGTCTTGGGGCACGATAGTGATAGATTCTCTCAAGTCTCGGAGTCCAATCAAGCCAATGTCGATGTCGTCGATCAAAATCTTGCCCTCATCGGCCTCCAAAGCCCTGAAAATAGCCAATGCCAGCGAACTCTTTCCAGCGCCCGTTCTTCCAACAATGCCGACCTTCTCCTTTGGGTTGATCTTGAAGCTGAGGTTCCTCAGGACAGGATCTAAATCCTGGCGGTAGCGAGTAGAGTAGTTAATGAACTCCACAGATCCTTGACTGGGCCAATTCTCGGGAGGTCGGTTCTTCTCAACGATGGGTTCGGCCTCTTGTTCAACATCCAAGTACTCCTTGATGCGCTCCACAGAGTTCATGTTCTGTTCGTTGATGGCGTAGAGACGGATCAGCCACAGAACGTTTTCCGTGAAACCAATGGCATAGCTGAGAGAAATGCCCGCCAGACCGGGCTCGATTGTGCCCAGGCCGATGATGATAAAGACACCAGCAAAGAAGGAAACCATGTCGCCAAGAACATCGGTCCTGAATGCCAGCCAGCGGTTAGCTGCCCAAAGGTAAATGAAGGGGCGAGCCTGGGCGTTGATCTTTGTCAAGTTCTCGCGGATGAAACGGCGTTCATCACCATAAGCGCGGATAGTTGTCATTCCTGACAAGGTTTCGCCAAATTGTTGAAAAAGAGGGCTTCGTTGAACGGATTCCAGACGTTTCAAGTCTCTGGAAGCTCGCAGATAGAAGGAGCCAACAAACCAGTAGGCAGCTGTGATGAAGACACCGGCAATGAGGAAACCAGGAGTGATAGCGGTGATCAGAACAACAGTGACAAGAATTCCAAGAGCGCAGCCGAAAACTCCAATGGCGATGGGAGCAACCTCCTGGTCCACCGCTTCTAGATCCTTGCTGAAACGGTTCATTAGTTGACCCAGGGGCGTAACGTCAAAGAACTTGAACTTCGCCCTCGAAACACGTGAGATTAGGTCATTGTGAATCTTTTTGGAAGCAGTCAAAGAACCATAGAAGACCCAGATGTCTCTAATAAACGCGGTTGCCGAGCCTGCAACACCAATAATCGCCAGGACAGTGAGGTAGTAACCAACGTTGACATCAGAATCATCAGTCGTAGAGAAGGCGGAGCTGATTCGGTTTCCGTAGTTGGCAATGGTGGCAAAATAGGTCGGTGAAAGCGACGGGGAGCTGTAGCTGTGAGATGTAGTTGAAAACGTTGCCTGTTGCTCTTCCGTCTGCAGGTATTGCTGAGCCCACAAGCGGACCCACCAACTGGTCGCGACGCCTGAGAGTTGTTGGAGACCGAAGACACTAAGGGCGACAATCCAAAACCACCAAGGGCCCATGGAAGAGAGGTACAGCTGAATGACAGGCCACTTGACGGAGCCGATGGCTTTTGCTTCCTCCATAGCATCCTTGGCCTCCTTCTTCTTCTTGTCATTCTTCTTGGAACGAGCATCGGATGTGTTCTCATCACCAGGGTTGACCACTGTCTCTGAGCCGTCTTCGCCGACGCTAGAGGGCACACGAGACGGGACTCGAGAGACAGACGCAGAGTTGATGGCGGCTTTCTGGATCTCTTCGCCAAGCTTGCCGGACGCGATGAGCTCGCCTGAGGGACCCTGAGCACCGATGCGGCCGTTTTCGAGAGTGACGATGTAGTGGGATGAAGGCGCGCAGAGGGTAAGATTGTGCGTGACTAGAATGCATGTTCGGCCGGCCATCAAAGGACCCTTGATAGCGTTGTTGAAAATCCATTGCGCTGTGTGAGAGTCAACAGCGCTAAGACAATCGTCCAGTAGAATATGTTGAGAGTTCGAATAGATGGCACGGGCAAGCGAAATACGTTGCTTCTGTCCACCAGACAGAGCGATGCCCTTCTCACCGACCAAGGTCTCATCGCCGTTATCGAGGATCTCCAGATCTCGCTCCAAAGCGCATGCAACAATGACGTCTCGGTATCTCTTTTCGTCGTGAGGAGCAGCGAACAGAATGTTCTCCTTGATGTTGGCGTTCACGAGCCAAGCGGCTTGGGCGACGTATGCAACCGTATCCGCCATCCCCGTTTGAGGATCCGGTCGGACGTCCTCGCGACTGCGGCCGCCAGGACAGTACACGTTTCCTTGAACCAGAGTCATTTCTCCAAGCAATGCCATGAGCATCGAGGTCTTGCCAGAGCCAGTTGGTCCTGCAATGATGCTGAGCTTTCCAATACGGAAATCGACGTCTATATCCAAGAGGCGGAAAGCCAAGGTGCCGTCGTCCGCAACAACATCCTTGCCTCCCCAAATGAAAGTTGCCTTCCGAAAACCAATCACCTTGTTGCCATTCTCGTCAACATTGTCCTCCCCGAGCTGTTCGTACTTTTCGGTCTCTTCTTCGGTAAGAAATTCCTCGACGCGGCCAAGAGAAACCTTGGTCTCCTGTACGTGAGCAAACATGTCTCCCATCTGGTCCAAGGGGACTCTGAGAAGCATGAAGAGTGAAATGGCGGTGAAAGCCACGGAGGGATACAGAGGCTTCTTCTCGATGAGCGTGTACATCATGAAAGAGAAGAAGGTAATGAGAATCGGGACGGAGTTCCAAACGGCGACCGCGAACGACCAGATGATGTAGCGGGAACGCAGCGCCTTCAGCTCATTGGCACGCTTCTCGTCTACGATGCGACCAAATTTGGCCTCCCATGCGAAATACTTGATGATACGGATGTTCTGCAAGACCTCATTGGTAACATTGATGCGCTTGTCGGTGGCTCCCAAAATTCTCTTCGAGGTGTTGGCGAAACCCCGGGCGAAGCTGTAGTTGATAGGGAGCAGGAGAGCCATGACGACGAGGCCGGGGATGGCACTGAGACCCATGACCTGCCAGAGCAACACAATCGCGATGACGAGCTGGGTCGGCGCAGACGCGCAGATGAAGTGCAAATAAGCGGTGACTTCTGCAATCTTGAAGCTGTCGACAGACATGAGGTTGATGATAGTGCCCAAGTTAGCCTGCTCGTCTTCCTTCTTCTCCGCATCCTTGGCGGCACCGTTGGCTGCATCGGCGGCGTCAGCCTTTGAGAATCCCAGTTTCTGCTTGATCTTGGCGAGGAAACCCTTCTTCCCAGCATCCGAGGTTTTCTTCATGCCAAGCTCCTTGTCTTTCCCAGAGGCGGCCTTGCGGCGTAAGGCCTTGGCGTAGATTTCACCGACCATGATGGCGCGAATCCGAATGCAAATCTTGCGGCCGATCCACAAAGCCATGCCGTCGGCGAAGGACCGGACGATGTCCAGGACAGGCAGAAGAATCACGTACAACCACAAGACGTTGATGGGAGCACCATCGGGGCGCTCCACATACTCTAGGATGGCCTTGAGCAGCATCGTAGGGGCGAAAGTGAAGATACCCGCAAGCACTGCCAAGGCAAATTGGCCCAGCAGCTCGGCCTTGAAGTACTTGATGAGATGCCATGACAAAGAGCCAGTTCTCTTCAAGGTTCGGTAGTCGGCGAGAACAGCAGCGGCCTTTTCCTTGGGAATCAAGTTCCAGACACTCTTCATCTCCAAGGTCTCCTTGTACCCGCGAAAAATCAGGGGATCAAACCACGAGAAGGTGGCCAGGGAAAAGAGAGACGCCAAAGGCTCACGTGACGGCTCGATTCCATCCTCCCACTCCAAAAGCACCGTCTTGTTGCCCTTCCTCGTAGTCACGGCGAGACCGAAGAGCAGTGTCGTCAACGCAAACTCGACAACGACCAGGATCTGCGCGAGTTGGCCAGGAGGGTGGACGATGACAGAGCGAAATATGGCCACGGTAAACAGCCACTGGAACAGATAGATGACGGCCGTGTGGTTCCAGATACGCGGCACGCGCCACTTTGTGTTTCCCAAAATCAAGCGCAGTGTGGCGAGGATGGCGACGTATACCCAGCTGACGAGACCGACAATTTCGACGATGAGCCCATGGCCGTTGGCAGAATCGCCTGTGACCAAGCCGATGACGTGAATAGCGATCAGACCAGCGATTGCTAGCTCCTCGACGACAATTGAGAGATTCTGGCCCTGGGGGCTGTCGGCCTGGACGATGGAGCCCTTGGTGGTGGTTTTGACCAGAGCCAAGCGGCCGCCGCCGTTCATGGTCAACGCCTCGTCATCGTCATCTTCGTCGTCGGCAGTCTCTTCGGGGGGGATGTCGGTATGCGAGTTATGATGCTGTTCGGGTACCTGCTTGTAGCCATCTTTGCGGTTCTTGGAGATGTCTCGTATGGTCTGTATGGCGAGAAGGAGCAGCGAAAATCCTATTACAATTAGAGGGAAAAGGATCTTGAGGTAGCTATGGAAGAGCAAGAGTTAGTATTCGTATTCAACTAGGCGAAGGAATAGCGACGCAGCGACGTGTTCAAGAGACTCTTTAAAGGATGAGGTGTGTTGTGTTGGTGTTCGCTTTGATACGATGCGCCTCGCCTCCGGTGCGACAGGGAGGGATGCGACCAGGCCAAGCTCTGGAACACAAGCCTCTCTGTGGAAAATTCAAGACTTACTCCTGTTGGAAACACGGCGTAAGATCATCAATCTGCCATATTGGCCAGCTACACTGAGCAAAGCTGCTCATGTTTGCTGCTGCCCCACTTCCAAATGGCGGGGAGAAGGGGCCAAAAGAAAGCGATCAATGGACGAGCTATGATAGCTTGTTGGGGTAGATATAATGGGAGTGTAACGGCGTTTCGGATCGGTTCGCGACGGGCGAGGGAGCGATGGCGGGAGCCGAAGTCGGACTTTTTGGAGAGGGAGCAGCAGAGCAGGGCGGATAAACGTTTGTTTGCTTATTACCTGGGCCGGTCGAGAGGGAGGATATCCGATGTATGTTGTATGTATGAACAAGACCTGGCAGATCGAAGTTCCGACGTTTGGACACTAACCAAAACTGAAAAAAAGAGAAAAAAAGAAAAGATAGGGAAGGAGGATGTGAGAGTGACGGATGGAACCTGCTGCAGAATGTAAAGGTAAAGTTTTTTTGGGGAGTGGAAGGCAGTTTTGTCTGGGTTGGGTGGCTTGTGGTGTCGGTTTAGCAGGCAGCAGTAGCAAGCACAAGCACTGACGAAATTGATGAAGGTGCCCTGTCATGTAAGGTAGTCTGGTCTCTCTCTCTTGCCTCCTCGTTTCTCTACCTTAGAGCAACGCAGCAACGCGATGGGTCTCTCACTAAGGTAGGTATCTTGGCCAAAGCGGAGCTTAGGTCTACTGAAGGACCTTGCCTTGCCTTACCTGCCGTTACCTCAGGTAGGTATGGTATCTCACGTTACCTAGGTAGGTAGACCCAGACAGTAGACTTGAGTTGGACTTCCCTTTGCCTTGCTCTCAGTGTGAGCACCTCAGCATCTTTCGACGCAGTATGTCCGTATCCGGGCTCAAGGTCAGGTACGATACCTAAGGTACCGCAAGGCCAGATGCACCTCAGTCCGGAGGTTCTAGGGTGCACCCAACCGTCCAGGATCGTGCCCCATCGTCAGCTGCACGACGATAGCAGGCGTCTCCGTGCCTGTCCAGTGGGAAGCTTCAATCAAAAGGCACCTTTTCGCCCGGCTTCTCGCCTCCACCACATGTGCCCCATACTGAATTAAAAAGTGCGTTTTGCGTCGTATGTATCCATCCGCCTAGTGATAACATGCAACCGACTCCAGTCTCCCAAGAGTCAAGACTCGAGTGTTCCCGCGTGTAATCTTGAGGTACCTAGGTACCTTATTGTGGAGAGCTCATGGACACCTTGAGCTGCTGGAATGTTGTACGCAAGGACACACGAACATCTCGATGATGTAAGGCACTAGCACCTCTTTTCTCTCTCTTTCCCTTTGTTCTTTTTTGTCCCCTCGGCCCAGAAGGCCCATGACGCCCGAGCACCTCGTCGGCGAGCTCGGTCTCTTGTTCCCCACCATCGTCCCGGTACGTACCTTACCGAATTGGATCTGGAAACTGGAGCTACATCTCGTCATCGGGAGAGGGAAAAAGATGAGTAATTTCGAGCTAGGAATGGGGTACGTACAGAGCGGATAATATGCCATGCTAGAAATGGTAAGGGTGAAAAGATGAGCGGGCGCGAAGTGCAAAGCAATTACACCATACATACACCAATTCAAACCTAGGCAGAACAACTGCGACAGGAGCTGCAAGTGCACATGGAGGGATGGAAAGCGTTGCATGGATGTGGAGCCAAGAAGACTTCCCACCTCCACCCGCCAACCGGTGCACTACCGGAAGGTACCTACCTCCACCACAAGCACCACCACCACCACCACATTCACAACCTCAAGCATCCACTCCCGTCTATCCACCTTCCACCATTTCAATGCATCTCGCCCTTCTCCCGGCTGCCTGGAGCTCTCGCAGGTAAATGCTTGTTTCTTGACGTACAACTCACCGTGTTTCCAATGGCCGCGCGCAGTCTTCGTTGTTGCAGGAAACGGCGGCATAGCCAACGCCCGTGTCAGCAGCAGCGTCCCTCCCTGAGACTAGGAGAACGAAGCCGATATGGGCTCAACGACAGTTTGCGACGACGTCTTGCAACAAAAACTTTGAGGCCCAGAACCCCCGATGAGATCAGAATGATGTCTCAAGCCAAGCCCGCATCCAGAACTTGATGGGGTTCCCTTCACCTAAACGTTAACTGATGGGAATCCGACACCAAACACACTTTGCCATCATGGACCTGCGCTACTTCCCAACTAGTTCGTGTCCTTCATCGTCAACCTGCTTTGGCTCTTCTACTAAGGTACTGTCGATAATGTCTTACCGCCGGACACTGCCTCGAGCTTTGGACGGGCGCTCTCCCAAGTTATACACACAACGGTTGGCTGCAAGAAGGGACTTCCAACGTCCAGACCTTTCTCAGCACGTGACAGAAGACGAAGAAGATAACGAGCGTCAGGACTGGTCCTGGAAGCGATTCTCTCCCCACTCGCCGTAAGCATCTCGCCTGCATGCTGATAGGCGTTCAAGAATCTGAATAAATCAAATTGCTCTCCAACCTCAGATCCTCCACACCATGACACTCTCTGGGGACGTTGTAATCGGCCTGAATCGCACGCCATACGCAAGAGAGCACTCAGAATTCGATCGCAGATTCGGGGATGGCAAACCTGACGCGTCAATTGATTCGCTAATCCCACCATCACGCGGTTGATCAGCGCAGCACCCCTCAATTACCTGTCCGTCATCCAGGTCCTGTCAGAACCAAATCATACAATATCCTTTCGGCTGGGCTCTACACTACTAGAAGGACACCTCAAACCTCGAATCCCACTACGCTACTAGTGGTAATCAGCCTTCCCTTTGGGGCAACGCACCACTTCAGTATTCGGGAACCCGATCCTTTTGCTTGAGTCTCCATACATGGGCCATCCCATCTCTCAAAGTGGTATTTGGCCAACACAATCATACAATGCAATAGCTAGCGGCCAATGACTCACCCTCACCGCCATTCGGAGCGGCGGCCGGCCAAACTGCAGGTACTGCATGACATATGAGGTCGACCAAACCCTGAATCTTAGCTGCACCGGCCGCAGGAAGCTACTTTCCCGATGCCTGCAGTATTTGATCCAGCCTATGGACGTTCAAGAGATTTCTAAGCCCGGTCCCGTGAACAGTGGCTTGAGATGGCTTGCGGGGCTTACTTAGAGATATTGGCTGCACACCAAATCTTGTGCCCGGAAATGCTAGATTAGCCCCCACCATTGCTCTCGATAGGTAAGGACCGTCCTCGCGTAGGTATTCAACGGCCTGCAGCATCCGGAATCCGCATTATCCTCGGGGGCGGCTCGGCGCACGCACCACCGTCACTTTGGGGGTCGACGTGCGCCGGGGAACTGTTCCTTTCCTGCAGTTGCAGGGCCTGTCGTTCCCCTTCTGCCACTCGACGTTGCAGCGCAGGCGCAGCCTGAAAGCCTGGCCAATGTTTGGGAACCTTAAACCACTCATGCTATCCCAGGCACCACCTGTTCTTGAAGCCTCCACCTCTTGACTGTCGATCATCGTTTCCAAGGACATTGATGGATCCTCAAATTATCTTTCCAGAGGGTTCTGAATCCCAGAAGGCTGCGGACAGACTCATTGTGGCCCATGAGGAATTCTGTTGTCATCTCGTTGATCCGATTGAAAGCCATTGTTAACTTGGCACTCTTGTCTGCGCCTCAGCTCTTGCTGGACCAGGTCCATGTCAGAAGATCAGATATTATCAATCTGATAATCTCATGTGCAACGGATCAGGCTATGGACACCTGTCGCCACGTTTCGCACGCTTAGAGAACCGTTGGCGGGTTGGCGGGCATCACACGTATCAACGCATCAGCAGCCTCCTGACCTTCCCAGGCATGTGGTTCTTCAAAGGGTAACTCATAGATCTCGATTCAAGGCCCAAGTTCAGGAATGAGCCCAGAGTCGATCGCCGTCCGCGACAAAACGGGCACGCATCCTCTTCAGAGCCGCCAACCCGAGACGCGAATCCAGACCTGACGTTTGTCTCTGCAGAGGAATCTGAGACAGGAATGTTCATTTCTCCCAAAGATTGTCGTCAGCGCGTCGGCGGTTAACCAAGACAGACGGCCACGCATCGGTAGTCGGCAAAGACCCCTTGTTTGGCCTTCCCAAGTTGCGATGCCTCATTCCCGTGGGGTATGCGGACACATACTTGCTCCAGAGTATCTCCCTTGCCTGAGATTCCGGTATCCAATTCAACCGGAGGTCGCGTTTGATTGGCGAGAGGTTGTGATCCATGGACTCTGAGCATCCCAGCCCACCACGTCGAGAAACAGCAGTAAGCTGGTCTAATCGAGTTGGCTGGCTATCATAGTAAGGATGGAAGGGCTCCTGAGAAGCTTCTAGACATGCCGGATAAAGTACCCGAAGAGACTAATCTCAGTCCATGACCCCAGTCTCGACAAGCGGAAGAAGGGGGTTTGAGAACCGACAAACAGTCTATCTCATGTAAATGAGTTCTGCTCATCCCAATGGCTCGAGGATCTGGATAGGAGACAATTCGAATGCCGAATGTACACACCAGCCAGAGGTTTCCTGCTTGTCATCCCCCTGCTCGGTATCCCACATCGGCTCCTCAAACTCAATACGGCAAGATACCATGCTGTCCGGGAGTTATTGCTAGGCGCATACTAGGTGCAATTCTATCCTGTCACCAAACGCCCACCTCAAAAAGGTCCTCCAGAACGCGACGCGGCCTGGCATTGGGAGTCACCGGTGGTCTCATTTTGGCCCCCACGCTGTTGGCTCTGAACCCTTACCCAGCACACGTCCTCTCTCATTGGGTGTCGAGGACTCCTACGCCACAAGGATACTATCTCCGCGTTCTCTCTTGAGGAGATTCTGGACTCTTGTGGCTATCGCTCACAGTGAGCACGTTCAAGAGAAATGAATATACTCCGTTATATTTCTCGGTTAGCGATAAAAATGTAAGCTGGAGCGCATCCGCAAGTTCACTTCCTTCACTTGCTTTTTGGCCCAGTAAAGAGAGTGTCATGGAATGCATAATCTGTGAAGCCTGACCTCAGCAACACATACTTCTCTTCTCTCGGGCACATATCTCTTGATTCATCCTATAACACTAGGGCTCTGAAACCGAGTTTATGTCTTCGGGACAGAGGTCGGGGTTGCTTGTCATTCAGTCTCGGCGTCGCACACCGCGCGGGATTGTGTGATTGTCCGGGTAGTTTCTGAAGACAAAAGCCTAGGAAGCGACTCGAGATCTTTGAATCTCCAAAGAGCAGGCGCCTATCTTCATCACACCGCCTGGATCTCATGATGCCAAAGCGGAGAGCCTAGCCAACGGGGCACACAAGCAGGCCGTAGCTTTGAGGTCAACAGCTAAGTGTAGGACTAGATGTGGAACAAATCAGGCTGCCAGATTATTGCGACACCAGCCATCTAATAGTCTGAGGCCTAGATTATACGGGAAATTTTTGACGACATCCACTGCTTACTCTAGGTAGTACCTTTGGACATCAGCTTACTGCCTTATTACCAAGAGCCCCTGAAGCCGATCGTGTCGAGGCAGGGCATTATGGGTGCACTGGGCGACTTCTAGTGGTATCAGTTTCACAGAAGCTTCGATTATTCCGCCTTGCGACAGAGGATACATTTCGACCTGTATTTATTCGGCAGCCGAGTCGGAGGCGGCTGTCTGCTGGCTGTCTACATTATAGCGATGAGGCAGGCCCTTGGCCGTACTAGGCGTTTGTTCTTATTGACTTGCCAGGCTGACTCCTATTTCGCATGTGCCAGGGGCTACATGTGCGTGCTTTCACGAGGCGAAGTGATGCAGAACCCCGACCCAAGGGTGCCACAGCTCTGCTGATTTGGCGAGTGCCCGTATTACCAGTGAGGTTGACTCGCAGCGTGGCATTGCGCTGATCTGCGTAACTTGAATTTTCTTAAAAGAAGACTGCGCTCTTCGATTTGTACATTGCCTTTACTGCTTCATATTCCATTACCCATCTGCCGTAAACTCAGAATGGAGCTACCTGAACGACAGCAACAGCAACAGCAGCAGCAGCGACAACGCCTCTTGGACTCTCGTCATGAAGCAGCAGAAGATGCCGTGTTCCCCAGGGAACCTGATGAATCGATCTCTTGCCGAAGTGCCACTGAGACTACACAAGACAGCCCGAATAGATCGACCTCAGATGGCAACGAAACATCACGGCAGGACTTCACGCGAGTTTCCCTCCGAGGAGATTCCTCACGATCCTCCACTCCTATTTCGCAGCAACACCAGCCAGTCCCCGACAGAGGCTCCGAAGCACCAGCGTTTAGTCCCACAGGAGAAAACATCGAAGTCACTCACCTTTGGTGGTACTGGGACTTTGCTGGTGCCGCAGTCGCCATCATCTGCATGGTTCTTGTCGCTGTGACCCTCTTCGAAGCCAACGGCCGGGCACTGGATGAATGGCATTTGCTCATTTCCCCTAACACCATCGTCGCTGTCTTAACCACTGTCGCCAGGACGGCGCTCCTGGTGCCGCTGGGCAGCAGCATCAGCCAACTCAAATGGAGGCACCTGATTCTCAAGGCTCAGCCGCTCGAACATCTCCAACTATTCGACAACGCAAGCCGAGGCCCGTGGGGATCACTCTTGATGATACGCCATCTCTTCCTCCAGTCGAAGCTGGCCTGCGCGCTGTCTTTAGCCACCATTCTCACGCTTGGGATATCTCCTAGCGCGCAGCAAATCCTCAAATATCCCAATCCGTACAAAGAACTTCCGCACCTTGACGTTAACATCGGCAGAGCCGATGAGTACTTCTCCAAAGGCTTCCGCCAAGTGAAGTCTCTCTCATGTAAGTGGTTTATGCGCAGTGATTGGTCATAATGGTGGCTGGATTAACACAGACCTCTCTACAGGGAAAAAGAGGGAGCCTAATGAGGATTTACCGGTGTTGCAGAGCAAGATACTTCAAGCGCTTGCGGGTTCCTTAATCTTATCTCAGCCGCAATTCCACTGTCCCACGCAAGCAAGCCGCTGCGAATGGGGACAATTCAGCACCCTGGCTGTCTGTCGGACCTTCAGTAACGTGACAGACACGACTACTCGGCAGTGCAACTATCTGGGGGAGGCGGAGCAAACATGCAACTACACCATTCCGTTGGGTGACGACCGCAAAGGCAGAGAGAATAAGCACCAATGCTGATGAATGACATCAACCATGACTCTATAGGAGAGAGTTCACTGGCGTCGGCCGTTTTGAATACAACCTTTTTGTCCCCCGGAAGCCCCAATGGCTGGATCGGGCAGTTTGTTGTTATACAACATCAGGGCGACATGGAGCAATGGGAGCGAGGGCAGTGAGGGGTTAAGCTGGTGCGCAAGACTGATCCCAAAGCCCCCCTCGTCTTCCTCGCGAACTTCAGATGGTGCCAGAAGACTTACCGGCGCGTGAGCGCAACAGACAGTGCGATAGAAGTCAACAACGAGGATGTTGAGGAGTCCTTTCTCAGATGGAGCCAAACGGTAGACAGGTACAAGCAAACTTCCATTGATAGCGACATGTTTGAGACGTTTGATGGCAGGAACAAGTACAGACTCACCACGACGTTGCTATACGACCTGCCGACATATTTGATGCATCTTCTCACGAGCACCTACAGCACACGCCCGGGAACTCGGCCAACCCAGGAGGCAAAGCCGGATTCGCCGATGCAGATGCAGCACCTCCTGTACCAAGCTGACATTGCCAATCTCACCAAAAACCTGGAGGCAGTCCTCACAGACCAGGCATGCAGCAGCAGCCCAGGGGATAACTACAACGCAACACTATTCACCACAGGCCGGGCATTCGGGAGGAAAACGTTCATCCGAGTGCAGTGGATGTGGTTCGCCGTGCCTTTGGCAGCAGTCGGGCTTGCGTTGTGTCTTTTTGTCACGACTGTCCTCCTGACAAGACAGGCGCCCTTATTGAAGGATTCTCTCCTCGCTCTGCTGTTTTACCCACTGAGGGGATGGGCAGAGAACGAAATTTACGTGGACGGACCGCAGACAGGCGAAAAGTTGCAGAAGCTAGCGGCAAACCTGCATGGGAGACTTGAAATTGATGAGGGTCGGTATCGGATCGTTAGAAAGGAAGCAGTGGTCGTTAAAGAATAAACGATCAAAGCATAGAAAGGACGGAGACAGCTGATTTCGTAGTGTCAATTGGCCACTAGTTTTAGCGAAAGAACCTTGACATGTTAGTTGAACACTTTGGCCTTCACAGCGGCCATTATGAAGGCTCCGGCAGGGACAGAATGAATGATTTTAAACTCTCTGAACATTCCATATGAAGCTCATTCAGCTCTGCTTCAGAAAGTTGAACGCATACCATCTAAAAGACAGAAGCTTGATCAAAGCCAAGACGATTTCTCACCTACGAAAGTAGACATAAATGCAACACAATTACCTCATAATCTATCTGATCTGGGCATTGTCTCAGTTGATAAATTTTGCTCATGCAGATTTCGGTTTGGGGTGGATTGAAATGTTGATTTGCAGTGGGATAGGGAAAAGGAAAAAAGCTCAACGTTGTCCTGGGATTTTAATACCCTCAAAAATGCAACAATTAAAGCAGTAAACTAAGAGCAGTATTCTTAATATTTTTATACGCTTGGATATATATGCTATCTATAGTAAATAAATAACCCGCACCTAAAATATAACTTCACCTAGAACTTATTTCTCATTATATAAACCAGTTTCTTCTTATACTTAAGAGCGAGGACTCTTATATCTAAGGATTTTCTAGGGGTTTAGGGTCGTAGATAAGAGTAGGGTGGGTGAGTGTGAAGTGCGAAAGGGGTTTATTAAATGTGGCGACAATAAATAAGTAACAGAGTACAACAACGTTCATACACTGAGAAAGGATGAAAACGGATTATTTTAATAATCTAAGTCTTGTGCCCTCTTAAAGACATCTGTTGTCAGACGCACACTCAATCTGTATGGGTCTCAAACTACATCCCAGGTCACCTCTAGTCTTTACACAAAAGTTTATAGTAAAGTTAATGAACTGTTCACATTCTTGTCAGCCGCTTGTGTTATATAGTGTTTTAAGACCTAGGGAGCCTATCCTGCTCAATTTACACTTTATTCTGCTAATAAAGAGGTTATAGGAGGTAGACTATAAGTTAAGATTAATTTGCAGTGATACACTAGGAACAACTTCTTTAACTAGGCTTGAAGTCATGCTGAGAACAAAGCAAGGATTGCACTTGTTGATGTTTTTTTCTTTTTAAAGACCAGGTACTAAATCTTATATTGGTAGCAGAGAAAAGGCTTTTCTGTTACAGCCAGTCCTTAGCTCAAAGAGCTGTATATAAGCAGGGAGAGAGGATGACGAAAGATGGGCTTGATTGACAGTGAATGAATGCTGAGTTGCAAGCTGGTCGCCAAGTACATGTCTCACACTCCGTCAGATGAACTATAGGAACTAGGCACATAAAGCCTGAGAGCCCAGCCAAAGATGCTGCAATGCTGCCTGGCTGTTACTGTATTGAAGTAGCAGCCTCTTTATAAAGCTACAAAAGACCTTGAAAAAGGATGGCACAAGTTGCATTCGGATGATTGTAGTATTCATCCAAGATCCAAACTCAAGGAACTCCCAGGCCGCATTTCAACCAGGAATTAGCGTTTCCCGTATTACTTTCATTAAAGCCTAGCAGGTGCTAGGGTATTAGAACACAGAGGGGAGAGACTAGATCTACAGCAAGTTCTATGCAGATGATGTACCTCTCAATCTGTACGAAAACGCTTGCCAAGAGTGAGGAACGGCATCTGAGAAATACAAGTCCACCGTTCGAAAAGCCACTGTCTTGAGATTACCCACTCGAAAGTCTTGTGGACGCGAACGTCACGAAGCTGCTGGACCACGCTTAAACTCGTCGTCGGCGAATTTCGCATATGGCTGTCATCGCATCAATGCGCTGCAAGGGTTTGGGTGTCCTTCAAATACCAAGCAAGACCTTTGCCCCCAAACACTTACCTCATGAGTTTAGCCCTAGATCTCTGTATGTGGCTCGTATGGCCGCAACTTTTCATAGATGCACTGACGCTCCCGCGCAACTCGGTCGTGTAGCGTGGCATGAAAGAAGTTGCTTGCGCGTTGAAGTGGGATCGAAGTATCCTTTTTGGACGGGGTCCGTTTACATCACCGCTTAAAGCCCTGGGCACGCCAACTGACATCAGTCTACCGGTGCAGCTTCGTCTTGGCTTCTTAATCAGAAATGCATGGTGACGACATTGCCGCAGGTCTCACCTCCATCTGAGACGTGCCGTCACTTGAGAGCAAATCTATAGAAATTCGTCTAAAATGTTTCAACATAGATGCTTCAGGACACAGTATTGGGCGTGAAATGGATTTGTTTGCATACATCGTCTTACATACAGGACCCTCTCCTGAGCTCTCAACAGATGGACGAGAAGAACCCTCTGCTTCTACATGCTGCGAAGGGTTGATCATCCTCCCTTTATCCCGACATCCTTTGTCGAGGCCCGGCGCGGGGTGAGCTCGCCCAGTTGTCCTAATGACACCTTAACCCATCACCATGGAAACCCATTGCTTTTGATCACGAGGGGAGCTGAAGACCTCGCTATAACTTTTAAAGTATGCCGGGATATTACACAGAGAGCCACCATTGATAATGGCTACTGGAAGCCTCGCATAAACATAGGAAGAAGCTTCGTTATACTGAACAGGGATATGTCGTTCTCGTTGGCTGGTAACATTAACCCATAATCATGCCCTTCATACCGGACAGGTCACCCTCCTTGGCAGCAATCTCGAAGTAGCCGTAGATGATGCTAAAATAGTGTTAGCAAATGATTGAAACTTGTCAACTGGACGCAAAACTTACGTGACAGCCAAGAGGGTACCAGTGCCAGAGCCGAGGGCTCCCATGAGGTCGCTGGCAACGGAGAGGGCACCGATGCAAGCACCGCCGAAGGCAGCGGCAGTGGGGATGATGCGCTTGAGCTCCTTGTACATGCTCTGGTCACGGTGGCCAGCCATGACGAGACCCTGGTCCTTGAGCTGCTTAGCAACGTCACGGGGGCTGGAGCCAGAAACCTCAATCCAAGTCTTGGAGAAGATGGCGCAGGCACCCAGCATGTAGACGATGTAGACAATAGTGTGGATGGGGTCGAGGAGGGCGTCCTTGAAGTTCAAGGGGGGAGACATGTAGTAGGCCAGACCAGAGATGGCCGAAAGCTGAGCGGAGCCGTCCTTGGCCTCCCAGACACCGAAGAGGCGGACAAGGAGGTTGTCGGAAAAGCGGGAGTAGAGCATCTGGCTGATCAAGAAGACGTTGGACGACAGAGCAGACTGCAGCATGATGGGCATGTTGGAGGTGTAGAAGAGGCGGACGGGGTAAGAGCCGCGGGCACCACGCTGGCGAGAAGACTTGACGGGGATCTCAACGCGGAAACCCTGGAGGTAGATGACGGCGGCGAAAACGGCGATGGTAGCCAGGAGGTTCATGATGTTGGGGAGGTTCTGGCGGTAGAAAGCCTCCTGGAGAGCGCGCTGCTTGTTGGGCCAGGTGAGGAGAAGGTGGAAGAGGGCGATGACGGCACCCTCGAACTCGGGGCCACGGCCGGTGTTGATGGTCGTGGGGGAGAAGGCCTTCCACATGATGGACTCGCAGATGTTGGTGGCGATGAACAGAGAAATACCAGAGCCCAGACCGTAGCCCTTCTGGAGAAGCTCGTCGAGGAGAATGACGATCATACCAGCGACGAAGAGCTGAAGGATGAGCAGGAAGACGATACCGGCGCCGAGATCAGAAGGCCGGCCGTAGAGACCGGTGAAGACGTAGACAGTGGCAGTACCGGCAGAAAGAATGAAGGCGAAGAGCTTCTGGGCGGTCTGGTAAAGCTCGCGGTCGCTCTTGAGGTCGAGGTTGACGTCGATCATGTGAGTGCCGGCAAGGAGCTGGAAAACCATGCCGGAAGAGATAATGGGAGTGATACCCAGCTCCATCAGCGTTCCTCGGTTACTCGCCATAACCATACGCAGCCAGTATAGAGGATCCGAGTTGTCGGAAGAGACAATGCCGTACAGGGGCATTTGGCTCATGACCAGGAAGATGAGGAGGGTCAGGGCCGTCCACATCAGCTTCTGGTTGAAGGGGACCTTGGTCTCGGGCTGCTGAACCTCGGGGAGGAACGGCACGAACGGCTTGACCAGATCGAGGAACCGTACTGCGAGAGAAAAGCGCGTATGTTAGCCATTGAGTTTTCCTGGGTTGACGTCGAAGCGTATCGTGCCGCGACCGGCGCCGTGATATCGCGCGCGTCCTCTTCGAAGCTATGCGACAAAGCGGCAAGGCACGCAATTCGGCCGAGTCGAGGGTATCGGGTACTTACGAGAACTCATGATGGGCTGTTACACTGGGGGGGAGAGAACTAAAAACAAAGGATTCAAATCATCCAGATGAAGGGGAGAAGAAGAGGGAGGTAGAGAGCGACAATGGCTCCAGGTGTGGCGAAGGGGAGGGTGATGGTGTTGGAGAGAAGGAAGTTATTAAGGAGAGGAGGAGAGAGCTTGGGGCGAAAAGAGGGTCGGCTGCGATCTGGCTTCAAAACCGCCAAATTGTCGATGTGTCCAAAAATTTGGTGGAGCTAGCTGCACGTGACCGTCCTTTAACATGCAATCTTACTGGGTAAGGTGCTGGGGTCAGGTCAGTGTTACCTACCTTACCTTAATTATTCCAGGTCCCTTCAGTGGCTTTTTAAGGCCGTGCTTTCCGCTCAAGGGGTCTCCAATACGGCCATGCGGCCCGCTGGCTGTGACAACCTTTCCTTCTCGCGCGTTCCGATGTCTTCTGATGCCACATTTCGGAGGTTCCTGGTACCACCGAAATACCCCAAAAACACCAGCCCAAGCTTTCGCGATCAGGACACGAAGTGCAGCAACTCAGTCCGTGACGGTTAGGATGCTGCGCTCCTTCTGAGTCATCGTTAGGCAGGAGATCTCTGGTATGATCTTTCGGTCAACTTTTGGCCGAAGGTTCATATACAATGTTGTTGGCAATATGACAACCCGAAATGCGCCCACAGACCCTTTGGTGGTCATTCTGGGCTCGACTGGAACTGGTAAATCAGAGGTGAGCAAGGCCCCAAAAGCGGCGCATACCTCGTCGATGTGACATTGCGATAGCTTGCACGCTCGCGAAAAGAGACTAAGGTGCCAACAGCTCGCCGTAGAGCTCGCGACTCGCTACAGAGGCGAAATCATCAACGCCGATGCAATGCAGATGTACAAGGGTCTGCCGATTATCACCAACAAGATCACAACCGAAGAGCGCCGCGGCATCCCCCACCACCTTCTCGACCACATCGGCCTTGACCAACCCACTTGGATTATCGAGGATTTCAAGCGCGAAGCGAATAAGGTTATCCGCGAAATTCGCAGCAGGGGCAACTTGCCCATCGTCGTCGGCGGCACGCATTACTACACGAATGCGCTCCTCTTCGAGGACACCCTGGTCGGCGCGGAGGAAGATAAAAAGAGAGATACGGAGCCGATGGACGACCAAGATGAAGCTGCGTTTCCGATCTTGAGCGAATCTACCGAGGTCATACTCGCGAAGCTGAAGGAGGTCGACCCCGTCATGGCAGACCGCTGGCACCCCAACGACCGGCGCAAGATCTCGCGGTCGCTTCAGATCTATCTTCAACACGGTCGACCGGCGTCGGAAATCTACGCGGAACAGCGCCAGCGCAAGATGGCAGAGAATAAAACGTCCCAAAACGACGGCGCCGGGCCTTGGCAGACGCTTCTCTTTTGGGTGTACTCGGATCCTGAGGTCCTGAAGGAACGTCTCGACAAGCGGGTGGACAAGATGCTTACGGCCGGCCTCAATGACGAGACGCAGTCCATGTACGATTACGTGCGGGCAAAGCAAGCCGTTGGCGAGGAGGTAGATTATACCCGTGGCATTTGGCAGTCAATTGGCTTCAAGGAGTTTGAGCCCTACCTCAGGGCTTTGAACAACGCTGAACAGACAAAGGATGCCGCCACGCTTGAGTCGCTCAAGATCACTGGGCTGGAAGACATGAAGGCATCGACTCGGCAGTATGCCAAGTACCAAACACGTTGGATCCGCACCAAGATCGTACCTCTCCTGCAAGAGCATCCAGGCGCAATGAACCATTTCTTCGTGATGGACAGCACAGACATTTCACGCTGGTCATCCACCGTGATCGAACCGGCTGTCGACATATCGCGCCGCTTCCTCGAAGGCGAGAGCTTGCCCGACCCGGCGGGTACATCGGAGATGGCAGGAAGCGTGCTGCGGGAGGCCGCGTCGCAGACGGAGCGCACGCTCTGCCGGCGTACGTGCGAAACCTGCAAGACGACGTGCGTTACGGAGCAGGACTGGACGAAGCACGTCAAAAGTAGGCGGCATAACGTGCTGCTGAAGAAGACGAAGAGAAGGGCACTTGTAGCCGACGAGAGGCCCATGGCCGTCGTCCCCGTCGAGGCCGCAGACGACGACGACGACGCCGCCAAAGCAGCAGATAAAGCTCCCAGTCCCGAGGTCGACGGACTGGGCGCATCTTCGACGTGCCGTCATAAATCGTAAAACTTTGCTGAACTCCTGTGCCGTGCCGCTTTCGCAGTTCATCTGACGTGTGTCGTATCTCATATGCATTCTGGAATACCCAGAACCTCGGCTCGTCTCGACCCCGATGCATCATCTGATGATCATAGTCTAGAACGGAAAGAAAAATACAAGGAACCCGGAACCGCGTATCCCATCCGTAGTTCCAAGTTACTTTCATGAGCCAACACAGTTCTATAATTCGTCGGACCTAACGGTCCGCGTATTGTGCCTGTTTCCTCGCATCGTATTCGTTACTATGAACCTTTTTGGGGAAAGCTGAATTGCTCGTTTCTCGTGTCGCTCGGTTTTCGGATCACGCTCGCTTTCGCGTCTCCAAACCGAGCTGCTCGCTTCTCCAAACCGGTGGGATCATCAAGGCCTTCATGTTTCGAACCGGACGTGGGCTGAAATGTTAGTTTGGCTTTTACAGGCTGGATTGGGGATTTTGACAGGGCATTTATTCACGTTTTGTTTCGAGGGATCAGCTTCCATAACTCTAGGAACCGTCATCTAATAATTGTGGATGGGTCATGATGCTGCCGGCGACGTGCGAATCCAGAGAAAATGTCTTGGCCCGCATCGTGAGCATCACGAGCGTCATGAACATTGGGTTTCTAGCGAAAATCGCTCTCGTAGCATGTGCTTGGTACCTATTGTAGGTCGGTCAACCAAGTGTCATTGTCCTCTCGGCTGCCGAGGAGTCTCCCTTCGATAAGGGCACAAAACATACATGGGAAAATCATCAACTTCATCGCTTTGCCCCCCCTCGATCGTGATCTTTCTCACTGCGAGTCTCAAGCCTTCCCGAGAGAATGCAAGATCTGCCTCTTCGGTTTCTTCATGGGACCAAGATCGAAACCGCTTGCGGTTGCTGCATTTCACCGGCGATTTAAACCCCATCCTTGTAAGATGCGACATCAGCATCTACAAAGTGACCCAGCCGGGGCGGGTCACAACGCAGTAAGCTTACGGTAGGGCTGAGAAAACGTTCACTGCAATTTTACGACGCAAGCAAGTGAGCAGTGAGGGCCAAGGAGAAAGCAAGCTCGCAGAGTTCAAGATTTACGGATCGACGGCAAAGGCGGGGGAATACTCGATCGAAGAGGGAGGGAACGTCACCCATCGACTTTCCCTCTATGGATATTCGTTCTTGTCCGATGAACCGTTTGTACATACACCGCCACATCCCGTAAGATTGAGTCATGCTTGATATACGCGGGGGGGGGGGGGGTTGATACAGCTTCACGTCAGGAACGTGCCGCAGCGCCGAACGGTGCAGAGCGGAGATGACTTGAGTTCCACGCCGTCCTGACCCTGCGGAGAAGCGAGGCCAGGGGGGGTCCTGGGCTGGCTGGGCCGGAGGATCAATGTCGGAGCTGGCGATCGTGGTCATATCAACAATATCAGTTTCAAGCAGAGCAGAGTCAAGCAGAAAACAGCCAGTGTCGTGCATCAGAAGCAAAAAAAATGAGTCCTTCCATGTACTTTTCAGAAACCATGTATACACACAAACAAAGCCCCTCCAGTCCTTGCTCCAGTTGTAGTACTCAAAACAGATTGATGTCATAGTCCTTGTCTTCACGTTCCGGCTTCTCATAGGCCAATCTCGCTCTTGACCCAGTTCTCGAGACCTCCCTTGGCGATAATCTCCTGCACGTTGGGCGGCAGCTCACCGACCTTGACGCTCCAGCTGTTGCCATCCTTCTCCGTGACCGAAACCTTGCTCCTCCTGACGTCCCACAGCAGCTTCCAGCCGGTGCGGCGCGTGAGTACCTTGTCGCCCTTGAACGTCTCGCGCAGCTTCTGGACGAGCTTGGGCACTTCGATGGCCATCAAAGCATTGTTGACGCCGTTGCGGGCAAAGATGGAGTTGAAGCTGCCTGCCACAACCATGGGAATGCCCTTGGCGAGGATGGCCGTCGCGGCTTGCTCTCTGGACGATCCCGTGCCGAAGTTGTCGCCCGCGACGAGGATGTCGCCAGCCTTGGCGATCTGGGCAAAGGCTGGGTCGTAGTTCTCCATGACGATCTCGCTCATCTTCTCCTTGGACACGTTGTCCATGTACGTGTATTTGCCCTGTTTTCTTCGTTAGCCGTCTTTGCTGCCTGCCGAGATGGAAAGTGAGGTTACGCACGGGGTAGATTCCGTCAGTGTTGAGGCTGTCTGCGTCGCAGAAGACGATCTCGCCCTCAATCTTCTCGGGGAAGCCGGGGAGGACTTCAGTCAGAGACTCCTCGCCGTCGGCGACAGCAGACGCACTCTCGCCTTCGGCGGCGCCCTTGAGGCTCTGCTCGGACTCGGCGATAATGCCATCAGCCTGGGAAATAAGACCGGCAAGCGCATCTTCGATGCTCTTTGCAATGTCGGCCGTCATGTCACCGACGCCCTCGCCGGCGATGATCTTGTCGACGCCCTCGGGCTTCTTGTGCCATCCGGGACCAGCGATCTTGCCCTTCAGCGCGCTCGCAGCGACGACCTCGGGACTGGCCAGGTATGCCTTGGCTTTGGTGCTGCCCATGCGTCCTGCGTTTGGGTTAGCACAACACCCTCAATACTTCGCATATAAGGGGATGATGAGATTACCCTTGAAATTGCGGTTTGAGGCTGACACGCCGACCTCCCCTTCCTCGAGAAGTCCAGTACCCAGACCAATGCAGGGACCTTCTTGAAGTTAGCTCACTGCGCCCAGTCGGTCCAGGCCCTAAATTTGTAATAACTCACCACATCCGCATGGAAGTTCGATGGCGCCTGCTTCCTTCAGGATCGCCCAGTCGCCGGCTTCTTCCGCAATTCGTTGTTCGTTGAGAGACGCAGCTGCGAGGTAGAACTTGACACCGGGAGCAATCTTGGCAGGCAGACCCTTCTCCGCCGCCTCGCGGAAGACACGAGCCGCAGCGGCGATGTCTGAAGCTCGGGAGTTCGTGCACGAAACCAAGTACGCCTTGTTCAGAGGAATATCCTCCTTCTCGAGCTTATCTACAGGGGTGGTCACAGTAACCGAGTTCGGTCCCGCCACAAATCAATGAGTGGGTCAGCTGTGTTGTGTTCTCCAAACA
Source organism: Colletotrichum neosansevieriae (assembly GCA_036785495.1). Classification (NCBI taxonomy): domain Eukaryota; kingdom Fungi; phylum Ascomycota; class Sordariomycetes; order Glomerellales; family Glomerellaceae; genus Colletotrichum; species Colletotrichum neosansevieriae. The sequence goes on along the minus strand of JAVHLV010000033.1, from coordinate 234,974 downwards.
ACAAGGGCGGAACCTACGGTGAAAGCGTTGACAGATCCAAGTAAAACTCCTTGGCGTAGACGGCGCCGGGGTCGGCAGTGATGGGGTTCTCGAAGAGCTTCTCGATCCGCTCGTGGGTGAAGTTGCTCTTTGCGGCTTCCTCTGGGTTGAGCATGGCATTTGTGGTAGCCTTTGCCGTCATCCATGCTTTGAGCACCGAGTCCATCGGGAAGATTCCAGCCGCATATCCGGCTTCGGTTGACATGTTTGCCACTGCTAGCCTGTCGTCAATGGGAATTGAGCGCATGGTCTCCTCGGAGCCATGGAACTCAACGCAGTGGTTCAGCAGTTCTCCCTTGTTGAATAGACCACACAGAGCAATGATGACGTCCTTTCCAGTAACACCCAAGGGCATGATTCCCTTCAGTGTCACCTTGCTGATCGGGGGCACCTCTACTTCTGGTCAGTGTCCAGCATCCCAAAGTGGAATTCAGGTGTTCCGAAGGATAACGTACGCCACCAAGTCTTTCCAGTCGCGAAGATGCTGGCACCGTCTGTCCTTACGACAGCTGTCTTGAATGGGGTCAGGAGTATTCATCAGGAAGATGTTAGGCACGAACTTACACCCTACATAGACAGTCAGCATTGTTCTGAGAAGCTTGGCTGGCGTGAACTTACAAGTGCGCCTACACCGCCGTACATGTTGCTGTGACTGTCAGAGGCCACTGCCAGACTTCCCGGCCACGCGTGACCATTCTCGATCATGTGCTGATGTCCAATGCCTGTCTTCTCGGGATAAAACTTGACATTGTGTTTACGGGCGAATTCGGCGATTTGTCTGTATTTCTTGACGTTTGACTCGGACTCATTTTGCACCTATGAAGTGTTAGTAAGCTGATTGGCCTGGGTTTCAGAGTACTAACATCATGATCAATGGTGAAGATGAGCTGATTATTGTCTGCGATTTTCGTTGCCCCAATTGCTGAAGCCCGATTAGTACGAGGCGGAGCCAACCTTTGGATCCACTTACACATGAACTTCATGGCGATGGGCCATGTATTGTCATGGGACATCATCCTTCCATTTGTTAACTAAGCCCAAGTCTCCAGCTTTTACTGTTGTAGTATTGGTCTCGGGCCGGCGGAAGGGGATGGGAGGCTTCTGCTGCCATAGCGGACGTACTTGTGGGGTCGGAGAGTGACATAGTCGCCAGAGCGAACCTTCTTGCCGGGTGCAAGACCGACAGAGTGGTTCTGTACGATCTTCTCGGTAACAGTTTGGGGGTTCTCGACGAGTCTGGGGGTGGATGGGGAGAGGAAGTCGGATGCGCCAGAGGTGCTCTCGAGCTGGGAATGGAAGGCATTCTGTCGGAGTCGGGTCGTGGTCGTGTAGAAACTAGGGCGGAGCGATCGAGCCGAGGCGACGTGTCGGAGGGCGAACTGGCGGCAGCTTCTCGTGGCGTGGAAAGCCAGAGCTCTTCTCTGCGCAAGGTATTGTTAGCCATGAGTCGAAGCGACTTCGGAGACACGGAAAAAACCTACGAGTGGAAGCATTTTCGGCACGACTAGTGAGGCCAATGGCCAGTTGTAACAATTCTTGTCGTGCTGCGATCCCTAATTACGGCTGCCTGCAACGCGAGGCCAGGTGGTGGACGTGTTTGTAGCGATTGACGTTGCAGGCCTTTTTCGCTCTGGATGTCGGTCGCGATGTCGGCCAGTGGTGTTGTGACTGTGCTCGACATCGGCCGAAATTTTGGAACGTGTGGGGGAACCGATTCACAGTGTTGCTCTGACGTGGGGTTCCCCAAAAAAACTGATTGGCTTCTTTAGGAAATCAGCATTGAGGGCCAGCTGATTGGCTGACTTGATCTTGCGACATTCTGAGGGAAGTCCCATATTTGTATTAAATTCGGATTTCTGATTGGCTACTATGTCTATAATGAGTACTTCTAGGAAATAAATATCTTGCTCTGATCAGATAAATATGTGAAGGGGCTGCGCCGCCACTACTGTGCAATTTCGTGTGTACATGCCAGTCTTCGTTCCCATATGACAAGTCTGCATGCAAGTCATTGCGGATGACGACGAAGTGGACAGAAACAAGGAAACACCTGAATACGACGGAAGACGGCGGCAGTTCCAGCCGGCGTTCGGGACACGGAGGTAAAGACTACGTTTACCGCCGGTATGCAGAGCAATAAGGCAGGCCAGCCGCCAGCGGAGCTCTGCGGACTTCAGTCAGTTGAGATCGAGATGAGTCATCTGGCAGCAACATCTGTGATCTGCCGGCCAGAAAGGCCCCACCTTGAGTAGAGTGGATTCCGGTGGTCCCGTCCCATCCGAATTGAGAGGTCAGGCGGGATGTACACTGGAGTGATGCAGTGGGGGGAAATGTCATTAGATTTGCATAATTTGCATAATCTCCGATCGGGAACAACTACCCGTGTACAGAGTCCATAAGCCGCATGCAACTAGGCTTTTGCACAAGCTGCAGGTGTCGTAAAACTGAGCACAACTTCGGCTTGGCTGCGTCAGGGTCGGCCCCGTTATGCTCCGACGTTGCCCACATGTACCTACCTCTCTCTAGTGAGTGCATCGAGTGAGGTGCTCCCAGGTCAATAAGAAGGTCTGAAGTAGAACTAAGGCACCCTGTGTCTACAGGTATCTGCAAGTGTCCGATTTCGGGGCGCTGTTGATGCCTGACGCAATGTCAGCAGGTCGAAGGACAGTTGCCTTGACTTGTGGACAAACGTCGGGGACTTTTGCCCACTTTTGAGATGGTCTTGCGGATAGGTACATAGGTACCTTAGCAGGCCGTGCCCCCAGAGAGCCCTGCGCTACCTAGTACTTTGGATTGAAGCTTACCTTATGCTACCGCTACTGCGTGAGATACTGTCGAGTGCATGCGCGGGCAAATCCCACCTGCCCTGCTGACGTGAGGGATGATGAGCTGGCCGCGCGCGCGGGCTACAAGTTAAGGAACTTAGGAGCTGTCCGCAGTGGTAATACCCCCATACCATACTGCATTCTTTCCCCCTTCCTTTGACAGCTGGCTCATTGTGGCTCATACGTACCAAGACCTATCTGCTTCCTCTTCTGCTCAGGCCTCTTCCCATCTCCCTCCATGCCTACTCTTCGTCTGCCCGCGGCCCGCCCACCTTCATGCTTTGCCCGCTTGCGCAAGGACGTTGACGTGAGAAAATCAGAATTCTGTCAAGAACTCTCACAACTGTCACCCCGCCGTCCGCCCGCCGTCCCTGCCCACCATCTTCTCTTCCACTTGTTCCCGAACTCCTTCAGCACCGCCCATTCCTGTTGCAGTTGCACTCCTCACGCTACCGCGTCCCCTACTCACACTGGCTCGTCAAGCCTGCGCCGCTGACCATCCCTGCCGGCCTGCCCTGCCCTGCATGGTCGCTGTTGCTGCCGCTACCGCTGCCGCTGCCGCTGCCGCCGCCGTACGGATACATCATACACCCTGTCCTGCCTGACCTCACATCGCGCTGAACAACCCTGAGGTTGATCGCACTTCTCGCTACTCGACCATCCATCCATACCCTAAGTATTCCGTATACACTTATTCGTACCCAGACGTGGTTGCCAGCGCTGCCGAGCCTCGGCGGACTTTGATCGAGGTTGTCGTCGTTTCCCAGGCTCACACAAATCAACAAACGTACTTAGTACATTACAATAGCAGAAGAAACCCCGACCCAGGTCCAGGGTTCTGTAACCTTCCATCCCGCGGCCCGCAGAGGACGGCCAGGACCTAAGGTACTTTATATACCGCGCGCACAATTCGCGGAGCTGGCCAGCATTGTCGTCATTCGTCCGCCCGACGTCCGTTTCGTCCGTTCCCTCCGGCGACCTCACCCCCTCTTGAATTGATCGACCTTTGCCCTATCTCTTCTCTATCCCACCTCCGCGTACTAGCTTTCTGTCAACTGCCTTTTTCCTGCCCGCTGCTACTGCTGCTGCCTATTAATAATTGCGAAGTTTTGTACCACCCCAGCTGCAACTGTACGTACGAACTTGCGACACGCCAACGTCGTCCCTATTCAAATTGCGACGGAATCTCTCGGATCAGCCGTCTGCCAGCCGCAGCCTTGAAGGGGTACAGTAACCACACCCACACACGCACACTCCTCAATACACTCACTCACGCACGAGGAGACCTGACTGAGAGACAGAGTCAAGCACAAGAGGCTAGACACTGAACGTACTGGAGTCTGGACATATATCGGGCCCCAAAGATCAGCTAGGCGCAAGCGGGAGAAACCCAGTGAGACGCACACGACACGTCCCGTTGGCCGCTTTTCTCCTCTCGGCTGGGTAGATCGTAGTGCTGCCGCCTGCGTCGGAATTCCTGGAATCCCGACGAGTCAGGCCGACAATAGCAAACTGTGACCCGCGCCCGCCCGCATTCGATTGATTCTTCATACTTCTTCTGGTCCGACTCCGCCTCCGCCGCCGCCGACGCCTCATCAGCACTGCAGCAGCAAGTCGCAGTCAGCATACCTTAAGGTACCTAGCACAGGAACAGGAGCACTCCTGCCAGAGAAGAAGCATCGACGCAGACGCAGTACCTGCTTTGCTACTCGTCTGTCTGGCCTTTCCGGCCCTGGTGTCTTGCGTTTGCTTTTCCACTACTCCGCCGCCACACTCTTCCCTCACCCACCACCACAACTATCGCCCAGTCCTTCTTCTCCTTACATACCTTGCATCCCACCAGTTCCCTTCCATACGTATCACGCCAGATACGGCGACCACAGCTCGGTACCGTAGCCCAGGCCTCAGGTTCAGGATTCACATCCGTACATCAATCAGCCCCCTAGGCATCCGTTTACTCGCATCGCTACCGCACACGCGTCTTCAAACAAGCCCTGGCTCTACTCAACCTCCGTCAACCTCAACCCTGGTTAACTACCCAGGCCTCCCGTCCGCTCTTCCCGGACCAGTCCACGATCAAACCTCGACAAACCGCATTGTTTCCACCCAACTCCCACTCACATCCACTACCTTCATCCGCTGCACCGCACAGCCGGGGAAGCATAACGATTCAAAGGCGTTCTCTGGCGCTAATCCCCGCTTTGGTTGGTCATCGGCGCTGTCTGGAACCAGACGCTGCCTGGGATCCCATTTGCTGCCAAAGGGGGGAACGGGAACCTCTTTATTCCCACTAGGGTCGCGTTAAGACTCGACTTCGTTTATTACCACTCAGGTCTCAGGTCTGACGGTCGCCACAACTTTTTCTCTCTTTCGTTTCTGCCAGGCTGGAATCCCTGCCAACTACTCTCACTCGTCGTCGAACTGAGTGGTCATAAGGGCTGCGCGCCCACGCGTTCCCAGTCTGCGGGTTCTACCCCAATTCATGGACGAGTTCGTCCTGTTTCAAAATCCTCCTGTGACAACTATCGCATCTCCATAAGGCTCCTCAGCCTCAGCCCTACCAATGATGAGCACCCCTTCCAACCAACAAAAGACCCCGAGGGTTCTGGCATGTGTCCTCTGCCAACATCGCAAGATCAAATGCGACCGCAATACCCCATGCTCCAACTGCATCAAGGTGCGCCGCCGTTCACGATGTTTCTTTTGATATCCAGTTGCTGATTCGTACAGGCCAATGTCACATGCACACCATCCACACCAGCTCCTGCACGGAAGAGAAGGAGGCCAAACCAAGATTTGCAGGAGAGGTTGGCACGATGTGAAGCTCTCCTGAAGCAGTATGCTGCCAGTCCAACGACACCACCGGCCGGTCCACCCACTGTCTCGTCGACATTCTCCCCGCCAACCCTAACACAACCCACTCCCTCATCAACAGGTCCTTCGCCCAGTATACCCCAGTTGCCCCTACCTTCAGGCATAGCTTCTGCCGCTGACGACTTTGGCTCACCTGCCACGACGTCATGGAAGCCGGCGGGCAAGGTAGTAGTCGAAGACGGCAGTGTCAGGTTTATGGACAGCTACCTGTGGGCAACAGTTCATGACCAGGTGCGTTATCTGCCATTCCTTTCGTCGATGGCTTCACAAACCCCCCTTTCCCGCCTGGTCCCCCTTCTAACGATCTGCAGTTGACGGCTATGCGACAAATTATCGAGGCTGAGGAGGAAGAGCAAAGTGTTTTAGGCTCTGATGCCGTTACACCCGACGACAACGTGGACCTGCTACTCAACGATATTGCCGCTATCGACCTCGAAGATGTCACCCCGTCACCCGTCCAGATCTTCAGACTGTGGCAGGTGTTTTTGGAGCGGGTGAACCCAATCACTAAGCTCATACACGTTCCAAGTCTACAACCGCTCGTAGTCGAAGCCGCGGCGAATCATTCCAATGTTGCGAATAACGCGCAGACGTTACTCTTCTCTATTTACCTCGTCGCAACTCTGACCATGACCGAGGCCGAAGCCAGGCAGATGCTCGACTCTTCCAAGGAAGACGCGCTTAAGAAGTTCACCGCTGGTGTAAAAGCGGCCCTGACGAAAGTCAATTTTCTCAAAAATCACGACATGATGACGCTCCAATCTCTTATCCTTTACTTGGTTTGTGCTCCCTTCAGAGGCCCGTGACCAGGTGGAATTCGCTGACCGCGTCCAGATCTCGCTGCAGGGTCGATACAACCGTCACGCAGCTTGGGTGCTCAGCGGCATACTAATACGAATTGCGCAAAAGATGGGACTCCACCGCGACGGAGAGTCACTTAACCTGACCCCCTACGAGACGGAGATGAGACGGAGACTATGGTGGCAGATCATTATGCTGGACACGAAGTATGCGATGGTTTCTGGGTTCTGCGACACGCTGCTACCGTGGAATTGGGATACGAAAACGCCGCAGAACGTGAACGACGCCGATCTCTTCCCTGGCTCAACGGAGCCCGTCCAACCCCGAGAAGGACCCACCGAAATGGCCTTCTGTTTGCTTCTGTACGAAGTCGGCCGTTTCATCGTCGAGAACCGAATCCCCGACTTCGAGGCTGTTGTGCTCGGCGCAATGGAGAACGAGTCTCCCGAATCGCAGATGGCCAACCAAGCGACCTTGGCCAAGTACCAGACTCTGGTCGATAACCTCGATTCGAAACTCATCGCCCTCGAGAAGAAATACTGCGATCCTTTGGCGGGTAACATTCATATTGTTGCCACCAAGATCAGATCCATGATTATCGACAAGATGCGCACCATGATGATTCCGATGCGCGAATTGCCCGAGTGGGGTACCGAGATTTTCAATGTGCAGGATAACATGTTCAGGATATCCCTCATGCACCACGAGCACAACGTCGAACTTTACGAGTTCATGGAGAACACGGGCTTCGTGTGGTTCTTCAAGCTGCACTTCCAAATCGACGTCTTCATCGTCATGGCTGGACAACTCTACAAGCGACCAACGGGCAGATTGGCGGACCGTGCGTGGAAGGTTATCGATCGGGTGTATCAGTTCCACGAGGAGCTGTGGGACATGTCCAAGAAGGAGAATGCGCAGCTGGGTGTTTACATGCTTAAGGCGTGGAGATCGAGAGAGCGGGCCTTGGTGCAGATCGGAAGGCCTTACAAGACACCGCTAGCAGTCCCCCGGCTGCAGGATATTGTTCCCCAGTCGAATTCGGAGGTATCATCAGCCGGGCCCTCTCCTGCTCAGCCAATGAAGATGGAGGTTCCTTCACGGCAGGACCAGCCCATGGACCAATTCCTCGGAAACTTCCTCGACTCGACCAACTTCTACGATTTGGACATGTGGGCGGACCTGGGAGTTCCTAATGGAAATGTGAACCAGCAAGCCGCGGCGAACATGTTTGGGACGTTTGGGAACTTTGGTGCACCACCAACGGGCAGATGGTAAGAGCAATTGGGGGGGGCTACACAACGGAAACGCCTCTCCCGCGAGGCTGGGTTGGGCACCGAAGAGAGAAAAAAGAGGAAAGCAGCTCGGTGACAAGATACGTCTTCTACTGTCTAGAAGGGAGGGTGCGGGTGTCACGGTTTCTGAATTGGAATTTCCCGCGTTCGTGTTGTACATTGACAACTCTCCCACACCTTGTAACGATACTGCCATGAGATGACGAAAACCACCTAATGGTAAATAGACGGGATTCAATGAAGCTCGGGCGGTTTCTACGACTACCTAACATTGCCTCCGGTACAGGGGACGAAATGAAGGATTCGAGTGCATATGTCGATCGGAATGAAGCCGCGAGGTAGAGACCAATCAGGGCAGATAGGTTTGAGTTACTCTGGACGAATGTACACGTCTATGCCTTTGCCTCAAAGTTTCGAGGCAGGCATATGCGGTATATCCTTTTGTTGACGACATGCGGCACGTCTATCTAGCCACACAGCAAAAAGTGCCAAATGCCCAGGAACACCGCGAGATGTAGTTCGTCATGACTTAGATCCAATCTGATAACAGAAACGTGTCCTTTCCCAGGTTAGGTCGCACGGTGAGAAACTCGGTCTAGCCCGGTCTTGATCCCGTATCTTCACCAACATCACAGGCGGTAGAAAGGCCTTTGGAGATGAACTAGTCTGCGGGGCGGACTCGGAGAACATGGACGGATGTAACGTTCAAAGACATGTCCCGATTCGCTGGACCCCGGAAGGCCGTATGCAAGAGTCGTATCTCTCTCGCTCTCTCTTTTGGACCGGTGGGAATGTGATGGTTCTTGAATCGGTCCACTCGGGCTTTTCGGGTGCGGAGATAGAGGGGCTCGGGGATGGGATTTTCGAGATGCCGTGCCCGAGGTGGGTCTGCTTTCGGGACCGAGGTTGGGGTTACTGGGCCCCATACCGTACGAAGCTGGAAGTTGCATTTTGGGGGGGGGCCTTTTCAAATAAAAGGGTAGTTGATGATTATATACGTTTTGCAGAATCGCGGCAAGCATTTGAATGATGCGCTGAATTGTATGGAGCGTACATCAGTGTACCTATTTGCATCCAGGGAGTCGGTCGTTATTCCAGCATCCCTCTCATCCAACTACAGCAAAAAAAGGGCCTTCTATAAGTTCAATGCCTTGATTAGTTAAAACCGACAATTCGGTCCCTTTGTTACTTGCTTCGACGTCAATAGCGCTCGTCTCTGATGGCCTAGTTGCGGCGCACTGGATACTGATATCATGGGGAGACCAGTGGCTTAGCCATCCGTTCCTCGCTTATTTCTCGATATAAAAATCGCTTGATTGGCTCTCTTTCCGAGCTGACAAAAGATCAGATATTCGTGAATTGCACCCAATGCAAACGCAGGCCCCATATATCATTGACTTCCCGTCATCTCAGTCTCCGCCTTCCCTCATTCGGCTCGCCGAAATTTATGGCCTCGACGTCTTTTAGCCGATTTTCTTCTGGGGACATGGTCTACAAACTAGCCATGTTGCCTCATCACTTACTGTCAATGTCATCCTTCAGGAAATTGCATCATCAGCTGGGGTATTATGTACTTTGAGTATGGGGGTGGGGTCCAACGTCTTTCCATGTTCGTTCGCCGGCTCCTGCAGGTTCGGACTCTTGACCAATCAGAGCAGACTGGATATTTTCCTGCCCCAAGTACCGACGTCTCGAACGCACGAACAATGCCGCGCTGACTAGTGTTTGATAATCCTTTCCTCCTTCTGTTCCCTCGTTCGTTCGCCGACATGACTTCTGCGCCAGTCTCTACGTACCTTACAGACAGTCCCTCACTGTCTTTTGTCAAGTCAAGTCTTGAGCACACGGAAATATGCCGGTAGTGGCCCGGTCTGATGAAGCTTGAAAAGTAGCGCTTTGCCCCTTTCGGCTCGCCGAAAGACCGGCCACAGCAAACGAGCCAATGACCATTCGTATTGGCAAGGTCCCTGGCCCGGGTATTAGTGGGTACCTACCTCATGTACCCTGACCCCAGCAACCAGCGGCGGCAGGTGAGTCTGCATGTTGTTGGCAGTGTATCTGTACAGCCACTGGAAGGGACTTGCGGGAGCTAAGATTGGAGGCTCTTTTGTGTTCGTTCGATCTAGGTACCTAAGCAGGTAGGAAACAGGGGAGAGGCGAGAATGTCTGTGGGCTGTTTGTTCCTTTTTCTCTGTTGTTTGGAGTTGCCGTACGAGGGAAGAGTATATTAGATCCCCGGCCCTCGACTGCGCTTTCGTTCTGTGGCGTTTCTTGGCTGTCTTCACCATCGAAACTCGTGGACGAATTCTGGGTGTTGATGGCAATGTTCAAGCCAAAGATTCTCGTTTGTAAGAGTTTGGGATAATATTGGATTCAACCAAAGACCGCGAACAAGTTCAGATCTGTTCGACACGAAAGACGCCTATACTCGACCTTGTATAACCGGGCTCCAGCGACTACGACCTGTCTATCGTTTTCGCCATGTATTTCAAGCGCAAACAGCGGACAGGCACCGCCGAAGCTGCGGCGGCTGATCGACCTGCCTCACCGCGAACGAGCGAGACTCACGATGATCTCAAGCATGAGAAAACCCAACAGCAGCAGCAGGCCAGCGTGCCGGAAAAGCCAGCGGCACCGGAAGTGGTCTACCCGGTCGGCGTCAAGCTGTTCCTGATCATTTTTTCGCTGCTCGTGACCATGTTCCTCGTCGCACTGGTAAGCATCACCGATTCTAACACTGGCTCGAAGTCAGCGTGCAGATGTGCTCACACTTCCCAGGACCGCCTCATCATCGCCACTGCAATCCCGCAAATCACCGACGACTTCCACTCGGTCACAGACATAGGCTGGTACGGTTCCGCCTACCTCTTGACCAGCTGCGCGTTCCAGCTCCTGTTCGGCAAGCTCTATGCCTTCTACAACATCAAGTACGTTTTCATCGTCTCGGTCGTCATCTTCGAGGTCGGCTCCGCGCTCTGCGGTGCCGCCCCGAATTCCATCGCCTTCATCATTGGCAGGGCGATCGGGGGCATCGGTGGGGCTGGGATTGGATCCGGTGCTACCATGGTCATGGTTCACTCCGTCCCGCTGCACCGTCGCCCCAAGTATCAGGGTCTTTTTGGCGCCGTCTTTGGCGTGGCTTCCCTCGCAGGCCCGCTACTGGGTGGTGCGTTCACGACCGAGGTTACTTGGAGGTGGTGCTTTTACATTAATCTGCCCCTCGGAGGTGTTGCTTTGCTTGTCATCTTGTTTCTCTTAAAACCGCCTCATCAAGGAGAGGCCAGTAAGCTGCCCCTGGTGGACAAGCTCAAGCAGCTCGATTTTCTGGGCACGTCGGTCGTTATACCGGGGACGATCTGCCTGCTTCTCGCGTTGCAGTGGGGAGGTGTCGAGTACCATGTAAGTCATGGTCTCTAGGATTCCAAACGATGACACTGACCAAGGGAACAGTGGAACAGTGGTCGAATCATCGCCCTCCTGGTTCTCGCGGGGGCTTTTCTCGTCACCTTCGTCACCCTCCAGTTCTTCCTCCCGAAGACGGCTACCGTTCCCCCGCGCATCATCAGCCAGCGATCCATCGCCTTCGCCGCATTCGCTTCCTTCTGCCTCGGTGCTCAGGCGATGATGTTTACGTACTACATCCCCATCTGGTTCCAGGCTATCAAGGGCTACTCGGCCGTCGATTCGGGCATCCGCACACTGCCGCTCGTGCTCTCAATGATGGTATTCTCCGTCATCACCGGCGGAATCATCACCAGAGTCGGCTACTACACGCCCGTGATGCTCGTCGGAAACACCCTAATGTGCATCGGCGCAGGCTTGCTCACGACGTTGAAGGTCAGCTCTGGAGCACCCGAGTGGGCGGGCTACCAGGTCCTCTACGGCATCGGCATGGGTCTGAGTTTCCAGGCACCCAACGTCGCGGCCCAGACGGTGCTGGAGCTGAGGGACATCTCGGTCGGCATCAGCATCATGATGTTCATGCAGACCATTGGCGGGGCCATCTCGAACTCGGTGGGACAGAGCATCCTCAGCAACGAGCTCGTGGCGAAGCTGCAATCTATCCCGGGACTCGCTGGCGTTGATCTTCGGGGAGACGGAGCTACGACGCTGATCGACTTGCCTGGCGACGTCAGGGGACCTGCGCTGGAGGCGTATAACGACTCGTTGAGAACGGTGTTCATCGCCGGGCTGTCTATCTGCTGTGCCGTCGTCATCGGGGCCGCTGGGATGGAGTGGAAGAGCGTGAAGAAGGAGCAGATTGCGAAGAAGAAGGCCAAGGAGGACGCTGAGGCTGCTGCGACGGGGGCTGATGAGGCTGTGGTTCCAGCAGCCGTTCCGGCGGCTGTGCCTGGGGAACAGAAGGAGAAGAGTGTAGATGGGAGAAGGGAGAGGGATGCCAGTGTGACGGTCGTTGGTGAGGGTGATAAGGAAGCGAGTCGCCGAAAGGTGTGACTAACGAGCCTGGGGTGAAGCCATAGTAAAGTCAGAGGAGGAGGAGCTGGACGGCGTTTTGATTTCTTGATAGACTATCTCAGGCGAGTTTCAGGGATGAGGCAACCCATTTCCCATGTGTAAACAGCCCAGCTGCACACAATGTAAGGGATCTGAAAGTCAATCGCAGTGGTCGCATGTGTATCCGCCAGGGTAGAACGCCAGTGACGCATGTTTTCAGACTGTATTAAGATAGCGGCCAGAGCTATTGTAATCGCTACAGCTGTACGGTAGTAGTACGCCGAGGTGTACGGGTCTTTTTAGCTGTAACTGGAGGGGTGCCGAATAGCCAGGATAGGGTGCGGGCCTAAATACTTTTCTACTACAGTATTCAAGTCTTAGTGAAAGACGCATCGCGGCAGGAAAAAAAACCTTCGCCGCACAGATGGAAACAAGGTTCCCCTGACATGCCCTGAGTTGCCGCCCAGCCGTGGTTCCAGTATTCGCCAAAATAATGAGGTTCTAACTTGGGAAGTTCAGATGCTTAAGCTTTGCTCTTCAGAGCACAAACGTGAGCAAAAAAGAAACCTCCAAGACATGTTGCCTGTCAAGGAAGTCTCTGAATTTGCCTCGTGGGCGAATCGAACGCCCGATCTCCTCATTACTAGTGAGGCGCTTTACCACTGAGCCAACAAGGCCTTGTTTGATGACTAACATCAAGACAGAGCAATTCATGATGCTGCGGTGGAGTTCCAGGGGCTTGAGGGAAGGAGAGACGGTTGGCGACGAGGGGGAGTGTGGAGCTTTGAGATCGTGATGGATGTTGATTTATTCCAACTTACAGTGTCGCTTTGCGCACCAAGGTGGTGTTGAGATCGCCTAACCGGCTACAGTAGCCGAGAAGAGCATGCAAAGAGGCTCCCCAAGTCAACCTGTCTTGTAAAGACTCTTCCAAAACCCACTCTTGTGGTAATTCGATGTCACTGGGAAATGGATCATTTGAAACAGACTATTCTGAGTTGCTGAACAAGACCATCGCCGCTTCTTGCATCCTGGGGAGAACCTAACAAGCTCAACCAAGATCTCAGCCAACAAAAGCGTGTTGATCGAAACATGGAGTCTACCGTCGGTATGCTTGGATTCAAGTCTTTCTTCAGTCTGCTTTTGTCCTGACAAAGGAGCCTCAGCGTGTTGTCAAGTCGAGCGCAGACCTTCAATGAACGGGTGCGTAGACCAGGGAAGTGTTCATTGAACATGGTCTGGAAGGCTTTCAGAAACAATCCTATTGTGAAAACAACAGGTCATTGTTTAATTCGCACACCAGTCTGCCGCTACCAGCACCGCAGAGAGCTAAATCTTTTCGCTGATGACTTATAACAGACCTTTCCCGAGTTATAGACGAAGCCGATCATGCTCTCGCACTTCGTTTCCCTCCCACGACTATCACAGACAGTTCGTAATCACCCTATAGCTTGGTGGCTCCGGCAGACCACTCGAATTATAGGCCAAAGTAATTCAGATTCGCGCCGAGGCTCCCCTTTTATCCGATCCTCTCTCGTACGTCGATACCCCAACGAACCGTCCTCCATCTCTAGGTTTCAATTTCTTTTGCAAAGCCTTTGGACTGGGACAACAACTCCCCCAGAGACAGCCTGCTCCTCCTCGGCCTAACCTCCCGAGCAGTTTGGCACTCGACGAGAGCGCTGCGAACACTTCGCGACTAATCGACATGGCGTCGTCACCGTCAGACGAGTTTCTGCAACAGCTCCTGGACCAGAAGTCGGTCAAAGAAGTCGAGGAACTAGCTGCCACAAGCCCACTTCTCACAAAAACCCTAAAGAAACACATGCTAACGATTCTGAAGAAGCACATCGCCGAAGAAGCCTGGCACGACGCCCTAGCCTGCGTCGACCGCCGCGTGCGGACCAAGAAGCACAGAGCGGCCTCTGAAGAAGACTACCAAAACGGCACCGTAGCAGACCCCAAGAACCGAGACGACTGGGACCTCGGAGACCTCTGCGACCTCGTGAAGATCATCGACAGGCTGCTCCTCCACATAGGAGACGTGGGCACCGACAAGCTCCCCGGTCGGAGACACGGGACCCTCGAGGCCTGGGAAAACTCGTGGGAGTGGCGCCGTCCGAACGGCCACCCGGACGCACACCCCCTGGACGACGATGCGTGGCAAGAGGAGGACCAAGGCACGGAACACCCCGGAAACTTCAAGTACGCGTTCTCCCGCCACGTGCGTTATTACGCCGCGAACAACTGCCCGCTGTTCTACGAAGGCGTCGTCGTCGACGAAACGACCCGCCCCAAGCTCCAGCGCGCCTTCTTCCGTCTCGAGTACGTCCGCCGGGCGTACTACTCCCGCCCCCTGTTCCCCAGGGGCGCCAAGTACCAGAGCCGGAACTCCACGTTTGACTGGGGCGAGGCCCAGAATGTGGCCGGCGAGACCCCCGAGACGCGGCTCGAGAGGGCGGAGAAGATCTTCAAGGGGTGGAAGAAGAGCGACTTTGTGGAGATCATCTGCGCCTTCAAGGCCACGCTGAACTTGTACGCCGTCCCGACGAGCCACATGATGCTGGACTTTGTGGGCCTCATGAGGCGAACACAGCAAGACCCGGCGGTGCAGAGCGCGTTGGAGTTCTACAACGAGGCGAACAAGGAGCTGGAAGAGAACGCGGAGGCGGTGGGCCTCCAGTGGGAGCGCGATCCCATCACGAGCGAGCGCGAGTTACCCCTGTGGAACATTGAGACCGACGCCGAGTGGCTCGACTTCCACCGCCGCTTCGACGAAGGCGCCAGGGACCTGGAGCGCCACAAGCGCCGCGAGATCCTCTACCTCAAGAACGCCGAGTTGGACGACCTGGGATGCACCATCTTCAAGACGGACGTCCTCCGGCCGCGGCACCCTTCTCAAAGACGCGGGAGGGAGTTCCACGTCCTCGCCGAGGGCATGCCCGACGCGGAGATGTCCAAGTTCTTCCACGCGCTGTGCAGCCTGCCGCTCAAGTTCCTCGAACGGTTCGTCGACATGTCGACCAGGCGACGGCACCGGTTCCTGAAGACGACGTACCACGCCGTGGCCCGCATCAAGGCCTCCCACGCGCCCAGGTTCCTCTCGGGCGAGATCAGCGCCTGGTCCAGCAAGCCCGGCGACGGCGAAAAGGGCCCGCGTCGCTGGGACCACGAGGCCGAGCGGCGCGTGTTTCCCGAGCTCTCTGTGAGGCACGCGACGCTGGCTTGCGTGGGCCTGATGTACAGGCTCGAACAGCATCCCTACGGCGGCTGGGATCTCATGCACGACCGGTTTCACTGTTCTTGGTGGTTTAAAGACTTGTTGGTGACGCCGCTCGTCTGGAAGAGGGTCCGGTCCGAGATCAAGTACAGACCGTTTGACGTCAATTCGGTCTTTCTCATGAGCGACCAGAGCTGGCAGGCCCTCTGGCGGTCGACCAAGCGGTACGAGAGGCTGATCTGGACCGGGCCGAAGATGCAAGTGCCCAGGTGGGAAGGGTACGGCCATCCCGGGCGCCTGGATCCCAACGAGTGTTACTGTCACGTCGGTGAGGGTTGCGGGTTGTGTAAACCTTTGCCGCCGCCGAAGAATGGAGATGTCGAGTGGGAGCTGTTCACCAAAGACGACTGGGAAGCCGAGTACGATCTGGAGAAGGAGATTCATGCCTCTCCTGAAGAGTTCACGCACTTGCTTGCGAAGATCAAGTCGGAGGCGAAGGGTAAGTCGGGAAGCCGCCGATAGGTAAGTGAGGTCAGGAACTGCGCCTAGACGGTTTTTTGCACTGGATGCTCGCTCCTGTTAAGCAAACTTGATGTTTTACGTAGTTTGGCCCCCAATGTTTTGAATTGAATAATATGCTCGCCAAACGCTTTGCTTAGAAGATCTCTCTATCGTCGTACGCCCTGACGCTCTCCAGGTAATTTTTGACGGCATTATAATCCTTGCACACTGCGACAAAACCGTCAGCACCTTTTGCCCACTTTGAACAATGTGACGATGATGGGTAGGGGTGAAGCTTACCATGCTTGGAATCCCAACCGTCGGAGCCACCGTTGTGATCCGGGAAGGTCGTCTCGAGGCCCTCCAAGGCCATGTCGGCGCTGCACATGATGGTCTCCCTCAGGTAGGAGAAGCAATGGATCATGTGCCAGTGGTGGTCGTCAGGGATCTCGTGGCCGGACTTGAGTCCCGAGTAGGTCTGGACGACGGCAAACTGTTGCAGGAGATTGATTAGATTGAGCTGCACTCGGAGATCAAAAGTGAGGTGGGCTGGGCTTGGCTTACCAAGCAGTGAAGCTGGTGGGTGACGGAGGTGGTGAAGACGGTCTTCTCGGGCCAGACGATGGGCGTGGGGAGGTCATGATACTTGTGCGTGTCGTTGACCCATTGGAATCCCATGCCGACTGCATTTCTCATCAGCATGTCTGTCGTCGTCCATTGCTTGGAGGAACTTACTCGGCATAAGCTCGTTCCAGTTGTTCAGCACCTCATCCGTGAAGAACTTGGACGTGTCGTTCGGCGCATACTTGCCCTCGTAATCCATCTGGAAGGTCTTGATCTGCTGAGGGACTGTTTTTCCCCCCCAACATCAGCCATAACCCTTAATCTCTCTCACTCTTCAAAATCATACTCACAGTGTCCACTGACGCCCGTCATGTCGCCTCCAAAGTCCCACGGGTTCACCGGCGGCTTGTCCATCCTCTCCCTCACCAACAGGCCCAGGATGACGAACAGCAAGATGGTGTCGACGAACCACCTCGACGAGTTGAGCATGCTCAGACACCTGTTCCGCCTCTTCAACGGCCTCTCGAAGTCCCTCGCATACTTGTCGTCCCCGCCGCCGATCAGCGACTCCTCGACCTCAGTACTGCTGCGGTCGTCGCGGTCGTGGTCCTCCAGGTGGAGGTTTGCGTACTTTGCTTCCGTCATGTCCATCTTTTCTTTCAGAGTTCGGATCTACCGTTGAATGAATGTCGATATTATTCAAAGAAGTGTATCATCAAGGAAAAAAAGGAGGGTCACGATGCCAGACCGAATGAACAATGAACGAGGACCAAGCAAATGCGCCAGCGCCAAGGAGAGGAAGAGAAAGAAGAGGCGAGAAGGCGAGAAAGCGAGTTTGGCAATGTAAATCATCCGGCCCTGTTTGTTATTTTGTTCGAAACCCCCCCCGGGAGATGCTATGTGCCCTCGTCCTGTCTCCGTCTCTGTCTCGTTCCATGTCTCCCCAATCGTCCCTCGTCCCGTCTCGAATTCAAGAGTCTGAGGCTGAAGTTTCAGGACAGGGGTTGTCGCACGTCGTTGACGGCTGTGGCCCTGAATTTTAGGGCGTACTTCAGTACGGTACCTCGCCATGAGTTGAAGGCTGCCCTGCCCTGCTGTGCTGGCAAGTGGGGGTGCCAGGTCACATTCAAAAGACGTTTCACCCACCCCGAAAGCGCCAAGCGGCCCCCCGCAAGTGACCGCCAGCCATGTCGCAGGTCCTGGTCGGCGTGTTTCTGGTTGCGTTTTCAATCCGTCCGATGGCCGTCTCTCGAGGCGCGCCATTCTCGTCTCTAGTTGCCGTCGAGCCGCTCTGCAACCGCCCTCACCGTCATCATCCATCCATTCCCCTTTTAGTGGTCACTTCTTTCAGACCAGAATAATCCTGTGATGTAAAGTTCCGACTCTTCCACGAGCCCTTCCTCTGTCTGCTGTTATTAATGGCGCTGCATCTGTCCGGGGAAGATGGCCCCCCTCTCAAGCTTTTTATTTTATTTTTTATCTCGCATCCCGCTTCCCGCTTCCGCTACCTTAATCCTGCATGAACATGTCGTGTGTCTTGTTGAGGATAACAGTGAGCTGAACTACCTTAGATGTAGCTCGACTTTAATTAAATTAAGCGTTTTTGAGTTGGACTAAATTGCTCAAGTTAATTACAACGCCAGCAAATGATATGTAGCTCAATTGCGTGTTATCGATACGGCTGTTATAGCTTACCACATTTCACACGGCTTTTCTTGGGAATGCTTCTTCGTATTTCTTGATTGGCTTTTCAATGTTCTCGAGGAACTACACTTATTCGGTCCTAGCTCATTGGCTCCCCTTCCCTATGTATAATGGTTGACATGCCCTGCGTTTGACGACATCATCCCAAAGATGCGCAAGTTGACGCGAATGGCTTGTCGCTAATCCATACTTTACAACCCCTCTTTCCCTCTCCGAGAAACAGCAAGGCCTGATCTTTCTCTGCAGAGACCCTATGTAAATGATGAGATATCATGATGATTTGCTGCTTCCTAGGCCACAATCATCTCAGTGAAGAAGTTAGACAGACAACCAGCATACAGAAGAAGTTCTGTCCTCATAGATACCTCTTCTAACTACTCTGAGGGCATTATATAGTACACCTTGGTGATGGGTTTCTTTGATGTTTCCAGTCTTTCTCAACCCCCCCCTTCTTGTCACATATTTGAAGGTGATGGAGAACTAAAGCAGTGATTGATGTGTGCAGCACCCGGGCTAAACCAAAGCCAGGTTCATTGTACTCTACTCACAACGTTCACTTCCTAGCTGAGTCGTCATGGGAATGTCTGCGGAAAAGTTTTCCTAGTGGGAAAACTGCACTACCTTAGTATCTTGTGTCTTCACGGCAATGAGTCGTCACAGGCAAGATGGTTGAGCGGTCACTGGCAGACCACAACAGCAACACAATGAAGACCAACGACTAAGCAGAGAGGGGGTACTCCTTCCTCAGCTTTGCTGGCTCTACACATATTTATTTTGGATCAAATCTCTTGGTGAGGCTTTCCCTCAAAAACACATCGCCCTCACAACCTGCCCATCCCCATAGAGTAGCCCATATACTCGGGCTACGAGGTATCTTCTCCTCGAAACAGATCACCATCAACATCACCAAGATTACCTTCTCATCCCCAGAGAAGGCCTCCCCTTATACTTAGCTTCGAGATACTTCCCTACCATTACCACTCTGAACCCGAACCCCAACTGTCATCTCACGCGATCCCAAAAATGGATCTCATAACCCTCTTCACGCGCCTCCCTACGGAGCTTCAATACAGAATCCTCCAGAACCTCGAGGCCAACGAGCGACTGACCTTCATCCAGTGCTCGCCCGTCGTCGAGCTCACCATCGCCCGGGACATCGACTGGTTCATCAGCCTCCTCGTGCCCCTGTCCGCCAGAAACGTCGCCCTGGCCACCATCCACGCCCCGAAGCGCGGAGGACGCGAGCACATCCGCCAGTTCCGCACCCGCGTCAAGGCCTTCCTCGCGGACTACCACGCCGGCCTCTTCGCCGGCGAGCTGCCCAACCCCTTCGTGAGCAGCAGCGGACGGGGACGGAAGCACCTCCACCCGAAACAGCTGGACCGTTTCCGCGACCTTCTCGGCCTCGTCAAGTCCATCGACCTTCTCCTGAGGGACTTCGTCGGCAAGCAGAGAGCAACGAGGTGGCCCCAGTTCCCTTGGCACGAAACCCGGTACGATCACGGGAGCGGAAGCGATGACGCCATATTCGCCCCCTCTGTGCTGGACACGGGTTCGTCGTCGCAGGCTCGGAAAGACTTCGGCCCCCCGGGCATCGGCTTCGACATGACGGAGGACGCGTACTTCTTCCACGACGAGCTGTTCCAGGCGAACGTCCACGAGTCCTTCTATCGTCTCGAGCTCTTCCGCCGCGTCTTCTACTCGAACCCCATGAACCCTCTCTTCTCCAGCGGCGACGCAACACCTTTCCAGACCGCGAGCCCCGAAAGTTGCCTCACTGCCCTTGACGCTCACATCCACGGCTTGACCACTCAGTGGAACCCTAGTCGACGAGCGAGCCTCTGGGACGCCGAGTTCGACCGGCTCTGCAACTCCGTGACGGAGATTCGCCTCGCTTCTTCTCGAGCCAGTGGCCCCGGAGGCAGAAGAGAAGTCACAAAAGAGGAGTCGGACCTGGTGTCCCGTATCAGCAAGATGCGCGCCGAGAACCGTCGCACCTACAACGCGTTCGAGGTTCTCTGGACGCAGTACGCCCTCTGGATCAACAACGAGCTCAAGGATTTCAAGAAAGAGGTGATCACCCAAGCCCAGAACCTGGCCCGGGCCGGAAAGACCTCGTTCTCCGACTGGGAGTTGTCCTCCACCACCTGGCTGTACAAGCGGCGCCAGCTAAAGTTGTGGGAGAGGTTTCCGGGGCTCTCGTCGGCGTTGGATTACATGCACGAGCGAGCGCGCCTCTCGCACCCCGGGACGAAGTGCTTCCGGGTCGGGCTCGACTACGACTTCTCCCAGCACAACATGAGCCTCGTTCTCCCCGAGAAGGGGCGCCGCTCGGGGGAGCTGGGCGACGCGGACACCGTCTGGCCGGTCATGTTCCGCTTCGTCACTTTCCTGGCCTCTCTCGGTCTCCCGTTCCTCAACAAGTGCGTAGCCATGGAAGCCAAGCAGCGCAGAGGCATGCTGGGCAGCATCTTCCTTTACCTGGGCCGCATCCCTGCTCATCGCATTCCTCACTTCGTGGTGGGGGAGATCAGTGGCGACCCCTTCTTTGGGGACCTCCAGGAGGTTCCGTACCTCGACGCCCCTCAGGAGTGGTCCCTACACCCTTCTCAAACGAGACAGCGCGTTCCGGCTGATGTTCTCGTGCGTCTATCAGGCCACTTGGCCAACGTCCTGAATCTGCCGACGTGGGATGGACTTGACAAGTACGTCGTGACCAAGGAAGCCTGGGAGGCCATTCTCAACAAGTTCTCGACGGATACGGTCGAGCGATCCGAGCTGCCCTTCGAGGTGAGCGACTCGCAGTGGGAGGCGATGAAGAAAGCGCAGGATTCGGAGGGCTTGAGAACGGGGGTTGGTGCCGGCTGTTCTATGCACGAGTACAACAAATTCCATGATTGGGCGGCCCAACAGCTGTTTGACGACCGTTATGAGTTTTGGCTGAGAATGGTGACCATGGGGGACCGTCGGGCCAAGGTCCAGTTCACAGGAGTACAGAAGGGAATGAGGGAGGTCGGCGGACTTGGTATTTACGCCTAGTCCAGAAGAGTGTAGAGGCTTCTCTTCGTCGCAAATGAGATTGGATGCGTCGATGATTGGACATGTATGAGTAGATTAACAGAAGAGAGAGGCTCTCCATATCGCCTCCTTTAGTAAGTACATCGTCAATTGCAGATAACACAAAATGCCGCTACAGAGGAAACCCGTGAGGAAAGAGTCTCCCCAGGGAGACATGTATTTGATAAGGGTTACAATGCCGCGTGGCCTGCAAATATGAATTATGTGCCTGGGTGCGGCAACTGCCTGGTCCCAGTAATGTGCGTAGATATGTACAGTCGTGCCGTCATGAAGTCATGAGACCAGCCTCTTGCTTTGTAGGCCAGTCGAGGCGAAAACTCCGGATATAAACATTAAACATGAAAACAAGGGTATCAAGTGGTCTTGACCGGGTTGTATCCTCTAAACATATCGCAAGGAAGGTAATTGTTCTCAATAAAAGGTGTAGCGGCCTGGAAGCCGACAGCGTCCGGGAACGACGCATCGGTGCAGAAGGGGCCCAAATTGGACTTGATCATTCCGCGCACCGGGGCTGGCTCGAATATGCCCTGGGTCATGGAGGTGTTGAAGAGCCGAATTTGTTGGTCGCAAGTCGAGCCGTTGGCGAAGATGGGTTGGTTGATAATGGTGTCAAACATGGCCAGGGTGTACGGGATCGGCTTGTCTGCTGGTGCTCGTTGCATCTCGAGAGCAATGTATTTCCCATCGGCGGAGCCGTTGAAGTAAGTGCCGCCTTGAGAAAGCACGCCATAGGCGTTGCAATCTGGTGCGAAGGTGGCAGCGTGAACTTCCGTGCCGTACGCTTGAGAGCCGGTGACGGCGGAAGGATTGCTAGCTGAGATCAACTGCTCTGGAGCCCAGCGAAAGTTGGAAGTTCCGTCGCCTAACAAGTCCAAAAATGGAAATTCGAACCCAGCTTTCTGTAAGATGACGTGTGAGCTTTCATGTTCCCCGAACGACACATCCGGAGAGAACTTACGCTGAAATCGGGGATACCGAAGTCCCGAAACCGGATGTCATGGTCGCGTCCAGCCTGAACTACGACAGGGTACATGCCGGCGGGCAAGTTTGGCATCACAGCTCGCAGGTTGTTCTCCAAGATTTTGAAGGGAACCATTTGACGTGCTGTCGTCATCGGGATTGGAATGATGGCCATCGTGAGATTCAGAACGCCTGTTGCGTTATTCGGGTGCTGGCTCCAGAGGGGATTCGGTTGGTCCACGTTCGTACATGCCGGCGGTGGTACTTGTGCCGCAGTCGTCTGCATCTGAACACCAAAGACCACCAGCAGGGCCGCGATGGAGGCTTGGACGAGGTAGGTAGAGAGCGGCATGTTGAACCAAGAAGACAGATTCTCAGGGGCGTGAAGCGAGACCTTCTTGAGATCTGGACGAGGCCATGGGGATGGTAGAAGGGTGACCATCTTTATGAGCTCTCAAAGTAGAGCTGCGAGGAAGAATTC
The DNA here is from genome assembly GCA_036785495.1 of Colletotrichum neosansevieriae. Lineage (NCBI taxonomy): Eukaryota > Fungi > Ascomycota > Sordariomycetes > Glomerellales > Glomerellaceae > Colletotrichum > Colletotrichum neosansevieriae. The sequence goes on along the minus strand of JAVHLV010000033.1, from coordinate 212,180 downwards.
GGCGATGAAACATCCGGATGCGAAGAGATGGCACCCTGGCGGCAGATCCGGGAAATATACTCAGCGAGGTTACGGCACCGCCCTTTCAACACCGGTGCGGCGTCGATCAGTGATGGGCACGCAAATTCCCGACGGCACACCGCGGAGTTCGTAGCGGGGTTGATGTGATGACGATCCGTCCACGAGCCGATAACAGAAAACAAGGCCCTCCCGAGATGTCGAGGTTGCCTAGCCTGGGCAGCAACCGGGGTAAGAACGGATGCGACTCTGATCAAGAGGACTGGAAGTGTGTGCCACAGAAGGACATTTGGGACTTGGAAGACCTGGGACGACGGACCATCTTCGCACGGATGGGATGAGTTCATGGCTTGTGTCGAGCTTCGTCGGGAGTGATTGGACTAAACGACGGCGCGAGTTGCGTCTTCGAAGGGATGGCCCATGGCTCGGAAACGAAGAACCGAATCCATCTTTCAGAAGGATGGATGGACGGATGGAGTGGAGGCGGTTGAAGCGGTTGACCGCTTGACAAGGGCCGAGGGCTCTGGTGTTCGGGATGGAGAGAAGCCAGACGCTCGGCTGCAGCCACAGGCTCGGATGGTTGGCGTTCCGGGCAGTTGGGAAGACCAGCGTGATCAGCCACGAACACGGAAGGCCGAGGGACCGGCCGAGCGAGAAATGGAAGTGGTCCGTCCTATATGTGCATTGCTCGTTTGGGGCGGAAAATATTGACCACGCGAGGGATTCACAGGGCCATCTCTTTAGCTCGGAAGCGGTGGAAGGCTTCTTCACGCTCCAGGCGAGCGGTTGGTGGCTTCGCTGGCGATGTCTTGTTTTCCAGCCATCGTCGTTCTGACTAGGCCCTTTGTGGCGGCATTGGCTGGCATCATGGAGTGGTGTTGGAGGGCGTTCGTCTCTGCATGCTGCAGTATGGAATGGCAGACTTGAATGACACGCGAATTCCTGGGTGCCCTTGGTTTGGTGTTGTTGACAGGCACCACGAGGCACACGCAATGACTCAATGAGAGACAGGAAAGGCAGGGCTTTCGTCCGTCGTCGGAAGGCTTGCGGGTGTGTTGGAGGTTGATGAAGATCCGAGGTTTCAAGTAGCGACCACCACCACGCCGAATCTCGCCGCCGGCGTCAGCGGTACCTTAGGTAAGAAGATGAGGTACGTATAACCGTGGACGATATCATCAGTTGGCCTGCCATATACACTAGGGGGCTTTCATCCACTGAAATGCAGCGGGCCATCTTTATCCGGTCTAGCGCGGGTTTCGACACCAAGACCCTCGAAAAATCGAATCTCAACGGTCGACGTTTTGAGAAATGATGGGTTGCAAAATGTTTAGAGTATTCCCCAGATATTGCAGATAACTACGTTATGCGTCAAGCACTTCAAATAAACTTAACGCAGCCAGCCCTTCCGGACCTCCCGACGATCCACAGCGATCTGGGTTGGATAGCACTTCAACGACTTTTTAGAGTCTTCCGTAGCGGGACCTAGGGTCCCTGGTGCGGACGCTATCGCCCGGAACTGAGCTTCCCGGCATGATCTCATCTCATTCCATCTCATCTCACCGTCAATCAGTACCGCGTAAGCTCATATTGAGTGCCTTTCTAGCGGTGTGAGCGCCAAAAATCCAATCCCGCCCGACCGACCTGCCTCCCCGCATGTTTTGGTAACCTTCTAGTGCCATTTCATGTCCGCATGTCTTGTAGTCCCTCCCAAAGCAAAAGTGACAAGTTGCAGAAGTCGAGACCCCTAACTGTATCCTCTCGCTCACAACACAGACTCAGAGTCACAGTCAACATCTGATCACACCTAACCCATCCCCCCACCCCCCGGGCTGTGGCACAAATCACACCGCTTTACCCCGTGCCGTTTCCAGACTCACTCTCCCGGGCCCTCACTCCTCCGAAACACACAGACAATGGCCACCGTCGCCGATCAACCCCCGGCATGCTCCGGAACAGGCGAGAAGGCCGCCGCGCCCACCGGTCCGCGCAAGACGCCCATCGCCTCGCCGGTCCCCTCGTCCTCCACCCCGGACCTCCCGGCCCTCACACCGGACCAGCAGGCCAAGTATGACGGCCTCCTCGCCCAGGCCCGCGCCTGGACAGAGGTGAAGTGCCCGACGGCCGCGCACGCCGACAAGTCGGGTCCCCTGACGGACAGCGAGCGCCAATGGCTGACGCGCGAGTGCCTGCTGCGCTACCTGCGTGCCACCAAATGGAACCCCAAGGACGCCGAGAAGCGTCTTCTCGAGACTCTCGCCTGGCGCCGCGAGTACGGCGTCGAGGGTCTCACACCGGAGCACATCTCGCCCGAGAACGAGACGGGCAAGCAGATCATCCTCGGCTTCGACAAGGAGCGCAGGCCGTGTCACTATCTCAACCCGGGCCGCCAGAACACGGACCCGTCTCCGCGCCAGGTCCAACATCTCGTCTTCATGCTCGAGCGCGTTATCGAAATCATGCCCGCGGGGCAGGAGAAGCTGGCTTTGCTCATCAACTTCAAAACATCAAAGAGCCGTGGTAACACGGCCCCGGGTATCGGACTGGCACGTGAGGTGCTGCACATCCTTCAGACGCATTACCCGGAGCGTCTGGGTAAGGCTCTCATCATCAACGGTACGTTTTAACACCGCTCTGTAGGTCCGACTTCTAGGCTGACAAGAACCAAAGTCCCCTGGGTTGTGAATGGCTTCTTCCGTATCATCACTCCCTTCATTGACCCCATGACGCGCGACAAGCTCAAGTTCAACGAAGATATGAAGCAGTACGTCCCCGAGGAGCAGCTGTGGACCGAGTTCAGCGACGGCAAGCTCGAGTTCGAGTACGATCATGACGTCTACTGGCCCGCCTTGAACGGCATGTGCAAGGAGAAGCGTGAGGCCAGGACAGCACGCTGGGTCTCTGGTGGCAAGCTGATCGGCGAATCCGAGGACTACCTCGGCGGAGCTACGGAGAAGGGCGTTGGAGCTGGAAGTGTCGAGGTGAAGCCCGCTGCTTAAACTCTTCTACAGTTCCAAGGAAAATCTCCTTTACTATGTATTCAATGCATAGACGAGCAGCAGGCGCTCAAAGGAATGGGTAAGGTAAAGAGAGATTCAAAACGTCGAGAGGAGACCATGTGGAATAATTACTGTATTACAAAATACAACCCGTATCATGCATCTATTAGATGAGAAGATGTCGATTGCCTTGATTGGGCGGTGGAAATGACCTCTTATCTAATCGCCGATAAGGCTGTCTGTCCACTGCACCACAGCGCGTCCGACCGCAAGGACAACAGCCCGCCGCAACAAATACCCAGATGCCGCACCTCCCACCGTAATAACCCCACGAGCAACACATCGCAAACAGCTACAATGGCAAATCTCCAAACAACAAAGAGCGTCCCGGGCAAGGAGACGCCCGGCCTGCGGTACCCCTCCAACGGAAAGACAATCTACCACCGCCCCCTCAACCGCACCAAGACAGCCGAGCTCAGCCAGGCCAGCTTCGCATATCTCTTCAGCGAAATGGTATCCTACGCCCAGCGCAACGTCAAGGACATCTCCGAGCTGGAACAACGGTAGGTGATTCCCCCCCCCCCCCCCCCCGTCTTTCCTTTCGTCTCTCCAATGGCGCTCGCGCTAATTCTGTCGGAAAGCCTCAACGTCCAAGGCCACTCGATAGGCCTCAAGCTCCTCGACCTCCTCCTCTTCCGCGAACCAACACGCACCCAGGTCCGCCCGCTCACGATCATCAACCTCCTCCACTTCATCAAGCAGTCCTGCTGGCAGCACCTCTTCGGCCGCCAAGCGGACCGCCTCGAGAAATCAGCCGATCCGGCCAAGCCCGACGAGTACATGATCATCGACAACGAGCCGCTGGTGAACGCGTACATCAGTGTGCCGCGCGAGATGTCGCAGCTCAACTGCGCGGCCTTCATGGCCGGCGTTGTGGAGGGCATCTGTGACGGGGCGGGTTTCCCGGCGAGAGTCAGCGCGCATAATCTGAAGGATGATAAGGAGATGTGGCTCGGCATGACGGTGTTCTTGGTCAAGTTCCGCCCTGAGGTTCTGGAGAGGGAGGGATATCTGGGGAAGAGCTAGAGGGATTCACGCGGGGAGCGACTGGTTTGCTTGATGGCGTTTCTGGGGCATGGGCGGCGTTTGGCGATGGCGAGGGCTTCGTGTTTTCGGATTTGTATGGCCATGTGTCATAGGAACGTGTTGATATAGAGGGATGACGAGAGTCGAATGCTTCTCGTTGATAAATAAAACTGCTTGATCCCTATTGATGTGCTGCCCCGTGGAATGTTCTCCCGATAGCACCTCTTCGTCCTTGCGATACGATTCAGTCCGTCTTGTAGCGTCTTACGCGTCTCAAAAGCAATGCCAGGGTATATACCATTAACGCCAAACCGACCAGCCCTGCGAATCCTCGCTCCTACCGACGACAAAATGCGAACAGCTCTTCACCGCGGCATCCGACTACCACCGGCGCCTCCATTGCTGCTCGCTCCGTTAGGACCCTGGTGCATCAAACCCGACAGTCCCAAGTCCTTCCACGCCGCCTCCTTCTGTCGCTGCGTCGCCTTGGTAATACCGAACGCCGCGTGCTGGTCCGGGACGACGTCGTCTTCGTCCTCCGGGTTGATTGGCTGATGCTGCGGCGGCACGTACACCTCGTCGTCCGGGAGTCTATCCTTGCAGAAGTCCTCGCAGAGGTCGGCGTCGCGCGCGCGGTGCATGTGCACGTAGGTGTGGCTGGCGTCTTTATTCTGTTTGCGATCGAGTTAGCTGGGGAGCAGCTCATGGGAGTGCATGACGACGACGAACCATTGTGTTTGATGCCAAGACTTGGATTCGCTTGGATTCTTTGGTAGTTCTCGTGCAGGGACGGCTCTGTGTTCGGTGGCCGGACGATTCGGCCCAGTTCCAGCGTTCAGTATGTTGATGTTGGTGTTGATGCTAGGTATATTTACCTTAGCTCCCGCATTCTGACCCCACCATTTGCAGCTCAAGGGCCCATGCAGCTGCAGCTCACCGAGAAAGGACCCGCCTTTCCGCGGAGGCTCTACCTCATCTTTTCAACTTCACTCCTCCATCCATCGAAGCAGCCTGTTGATGATACTCTTCAAGGATCACATTTTGGAGGACGTCAATTGGTTAGAGCGACTGCTTGTTTATTGATGATTATCGGTTTCTAGGTATTCCCCTCCCTCGTCCCTCGCCATCGCCCTTGCTTCTGCTCTCGGCAAACCCTGTGGTCTTTCGCATTTTTTCGTCATCATTGGGGTATCGCCCTGTCGTGAGAGAGAATGAACTGGAAGTGATCATTGCTCCATTTGCAACCTTGCATGAGACAAATTGCTCGACACTCGTTCACCTTCGACACTACCAACTCTTTGGGAAGTTCGACAGCACGGGTGTTTGGACTGCACACAGAAACGCGGCATGACTCGTATGCTCCGTAAAGGCAGGTTTCTGGGTTGACGAAGACATTGTCGATCTCCTTTCCCAAAAGTTCCAATGCTTGCTTTGCAATGTCGCAATCGCCAGGGATGGTCTTGCTCGGGAGCTGTCGGTCGTCAGACCTACCACAACAGAAACGACGAGGACAAGAGAGAGGGCGACAGGCTTACATAGAGACATCCAACGCGCGTATCATCGCCTTGGATCGTGTGTGACATTGAGGCCCCGAAGCCGGTGGGACTGTGAGTCCTCTTGAATGTCTCGTACCCGACCGAGCCTACGCATACGGCTTTGGCGGATTGGTCTGAGCAAATTCGGCGATCCTCCTGGTTGGGATCAGTCGCTACCGATAGCTTGGTAAGGTTGAGGTTAGTGACAAGATGAGTGGGGCCGGCTAAGCCGAGAGTCAGGTAAGAGAGCGTGGCGAGGATGATGGCTAGCATATTGGAAGTCGTGTGATGCTGTTTTGATAATTAATGGAAGAGATATGGAATGGATGTGGTTGAGTTGGATGGATAGAATTGGCGATGTTGAGGAATAGGTGAGGTTCTTATAGGCAAAAGGCTCTTGATGTTCGAAAAGACAGTTGGGGCCTGCCCTCCTTCTAGCCCTGTGTTTCCTTCCTTCATGAAGATCCTCGGCGGTCCAGGTAGGTAACGAGAAGAGCATCGGAAGGCAACATGGGCCAACGGCTTCCATGGCCCCGGCCGCTGTCTTGAGACCTCACGGCTCATGACTGCCTGGTATCCAGATAGGAAACCACAACCTTGTATAGGAAGCAGCCAGCTTGAACGGGCCAGAAAGAGCCGAGGCGGTATACCTGCCGCAACTTCAAGTAGCCCCCTTATTGGCAGGTTCAACTTGTTGCAGGAGGGAAAGAGAAACCAGGACTGTTTTGCTTTCGAATATCGTGGACATTGCCTAGCCAAGCAAAAAGTTTTGGGCCCAATCCCTCCCCATAATCTTTTTACCGAACCACCCAGCATTGCTTCAAAAAGTCGTCTCATATAGCTCTTGATCAAATATCGTGTCAAAAGTTCAGCTTACCTAGTGGGTTGCGCAAATATGTCAGTTGCAGGGAATTCCAAGTTACCACAGGCATCGAAAAGAAGTAGTTGTTGTCTGTGTCTATGGCAGACAGGATCTTGGCTGCGTCGTCGTTAGGGTTGTAAGACAGGGGTGCAAACGACCTGCGTCGTTGTCAGTCACGTTCACGCTCCTCGATTTGCAAAGAGTTTCACTCACACGTAGACTGATGTGCCCGAAAGCAGAGAGGCATGTGCAGCACGAAGGCGGCTAACGCCCACCTCATTCATGGTAGGTAGTATGGTAGTAATGCGATACCTCACCCGTGGGCGCCGAAACAGCATTACTGCCGTACCCAGCCCAGAGCGTGCTGCACGAGATGTGCCAAGGCAATTCGCTTTGGACGTCGTTCCCGCCTTGGAAGGACCGAGGTTGATCACGCACAGCCGCCGGCAGTGATTCGCTGTTGAAGTCAGTAATGCAAGCGCGAGAGTAGCAGCGGTGACCCAGTTGGTCGCTACAGTCGGTGTAAGTAATGAAGAATGGATCGTCCTTTCAATGAGATTTGCCATGGTTGAAGGAGTTCGGGTCCCTGAAGTCGACGACCAGGTCCCCATCTTGAATTTCCATATTGATAATCAAGCTCGAATGATCGAGTACGACAGAAGGGGCGGTCCATGCCGGTCTGGCGACAGCGAGAACGTTGCCGTTGCTTTCACCCGCATAATAAATCGTGGTCCGATAGTCGCGCCTGCTCCAACAGTTGAAGCAGGATTGCTTAATTCGGACTAGACTGTCTGTACCAGGCGGTTGCGTTATCGACTTGCTTCCTTTTCGGGAGATCTCGAGGGAACCCCGGGTGGGCAAGAGTACTGAGAATTCCCGCATTACGTGAAGTCTTCATGACAGAACCAGTGCTACTGCCCACGGGACCCGACGTGGCCGAGATGGCGGGGGTCCGTCGTGCGAAGGAGTCGGCAAAGCAATCGAAGAGTCGAGTGTGGTGTTATTGCTCAGCGTCGGAGGCAGCACAGTCAACAGAATCTGGATTGGAAAGTTTCCATTGGGAGGATTGCAGCTTGCTCGTGACTGCGCCTGCTCCAGCGCCATTCGGGATCGACTGGGCGCTCGCCAGTGCTGCCGCAACGCAGACAGTAGACAGAAGCCTGCGAGAACCCATTTTCGGGAATCCATTGAGAAAAACCAGTCATCTGAGGGGCCGTGGGCGCGATTCGGAAGTGCGCGCTTTCGGTATCCGAAGACTTTGCTCGTGGTTTTGTGAGACGCTTGGGAACCAAGCCCTGGCTCTGGACCTGCTCGATCGGGCCCGCTGGCAGTTGAATATAGTAACGGACCGAAACTATGGCTGTGGTAACCGTCCCGTTGTTTGAATGCCAGGGGCAGCGTCGAGCATCTTTCCCACAGAGACATTTCTCAGATGCGTTTTCCGCTTCCACACAGGGCGGAATCCTGAGAGTGTCAGCTGGACTGCTCCATTCCGCACTTTACCAATCAACATAGTCACCAGCATTATCGAAAGAATGTTTAATTGCATCCCTTGATACGTCTACATTCTTTTCCATCCACCTCCAAACCCCTGATTGATCTTAAGAGCAAGAATACGTCATTTCTACAACAAAAAACCTCTCGATTCGGGGTTGTCGTTTATGACATGAAGCTTGCGAATAGGTGCGGAAGTTGGGATATGATCAGTCAGCTCGCAGGAAAAATCAAGTTTGAATCATCATTACATTGATATCGTGGCTTCTGGCCAGGAGAAAACCTTCATTGCGCCCATGTCCGGCTCAAGCACGACCCTGGCAGCTCCATCGCCAACAGACACATACTTGTGCCAACCGCTCTCCCGACCGAGTAGCTTAAACCAGAACATGCTTATGGAGAGAAATAATCCACCTTGGACCTTAGCAGCTAAGTTCCCGACTAACTCTGCAGTTACTGTTCTCAGAAGCTTAAATCAACATCAGACTGCCTCGATGTCAGTTATTGTTCCTGACTTTTGGGAATGCATTTGCCCATACGAACCATGTCTAAACCCACTGCCGTAGTCAGACGACAGTAAGCCTTCCATCTAGATGAGTATTTGCTGTCTCTTTCCGTCGTATGAAGGGAATACAACTTAGAACCATGAATCAGAAGCAAAGTAGGACGGAAGACTTCGTCGAGATGAGTTCAAGACTTCGAGCAGGCCAGGCTACTTACTTCTGGAACGAGCACAAATCAATGAACGTTATCAAACGGGACTTTTACACTTGAACTGAGTATACGTACCGTAACAAGGGCAAGAGTTTGTATCCAACATAATTAGGGTTGAACTATTGAAAGGGGGTTTATCTGTCTAAGGAGATGGAAACGGTGAGGAGTATAATAGAATAAGACAATGCGATGCTGACTGTGAATACAGACTTCAGATAGAGCTATAATACAATTCCTTCAGCTGTGCCCCTCCTGATTTCTCCCAAGTCAACGAGCAGCGGCACGAGAGGTGGTTGACGCGGAGACGTTTGTCTTTTCTTCTAGATTGACCCACTCGAATATTTCTTCAAAAGCGAAAATGATCTCAATTCATACGCCATGAAGCCTTCTATTGCCCCTGCTTTGCAGCTGCGATGCTGCACAAACATTGTAAAACGCCGAGGATCGACCCGAAGACAGATCTGCTGTTGGCCCCGTTACTAGACGGACAAGAGCGACAACAACACAATGGCAAGATTCAATCGGCATTTCGAGAGACTGAGAGAGGCAGCGAAATAGTCGTTCGAGTTCTAGACAGCTTTCCGCCTGCAATGCTCACCATTGCCCTCGCCCCATGATTACCCAAGACTGAGTCTCACTTGACCATCATCTGTACTGCCCCTCGTGACCGTATCCAACCACAAGTGCAACACCTGTCAACGCAAACTCACAGAGCACCTCAAGAAACATACGCGGAATACGCAGCTTGGAACCTCACCTCCAGTCATCTTCCGGAACAGGAGCCAGTATCAAGCCTGAGCCGACAGAAGCGCAATTCATCCGTCAGCTCCAAACACTGTTCGCGAACCAATAACACGCACTCTCCATTCGTCAACACGCTTCCAGCCCCTAACAATTTCGACACTTTGAAATGCCGCCGCATCAGAGATCATCATCAAGAAATGTCGCACCTCGTGTGAATTGTAATCGTCACAGCAAACCACTTGTCATCCCAAAACATCACCAGGGAACCCCATTTTAAGGCGCTTGCGCATATCCGTGGAACTAAGCCTCCGGACCAATGACTCGTCCCGGTTGGGACAAGCATCTTCCATCATCGCCCTCCTACCTACCAGACCTCACACGGCGGCACGGCGGCACGCCGGCACCTTACCTGCCGTATCAAACCGCATTGCGCCTAGCGAAAAAAAAAAGATAAAAAACGACCCCTCGATAGCGATAGCGATGACCCTCGAGGGAAGAAGATAAGTGCCTACCTAGTCGGCGACCTTTGTAAGAAGACTGCCGCTTCCCAACGTACGGCGCGGGTTTCAAAAGATTCGGAACATGTCCGCTCTAATGCGATATGCACAAGCAAGGTTTATTCCATGTCGCGAACGATATCACCATTCCGTTTATCGCCCTCTCTCTCTCTCTCTGTGTCACTTCATCCCATGTCCAACAACCCCTCCTCCCCACCCCGGCTCGCGCAGAAATGCGACATAACACGCCATATCATTTCGTGATCCGCGCTCTAGATGATATCTTGCCCATAGACCTGGGATCTTGGTCGGCTGCACAGACCAGTGTGTCCATCTCAGTAGATTTTTTGCGGCCACAAAGGCGGAATCTCGAATCCAGATCTCTCACGAATTGACAAGATAAAAAGAGGGGGTTAGGATTTTGCGCCAACGGCACGTTGGGGGGGGGGACGCATTGAAACTTGCGCGTATGTGTGTGACAGGCTACGGCCGTCGCCGTCAGTCAACTCCATACGGCAGACTTGCATTGCCAAACTGCTCTCTCTCTTCGTTAGGCCACAGCAGAAACGAGCTCTGAAAAGACATGAAAGGAAGAACGAAGCTACAAAGATCCAACACGAAAGAAATCCCAGTTTGGCGGAACGGCGAGGACAGACTTCTGGACGCTGCGGGCTCATTGCTTATGGAGTTAGTTGGCTTGTTTATTCGAGGGCAGAGAGTCGTCGGGCCAGGTTATAACGCTCTAAAACGCTTCTGTCACATTTGGTTCCAATTGCGTAGAATTCTGGCAGCCGAGGCTTGGGTCCCCTTCCCTGACTCTTTTGAAAGAGAAGCCTGACAGTACATATTGTAGCAAAGAGAGAAGTGCGGTTGGATGTTGTCACGTTCTTCTAGCTCGTCAATCCAGTAGAAGCTAAGAATGGTACCTCAACCGGCGTCAAGAGTCTCTCTCCAACAACACCACCACCACCACCCCACCAAAGCCAAAGCCACAACCGCGCATCTTGGTAGAGTTCTGGCTCTTTCCTTAGCTCTTGCCCTTATCCCCCCCCCCCCCCCCCCTCAAAACGGCTAGACCCAAAGGAGGGTTAGAAAGGACTGGCCCGGCGTTCTTGTTCTTGTCTTACTGCTTGGAAACCACTCATATTTTGCGTGTCGGCGTGCTGCGTGCCATGCTGCGGTGAGCTGGAACTACCCTAACCTGCTGCTAATTAGTGTGCACGCGCCCCTCTCCCTTCCCCGAGGTTGGACAAGACAAAGCCGTTTCCCATGATGTCAGATGGCACTTGACCCGGCTTGCCTGTCAAACTTGGGATCAGACGACGGAGCGGCACTGGCATAACCGGGTAGCGCGGCGGAGAACACAAGATTGAGAGACAGACATTGGAACGGTAGCAGGCTTCCCTGCAGCGCGCGACAGGCGCCCTTGCGGCAGTGCGTGAGTCGGTCGCTGAGCGGCACAGAACAGGCTGTCTGCTGTGTGAGTGTCTGTGTGAGTGTCTATGTGTTTGCTCCTCGGTTGGAGCTCAGTCATGAGTGTGGGAGCGAAGCGAAGAGGGTGGCGGTTTGCGGCATAAACCAACCTCTCACGCGGGTTGACCAAGAAAACGAGGAGGAGTCGCAGTAACCAGCCCGTCGGTGTTGGGCCTCCCACGGCAGAATGAGGAGGATGCCAAGATAAGCAAAGCAAGCGGTGGTCGTTTATGATGATGATGTCCCCGTTGGGCAGCGCATGTGGATTAGGGGTGGCTAAAATGCGGGTTTTCATAAAAAGCTGGGCATAACGCTAATGCGGTTCAACTCAGGTCGTTTGAGGGCATCACAGAGGACGTCGTGGGCGACAACTTGTTAGCGCTGGACATGTGGGCAGGTACGGGTACGTATCAGGTTGGCGCGGATATATTGCGCCCAAGTGCAACTCGACGCTTTAAAACCTCAACAACATCAATTATCCCTCCTAATACAACCACTCATTTTTGGAACCCTCCATACAGCACCTATCAATCTGCGCGGAAAAGCTAAGCGACTTCAAATCCAAGTATAAACAAACCGGCGGGACGACAAACTGTGTACGCGCTCTCCCAGGTATATACGGTAGTCATACTATGCCTCTCTCCCTGGACCCTCAGCAGTTTAATTCATCTTTCCCAGAGCATGGCGGCTGAGGATAGCAAGACCTGCTGGAGCACTGTTCTGGCGTCCTGGTCCGAATCTAACTTCCAGGCGCTTATAGATGGGATTGCGGACGGCAGCATTTCTAACTGCAAGATCGTCAAGCTTTTCGTGAACAGAGCCAAGGCTTATGCGATCGAAAGAGCAGGGAAAGCAGGAATCCCCCACTCCTACTTTAATATTGTGTCGAACGGCTTTATCGCTGCTAGGGCGAGAAGAACAAGTTGAAGGTAAAGGACGGCCGCGCCCGCTATGATGCGGCGTTAGCTGAGAAGATCCTCGAAGATAAGCCCGATCTCATCGTGCTTGCGGGATGGATGCACGTTTTCAGCGAACCTTTCCTCACTCCCCTCGATGCTGCTGGTGTGCCTGTAATAAACTTGCACCCAGCGCTGCCTGGCCGCTACGACGGTGCTGATGCCATCAGCCGAGCCTACGAAGATTTCCAGTCCGGCAAGCTGGAGAACAACCGCACTGGCGCAATGATCCATTACGTGATCGCCCAGGTGCATCGCGGAGAGCCCATTCTGGTTCGTGAGGTGGAAAGTGTTGCCGAGTGACAAGCTGGCAGATCTCAGTGGAACACGACATCATAATACAAGCCACCGCCCAAGTCTCTCGGGAGGTCCTGGCTAACCTGTGCCCAAGTCCCGTCTATAGCCCAGGTAGGTACTGCTCCTGAGTGCTGCACACGCGAGCGCGTAATAGTCTCACAACAACACCATAATAGTACGCACAAGACTACAATATGCATACGCTGCGCGCACAAAAGAAGAAGTACTTCTCTAAGCAGCTTAGAGTTATTATTGCGAATTTAGAAGTAGGCGGGAAAAAGGAAGCCTGAGGTGCGCTATTGAGGGGGACTACTTCAGTTGGTAAAGGTTATGTGCGTTGCAGTTGGGTGGGCCGGGGCGCCTGCCCAAATAACTAGGCTTAAACGCAATACCGAAATTCTACAGTCGCAATAACCGGACTCTGGCGTGTCGTCACCGCACTGCGACACTGCGAAAAAGAAAGCTAAAAAAAAAAAGGAGATACAGCGGTGCGTATCAACGCAGGGAGAAGGAGTCGACAACCGAGACTACCTTAGTGGCCAAGACGTGACTGGGGGCCGCGAAGTGAACACTGAATTCAGAGCGAACAGGAAGGATTTTTCCCTTCAATGCGACAGGGTCATGACGTGTTGCTGGCGAGGAACAGAGGGGCAAAAAATATGCAGCAAACAGGCAAACGACAGGGGATTTGCCTCAACGAAAGGGGGAGGGGGACTCGTGGGGGATGCATTGGCTGCATTGTCGCTCATGATGGCCGTATGCCGTGGGAGAAGCGATATGAAAAACAGATGTAGCACCCATGAACGAACCATGGCTGTTGTTTGACAGACACGTCTCGGGTGGTTGTAGAACCGACCGACAGCTGGGGGCGTTTTAGCGTGTTTGTCGTTGACTTGCTGCTCCGATTCTGCGAGTCTGGGAGTCAGTTCAGTGAGAAGTGAGACTGCGTGAGACTGAGTGAGTGAGAGAATAATTGATGAAAGCCCGTTTCCTCTGTACGCGTACCTCGCAAGATTGCGAGAGAGGAGAAGGAACAGGCAGGGCACGTCAAGGCCCGAACAGAGACGGGGAAGGTCAACTCGGTCGGATGGCCCAAAAGGCCCAATTGGGAACTCAGCGTGCATTTCAGCGAATGACGCTTGACTTGAAGAAGGGGCCTGCTGCAGGAATCGGAAGCAGGATGGAACACCCAAGGACGTGGGACGGAATACGCATCCTGACTTGCTGGCTATGATCATCGTAGTCCCCTAAAACCATGGCAGAAGCGAGAGGCAGCCGGGAAGGCCCTCTTTTCGCGCCCGCTAGGCCGCAGGTGAGCAAGCTGGGGTAAGGTGGTGTAAGTGAAGGGATTCTGCAGGTGAGTGAGCATGGGGCATGAGCATGAGCATGTATGTGCATGACAACAAGTCCCTTCAACTTGCAACTTTCCAGGCAATTGTTAGGATAGGACATAGACCAGATGGCAGATGGCAAACGGGGGATGCATGAGAACGATAAAGATCGAAAGAGGGGTCAGCTCCCGTCCTGACAAGTCCATCTCCTCGGCCTAGCGGGATGGAGTCGATTGGAATGGGTCGTCTTGGGGAAAGGGAAGAAGCGCAAAAAAAGCCCCATCCCGGTCGCGGATCGTGTCGCGTTGGACCCCTCGTTGGTTATCCTGTGCTTTGGCAGGAGGAGGACAGGGCCCGGTTTATCGCATCGCCATCACTTCTCATCGCAACGTGGGACCTTTCGTAACTGAATGTGGCTTGGAGCTGGATGCTATTCGGCAGTAGCCATGCTGCCATCGTACGACATCGATGTCTTAATTGGGATGTCCTGGCCATGGAAGAATGTCTTGTCCGTTGCGTACGCAGTGTTGCGCAGCCTTTCACGCCTTCTTCATGGCTGCGCTGCAAACTTTCGACGGATGATCTTGGCAGGTAGGCGGCGGCAGTGGCTGGACCGCTCAGGTGTTTGTGTCTGTGTTTTCAGTTTACCATCACCTAAGGTTTTCAGCGCCTTACGCCAGCCTGGCAATGCCTCGCTGAAGGACCTGAACGCACAGCCCTGGCGCTAGAATGGAGGGGCAAGTCGATGTGTGTAGTCAGCCGTCGGGTGTCAGCCGGAGAGTGCGACGAAGGGGATGACGACGATTCATGTGAGCGGAGGTGTGGGATGTGGGAAAAAGGAGGATGAATTGACAGCGGGGGCGACTTGTGCCTTGCGGCTTGCACTACTAATCACAGATTGTGAAGGGTAAAACTGGACCCGCCACCCGCAAGGACCAACGAGATGGAGCAGATCAGCCAATGAGACTCGGCAATAATCTGCATGGACAGTTCCGCTAGTGGCTTTCATAAAGGGAAACCACTCCGTATGCGGTAATACAGATTCGGGCAGGGACAGGGGTGTTTGGGGTGGTGCCTTCCTCTGCGGATAGCGCGAACCAGTCCACTCATTGCAACCTTCTTCCCAAGCGCAAAGTGAGAGGGTAAGTGCAAGTGCGATTTTAATAGCAGTTGCTGTTAGAGTCTTAGTAACCTTTATATCTGAAAAGAGCAGGGTTTTTTCTATACTGAAAATGAATAAAAACTTAGCAGTAGCTACTAACTACTATAATAATTTTAAGCAAAACCTTAAACTATAAGCTCTATGCCTCTTTTATATCTGTGTCTGTGTCTGTGCTTGTGCCTCTTTCTCTGCTATCTTATCTCTTTAGTGTTATGTGGCACTTGCTATCTATTACTAAGGCTGCTTGCTGTATTATGATAGGGGATCTGGAAGCCAGCTATTAGCTGCAGGCTAATATCAATGCTTAGCTGATTCTCTGCTATAAATACTCTCCTCCCACTAATAGCTACTATCGCGACACCCAGATAGGTCTAACAGATAAGTGACCTGATAGATAAGTAACCTGGGCTATTAACTGGGTGGGTGGTTTGGCTTTTAGGCCTAGTTATTATTAACTAACTTAATCTGGTTTAAGGGAGACTTAAAGCGGTTAACTGTTTAACCCTTATTATCCCTGTTATTGTCTGCTACTAAGTCTAGCAATAACTCTTTTAAATTTAAGGTTACTTCCCTGCAAGCAAGCAGTGTAAGATACCTTCTATCTAACCTATTTAGGCCTTTTTAGATATATAGTTAGGAGCATAGCCGGGCTAGTCTTAGGTTGGGTGGCTTGCGCTACAAAGCATAGAATATAATCACACACAGAGAGAGAGAATATAGACGCGACGATATATTAGGACTGGTTAGACATATTAATTGCTTAATCTGTCCCTCCTTCTTTTAACCTTAGTCTGGTGTGGCGGTTATGTGGGAGAATAGCGCCCACCTTATGTGCTTGTGTGCTTGTTTGCCTCCTGTTATCTTGACATTTTTCTGAAGTGCTGTTTGCAGTGATTCACATGACCGTGGTCTGGACTGGTCGTCGCGCCGCTGAGGTAACAATTGGAGGAGACTCGTTCAAGGCAAGAGGTGACAGTGGGCAGCGCCTCAAGAACCATTCTGGAAATGGATTCAAGCCACCAAGTGGGATGATGAGGTACGTACCTGTTGAATCCGATTTACGGGAGATGCAGCGGTCAGGTCAGGGCCAGGCAGGGACTCAGGTCAGTGGCACTGGCACTGGCAGCAAGGTACTAGGTAAGGAGAAGGTTTACTGCGGTAGGGGATTAGCTAAGGAGAAAAACCTTAGATAAATTATTGGAAGGATGAATACGCGCACCCGTCGTACTTTTCAGCTTTCTTAACGAAATCTGACCATCAGTGCGCGTATTCTCGACGTATTCGCCGCCGCTCTGACCTCTAACGACGACAACGACGGCGACATGGAAGCCCAACAAGGGCCCTGGAAAATGTCGATGGAACAAATCCAAGAGGGGAGGGACCGCTAGGTCTTGGCCTCCCGTTGCGTTTTGCAGCCACTGTCCGATGTCTTTTGATCTTACCTTGGACTAGTGGCTGTGGTGTTGTTAGTGTACGGACATACCTTACTGCTAGACGAGACACAGAGGAGAACTTTACCCTCGTCTGGCTGAGCTGTGGGCAGTTGACGGCGGGTCTGGTCCGGCTAATTTCGCACGCCAGCTGCTCGCGAGTCGCACTGGAGATTCTTTTTTGGGGGTAACGGGACAAATGGTCCCCACGAGTTCCCCTGCAGGCGCAATCTTGGCTCCATTCAACCTCTTCCCACTCCCCATTGAGACCCATTGACCACGCCCCCAGCAAGCCCCCAGCTGCCACTCCCAGCGCTGTCCCTGGTCCGGGTCTGCGTCGGCGGTACGTATCTGATTGAACAGGGTATTCATATGGATCCTCTAACCCCAGCACCCTTGCAAAGTTGCTAGAAGTACTACGCAAGTCAGGCACCTTGCTAGGTAGGTAGTCTTAGGAAAGGCAAGGAAGATACGTACCATGAATGCACATCCACAATCTCCCTCTCTCTCTCTTTCTCACACACACTCCTTCTGTCTCTCTCGCTCCTGCTTGCTCTGCTCTGCTCTTGCTTGTTGTACTTCAGTACCTTGCCTCTTCATGTTTCCAGCGATGTTCGTCGCTCTATGCAGCGACTCCCGCCAACATCCCTAACAGCCATGTCCATCACTGTCCTCCTTCTAGTGCCACCCGCGGTGCCATGCCACGCACCTGGTCGTCCTCATCCTCGTCCTCGTCCACATCCACATCCCCAATAAAACGATCGTGACACCTCCCCCGTGCACCTTTCGCTTTCGCCCTTTCTTTCCCTTTCTCGCTGTGTCGTCTCTTCGCATCCCGCCAAGTTGAAGGTCGTCCCGTCCCAAAAAGCCTTGCTAAACGGCTTGCAGTCTGGTTTTGGTTTCAACCCACCCCCGGTCTGCCCATCCACACCTCTCATCAACCGCACGTTGGGTCGAGCTTTGCTTCCTCTCCGTCTCAGGGCAGCTCTTCCTATTCCTCGTGCTCGTCACATTTCGTCGACCTTCTTCAATACCTGCCTCCCTCCTACCGCGAACTGTTCGATCTCGTCGACATACTCCTCCCTTTCTTCTCTCTTGCGTGCCTGTCTCGCATTCTCCCTCCCAGCGTGCCAACCAGCGTCCGGTTGACATCACCAGACCCTCTCCCGCAGGGCTCGACTTCGAAACCGTCCGCCAGTGGAAAGACAATTCTGCTTGGCTTCTCGCTCCCAGCCGTCCACAACATCCACCTGCCCCCGTCATCTCACCTGCTGGCTGGAACCATTCTGAGTGGGTTGATATCAGGCCATCGCCGCTGGACTTGCGCTGCTTGACCATCAATCTATCCCGCCACTCAGGTCTTCTTCTCCTGCCGTGTCTTCTGTACGTCCCCCCAATTCTCCCTCCTAATTGGGTCCGCGTTGATCTCAATTCCTGCCCTGGATTGCCTGCCCCCCAAAACCATCACCCTCACCCTCCTGCTCCTGCCGTGCAACCTTCGCGGCTGATTCATACTTGAACCTCGCCATGCCCATACCCTTACTAACCCGCCTCCTAGACCACACGGCTGTTTTCTTGGCAATTGTGTAGTCTCCTTTTCTTCAGCAACAAAGACAGACATCTTTTGTTGCTTGGATCTTTCCATCGAAGACTTCGGTACACTACATCTCCAAGACTTCCACCGTATTGTTAGCCAGCTTGCCCGGAACCGCATCGCAATGGATGCCACTCAAGAAAAGGCGGCTGCCGCTGGCATCGGCATCGGCATCCCCGAGAAGGCTGCCTTCTCTACCACCACCGAGGGTCTCTCTTCCGCAAACCTGACTCCCGTTCCCACGACGACCCCTGAGAAGAGCCTCGATCTTCACCGCGACAGCAATCTCTCGACCCCCCGATCATACCGCAACGAGAATCCCTTTGATACCGATATTGAGGCCATGATCACCAGCACATCCTCTTCCGATCCTTACGCTATGACGACCATCACAACCACAAAGGCAGACTGCCCAACGATATGGCCGGGGAAGCAGGACTGGAAAGCAAGGGCGAAGGCCGCTAAGCGGGACCGCAACTCCTGCGCCTGCATGGCCAAGATGAGCAAGAAGAACCGCATTATTATGAAGATCGCCATCGGTCTCCTCGTTATTGGCGGCGGCGTCGGCGTTGGTTTCGGTGTCAGCAAGCCTCTCGGCGCGCCTATTTGGGGCGACACCAGCAGCAACAGGTCATAGAGGTGGACGCCTCCATTGGCAACAGACTGAAACGACGAGACACTATGACTCCACTACCTTGCCGTCCTCTTTCGATCGTCATCGCGAATATACTCGGATAGATGCCCAGTCGGCACCATCCGACGCCGTACATTGGAGCCGTCCTCCCTTCAGCTTGTATTATTTACAACGACTTTCTACACTTTCAACCTGGCTCCGATGGCCACATTGGGCTTTTTGGGGTTTGATTCTTCTTTCTATCGAGTCTTTTTCACCAAAGAACGGGCGAGCACGGACCTACCATAATGAACAGGCGTTTTCGGAGTCAAATGCATGGATAATCAACTAGCGAGCGAGCAGCGGCAACTTTTCAATCCAATTCGGTATCCTATTACGTTCACGGAGCTTCCCACTCTGCCGTGGCCGTAAAACGCTCGAACGGATGGGCTATTGGGGCCAACAGGACGTGATATTCTCGTGTCCGCGTTGGCAAGGAGCAAGGTCTTTCCTACTTCGATTCTCGGCGAGGGAGAACAGCACCAGCACTTTCTGTACAAGGGGTCATGGAGCGCTTCTGCGAAACCGTTTTTGGGAAGGAAGCATGCAGTTTGCGACAACTGCGGTTTGTGAGAAAAATGGGATTATTGAGGGAATGGATCTTTTTGTCCGGCTACTATTAGACGGCCACTCTATTGCATTAGGGTATCAGGGAAGAGCAATCAAGGAGTTTCAAAGAGGGTGGCCCGCCAGTCGAGAAGCGCTCTGGCTGACGGGCTATTCCATTTCTTGGTTTACACACACTTTTTGCCCTTCCGGTCTTTGCTTTCAGGGTCATCCCTCCTCATATGTTTTGGCCAAAGTGATTGACATGAAACGACGCACGTCTGTTGGGGTAGACCCTTTTCTATAAAACAAGAGCTGACAGTTGATAGGCCGGTCCACCTCGGCACTCACATTCATGCTCTCCAACTCCAAGGTGCCATATCCCGACTTTGCTCCCAACAGAGTTCAGAAATTCCCATAGCTTCCCGTCTCAGAGTTTATGGGATCTTTCTCATCCATCTCATCCAAGATCTTGGGTAACAGGGGAACTGCCGCAGAGTGAGAGGAACTATAACGATGGGTGTTAGAGGATCCGGTTCGCATTCCTGAGGGCTTGTTCGAGGGGTGGTACCTGTTTGACTTCATCCAAACCCTCTCTTTCTTTTCCCTGTTCTCATCCAAAGAACGCAAATACTCCCGCGAAGAGGGAAGGACAGAACGCATCGTACTTCCGTCTGTGGTATAGTCCATTGCGAGTGAATGTTTCTGCCCAACCTCGGCAGCCTGCTTGCCTGCCTTCGGACGAGTCGGTGCAGATTTCGCCTTACCGCAGTACGATCCTCTGTCCTCTTTCCCTCTTTCTTGACCTCATCCCACGTGCCCGCAGCTGGCGCAGAGACGGGGCCACTCAGAGGACGGACCATGCGCATCCTGCCGGACGACCGTCGCGGCCGACTGGGATGGACCCTCGGCCGCGCCGCGATGCTCGTGCCTCGGACGCCGCCGAGACGTCGCAGCGGAGACTGCAGCAACGTCTCCCTCGTCGATCATCCGATCGGGTTTGATGGCGTGAGCCTTGCTGCTGCCGTTCTAGGGCTTGGCGGGCTGTTTGCCGGCTGCGCGTGCGCTGAGGCCGGGGTTCTCGTTCTTGTTATTGTTTCGTGTTTTGTCTTCGTCTTCGTCTTCGTCGTCAGAGGAGAAGGCGTAGTTGACCTGCCGGGTGCTGCTGCGGCTTCTTTTGTCGTAGCACGAGAGGATGCCGTCCTCCCAGCCCGGGCTCGTGGTTGTGGCGGCAGGCATGGGTGGCGTGGAGGAGGAGGGGGCCGTCGAACAAGATGTGGCGGTGGGCTCGACGGCCGTGGCTGTCATCTGGGACGTGTCAGTGTCTAAGCTCCAGCCGGGTATCTCGGTGGCGCCCTCGACGACGGCCAGCAACGCCCGGGCGTCCGCGGCCCGCCTGACGACGACACCGTCTCTCACGAGCACGTCCCCCACGTCGTTTGCAGCGAGGCGCCCGTCTCTGACGAGCTGGCCGAGCAGCCTGACGGCGCGGGAGCGTTCTCTGTGCTTGTGACGGGTCGGGTCGAGGGCGTGGGGGTAGTTCCGGTACTCTCCGAAGGTGTGTCTCCTCCCGAAGCGCGGTATGCCGCCCTTGGTCCTGTGGCGCCGGCCGCTCGGCCAGCAGTTGGAGTCCCAGAGGGTGGAGAGGGGCACGAGGGGACGGGGGTAGTAGCGGTCGTCGTAGGGGTTCCCGAAGTCGTCGGTGTCTTCGCTTACCTTGTCGGTGGTCTCGTCGTCCTCGAACCACCAGTACTTGCGGTGGATCCGCGGCTGCAGCTCGATGTCGGCCGGGGGCGGCGAGCGGCGGGACTCGCGCCAGGTGGTGTAGGCGGCGAGGAGGGCCACGACGACGGGGACGAAGGCGAGGATCCAGAAGGTCGGGGTGACGTCGCCGGGCTTTGGGGCTGGGGATGGTGCTGGTGCTAGGGCTGGGGATGGAGTTTGGGAGGGCGGCAGAGTGATTGTCCTGATGGATTGAGCTTCTGGGAGGAGGGAGTTGGCGATGGGCATGAGGCCGATGGGGACAAAGGGAGATGACGATGGGAGCAGAGGGGATGTGATGGTTGGTGAAGGGGGCGACGACGAGGTTCTGGTTGTTGTTATGAGCGTTGTTTGGGAGGGGAGCGGGTAGGGGAGGTACCTGAAGTCGGCCATCTTAGCGGACGGGTGCGCAGCTGGCGCACTGGTCGTGAGGTTCTTGTGAGGGAGACTATTAGGTGAGGCTGTCGTCGGATCAGGTCGGATTGCGCGTGTAGGCAAGCACGCGCCTCAGGTCAGGCAGGTTTGCTGTTTTGGGTGGGATGGGTGAGTTTGTTGTTTGTTGGATGAGCGACTATGTGAGTAGGTATTGGATGAGAAGAAAAATCCACTTACCCTTCACGTTCAGACTGCTTCACTTTTTTCTTCTTTTTTCTTTTGTGTTGTTTACCTTTTTCCAGATGGAAGGAGCCCCAAGTCTACTAACCAAGGAGGCGCGCTGTTTGCGGCGGGGTTATATAATGTTCCCTCGTCTGCTTTTTAGGCCGCTCAAGGGTTACACTGGTTGATGTGTCCTTTTTTTTCCCTTCTTTTATCCATGAGAGGGGAGTTGTTTGGAAGACAATAGCTTTGTTGGAGTTAGTGAAGTTCAGGGAAGGCGTGAAGTGATGGGTTGGTTGTGTGGGTTGAAAGAGACAACAGCATGAAGAACAGGTGGGCCGCACAGGTTCTTTTGGGGTGACCTGTCGCAGACCAGCAGTATTGTGAGAAGAATATGAGGGAAGAGATGGGAAGTTGGGAGAGTCCCTTTGTGAGGATTGTGTTGGGTCTGTGAGTAGTTAGTTATTGTTTGGGATTTGGGGGTCTTTGTTTGTGTCTAAGTATTTAGGTGAGCAAGGTTGACTGTGAGGGAAGGAATGATCAAGCAGCAGCACAGCAACATTTCAGAACACAGAACAAGCTGAGAAACTTCATCAGGAAGGAAGAACATTGCTGTCAACAGCTGGGAATATATATTCTGATTTGTCGTCACTCTGCTACTTATCTCCAGAGCTTTTCAACTGAGATCGCATCCCTGACCTAGAGAGGATTACTTTCCAAGTTACGGAAAGCCATGGATGCCAGTACCACTCGAGGCATTATCGCCATTACCAGCGTCGCAGCCACCGTTTTCTTGTGCGGTATTGGTGTGATTATCTGTATCTGGAGGGAGAAGCCGATGCCCTGGGAGCAGGATGAGGAGGAGGAGGAGGGCTACATGCGGGCTTAGATGATCCCCTCGAGGTTGTCATTGGATCAAGAGTTCTTATGTTTGAATAAGAAAGCTGGCTGCTTGTTTTATTCACCATCCTCCGTAATTCATCTCCGGAGAACACCGAACACCCTAGCATTTCATGAAAGCGTTTACGGTTCATCTTCTACAAATATCAATCTATTGTCTTCTCCGCCATTTCTGTATCTAGTGACCTCCCAACGTCCATCGTACCCCGTCCATCAACCCTAATCTAGGTTTGTAGTGTTGAACAGCCTGTTGCCAGTATCTGTCCCTCCTTGCCCAGTGAACTGGTTCTCGGAAAGTCGAAGCGCCACAACACTCAGATCGGCAGTTCTGGAGAGACGTCTCAGCACCTTCTCAACCGATCTCTCCTGAACAACTCCGGCAACCACCGCAATCCTGATCGCGCAGTCCAGCGCACGCACGTGCTCGACGAACTGTTTGATCGACTTTCCGCTGTTGATTACCGAATCCACAAGAACCACCGTCTTCTTGCCCTTGACGTGGGCCCCGGTAACGTCCTGCGGCTGCTCGGCGTGAAGAAACATGGCTCTGGGCATGGCCTCGTTGACGCCCAACGCCATCGGTTCTCCGCCGCGCATCAGGGCCACAATCACCGCCTGGTCCTCGTCTCGAATCTTGTAGCCGGCGGTCGTGTGGCCTTGGACGTGGGGGATGGGGTGCTCCTCGACGCCGATGATCTCCGTCAAGAACTCGGTTGCCAGATACCAGCCGACCCGACGATGAGCCTCGCGAAGAGCGGGACCGAAAACGGCGGCGTCGCGGGTGGGCGTCATGAGCAGCTTGGCCGCGTTCTTGGTAGTCGCGTGAAGTACGCGGAGACGCGGACGAGCTCGCGTGATGCAGGAGCCGACCAAGGTCTGAACATCTGAGCCGAGAACCGGGAGCTTGTTCTCGGAGAGACGAGGTGTCGCTGTCGTCGCGGGAAGGAGGAGCTGTCTCGCCCGCAGGCCGTCCTCGTCGATGGCCTTCAGAAGGGCCGCGTCCATGCTCTTGCTCCTGGTTCTCTCATCTCCGACCACGACCAAGGCCTCGTCGGCGAGCTTCAGCATGGGCAGATCCGTCGGGCTGTCGCCGAACGCGCAGACGCGAAGCCCGTGGTGGTCTCGGAGTCGAGAGACCACGGCGGCCTTCACCTCGGGATTGACCACGTAGCCGTCCGAGATGCGTCCTCCGCCGATGACCTTGACGTCGGAAAGACCCCGTCTCGCCAGAGCCTTCTCCCAAACTCGACGAATGCCACAAGTGACGACCACCGCACCCGCGTTTGTTTGCTTCTTCTGCGCCACGCGCAGGAAGGCGATCAGCTCCGGGTGAATGGCGACTTCGGAAGCAACTTGGTCGCAGAGCCTGTCAAAGTCGTGCGCCACATCTTCGTAGTAGAGCATGGCTTGTCGGAAGGCCTTGTAGGAGTAGCCCGTCGGACCGGCGAACAACGTTTTCAACGGACAAACGACATCAGACTTGGGGTTGTGCATTTGAAGTTCCCAGAATCTGGTGCCGGTGTCTCCTGCACAAAGGGTCTTGTCTGCGTCAAACACCAGCATCGAATCCACCTCGCCTCTCCATCTCATGCCTAGGAGTACCTGATCCAGATGACTGAGAGCCTGCGTCAAGTTTACTTCCTCAGAGTGGCACCGGCGGATGTCGTGAAGACGTGTCAAGGCGTTGCCCAGCAATGACGGGCTGGGCGATACATCACTGTAAAGAATACCGCTGTCGAGGCAGAGGGAACGCATCCTGGATCTTTCAAAGAGCTGCCATTCTGAGATGTCCCTCTTCGAAAGACGGGGACGAGATCGATAGGTGTCCTCGAGACGTTGGGCGAATATGGTCTTGGCGGGAACATGAAGATAGAAAACATGGGTGTAAGAGGAAGCATCGCTCTCGGTGAAGACAACTTCTGGATCCCCTGTCCCATCATCGGAAAAGGAGTAGTGGCCCGTGACGACACCGACGCGACCGGTCCTGGAGCACTCCGAGCCGATGAAGGCAACGGCGCGCTCGCGCCAGTGGTATTGTTCGTCGGGGCCCATGCTCTTGAAAGCTGGTAGCCCGCCCGCGACGAGCTCGGAGATGACCTCAGCGCCCTCGAAGAAGGCGAAATCTTCCTCGCCGAGCTCGGCCTTGAGACCCGCGAGAAGGAACGACTTGCCGGTTCCCGGGAGGCCGTAGAGACCGACAATGATTGGTTTCGCCGGTAGCAGAGAAGCGGTGCCTCTCACCATTTGACCAGAGGCGTCTTCCGACAGTCGTTTGGCCATTTCGGGAGACATATTCATGAGAATCGAGAACGGCTCACGTTTGAGTGAAAGTTGAGAATGTCCAATGCGTGCGGGATGGCAGGCACCAAGCTTGGTGATCCGAGAGAGAAACAGACTCAACTCCCGGCATCCGACTGCTTTTTATCATACTTCATAGTCGATGATGAGCTAAGGTTTGAGCATACACCAAAAAGGAATATTGTTTTTACACGGGGCAAAAAGATGACAAAAAGCCGTGTTGGGAGGCGGAAGGGCGTTTTGTGTCATGGCAGTTATTCATGTATGAAGCGACAAACTCGACTCCGCAAACGTATTTTGCGTAGTCTTTCTGTCTGAGATTTGGCTCGGTCTTGTGCAGATGAGTTGGTCAAACTTTGAATAAAAAGGCTTGTCGGTTCTACTAACGTGAACACCGGAGTGACGATGGTACTCTGCGAAAGAAGTCGGTCACTTGAGGCAATTGGAGTTTTCGCAAACTTCAAACATGGGAAGGTTGTGTGCGTTACAACTGCAGTCAATCTAGATTTTCCCATTCATTCAGACATTTGCCTTGCATTCAAACTTGTGTACGTTTGACCATCATACAAGGATCAGGATCCTCTTATGGCAAGCTGGCTTCAGAATCAGGAATTGAGAAGGATCATAGAAAGCAAGACCCGGTAATCTAGGAGAGTCTAAGAGAGTGAAGAACAGAAAGTTCTTAGGCACAGAGATGCCATGATTTGAGAGACGTGCATGTACACCAGAAATAGGATCGGATTGGTCATGGACTAGCAAAAAGGCGAATAATTTGAATACCCAAGAAGGGACGGATCCCTCCACTAGGATGTCTTATCCAGATGGTTGCCTTGAACCACAATATGAATGTCTCAACGCCACCACCCAAACTCCCGGTCAGTTGGAATCCAAACTATATTTACTCCATATTACACTTGATCATTGATCTGTAAAGTTACACACTCTCGGCGTAGTCAGGCTCCTTCGACGGCGTCGTCTTCGTCTTCTCGAAGAGCTTCTTTCCGGCCTTGTCTGACAAATGGTCTACCTTGTCACCGAGGAAAGTCTTGATGCAGCCATAAACACCAGAGATCAGCCAGAGGATGGCGTTGACGAGGTCGACCCAAACAGCAGTCTTCATGACGCCCGTGCTGCTGCCCTTGTACTCGTCGTCGCCGTCTCTTTTCAGAAAGATGCCGGCGAAGATGCCGAACACGACGATCCACATGACGAAGAGGAAGAGGTCCCAGGCGAAGGCCCGGTACGTCTTGAAGATGTTGATCCTGCTGCCGACGACGGGGATGGCGCCCAGCGGCGTGGCCGCGACGAAGAGGACGGAGGAGACGGCGGCGGCGCCGGCGACGGTGATGGCGAGGATCCACTCGGGCGAGAAGCCCTCGTCGGCCTTGTCCTCGGCGTGGACGCGGTTGCCGTAGAAGCCGCAGGCGATGACGGCGAAGAGAAACTGCAGACCGCGGCACGCCAGGCGCGGCACGACCTCGAAGGTCTT
The DNA here is from genome assembly GCA_036785495.1 of Colletotrichum neosansevieriae. Lineage (NCBI taxonomy): Eukaryota > Fungi > Ascomycota > Sordariomycetes > Glomerellales > Glomerellaceae > Colletotrichum > Colletotrichum neosansevieriae. The sequence continues at coordinate 185,727 of JAVHLV010000033.1, read as the reverse complement.
GAGCCACGTCTTGCCCATCGTCTTGCCGGTCTCGGCGCCCTCGTTGAAGGCGTGTCGGCCTGCGGTGCGGCCGATCTCGCCCTTGTCGGCGTTGCGGAATTCGGAGGCGGCGCCGGCGAGGCCTTGGCCTTTGCGGCCGAGTTCGATGACCGTCTGTCCGGCCTTGAGGGCGTTGGAGAATTGACCCATGTTGGCGATGATGGTCTGAGGGGTATCTTGAAAATGCAAAGATTGTAGGAATGATGTAGATGCCGAGCCCTAGCAATGAGAAAGAGCGCTGGTGGAACACGCGTTTCAAGTCCCAAGGTCGACGACGATGATGATGATGACGATGAGAAAAAGCAGGAAATCAAGACTGGCTAGCAGTATCTATGCAAAAAGAGAAAAGTCTTGCTGTGATGCGAAAGAAAGACTCAAGGAAAAACGACGAAGTAAACCGAAGGTGATGCTGATGAGAAGAAGACTGAACTGATTCAGAGTGAGCCAACCCCATCATGTTGGAATGGCCACGGCCACTTCCTTATAAAACCACCAACCCGACAAAGACAGCATGAACACACACACACACACATGCTTCTTGACGAGACAAAAGAGGCTGAGTTGCATCGACTGACAGACCCTTGATCGCTGGCCCAGCCGGATCTCATGATGGGAATTCCACAGCCAATCAACCCAACCTTGGCAGGGCTGAAACCGCCTGCAGGGGTCATCGTGGGGCGGGAGAATAGGCGTCTGACTGCCTGTCAGTCAACATCGTTTGTGCTCTGCCGCCCTGGGACAAGGCGCTTAGCGAAACCGGGGGGGATTTCCATTCGTTACGCGCTGTTGGGACGATGAGTGGAACTTTGGCATTGTTGGCCCAAGATACACTCTTTTGTTTGACTTATTATTTTTATCTCGAAATGAGCGGAAAAGAAAGAATACGGCGGCAAATAGATCAACACGGCCAAAGATGCCAAAGCCAGTCATTGAGGATTTGCGTTGGCCAAGTTGCGCAAGGGGGAACAGCCCACTAATTCTGTGCCTGTGAGAACTACAAAGACTAAACGAATGCATACCGACCGAGGGTGTTTTGATTTGCTCACTTCTCACATCCACATCCATACCCGTGGTGCAGATTTCGAATCCATAGATGGAGGATTTCATGCGACACGGAATTATTAGAGTGTTTTATCTTCTAGTAGAAGTGCGTCCTCATGAGACCTCTCCTAGAAATATCTCTCGTACGCCTTCGCAGCGTCTAGAATGGTGGTCTCAAACGGAATCCAATCTAGACCCGTGGCCTTCACGGCTTTGGAACCGTCAACATTTCGACCATCGGGAAACTGGCTGTAATCTTGATTGTAGCCTTCGCCCGGCTTTCCCTCCAGGATGACATCTCTCCTGTTTGGGTATGCCTTCCTCAAGAGATCGCAGTAAGCCTGGATGTTTGCAAAATTGCCGCTTCCCCCTGCAATATACCGTTGTCCATCGGCGACATGCTTGTTTTCGACCGCGAAAGCGACAAGTCGCGCGACATCCCGAACATCGACATGAGTGCCGTTTCCGGGTCCCGCTGGCGGAACCTCTTGTCCAGCCATGACCTGATACGCGACGATTGCGGTGTCGCTCAGCTTGGTCGGATCTTCTGGCAAAACCAGCGGCGGCCCCGCGACCCAGACCGGGTTGACCGCCGTCATGGTGAATCTGATCTTGTCGGCCTCCTTCTCCCGGAATTCCCAAAACGCCCGTTCCGCCTTGACTTTGCTGACGACATAAAAGTTGTGTCCCGTGGCTTCGTTGCCCGCTCTTTCCAGGGCGGCCTCGGCCTCGTCGTTCCAGTCTGCCTCGGTAACGCTCCGTCCTTGATATTCTTCTCCTTGGCCCCTGATGGCCACGATCGATGACATGTAAACGAAACTTCTCAGCGCGGGCTCCTCGAGAGCCGAGCTCAAGATGCCGGTCGTGCCCTTCATCGCCGACCCAATGACTTGATCCGCGTCCCTGAGTCTGAAATCGACGGGACTTGCGAGGTGCGCGATGGCCGTGACACCCTTGACTGCTTCGTCAAAGGCGCCCGGGATCGTGATATCGGGCACGAGAAAGATGGACAGCCGACCAGACTCCGTATGTTTCGGCAACGCGCCGAGCAAACCCGCGGCTGAGGATGACGAGCGGGTCACCGCGCGGACGGAATACCCAGCTTCGAGGAACGCTTCGACGGTTCGAGCTCCAATGAAGCCGTTGGAGCCTGTGACAAGAACGAAACCTTTTGTTGATGACATCGTGGCGTTTCTGGATCAATCCGGGATTCGAGTTGTCGACGCGTTCACGTAAACAGGTCGCGACTGGGCTAATGGCCCAACAAGTGCTTCCAGAATTGGGGAAAAGTCCCTCCTTCTTATCTGTGTCCTTTCCGTCGTAATTACGCCACAGTTGGTGGAAGAAAGGCGGACTTGACCTATTTCGATAACGGTCTTGGTCACTGGTGATTGAGCGATTCCGCGTTAACGCCATCTTAACCCCGTTTCGTCAATGGATTTCCCGCTCCTTGAGCAGCTAGGAACGCGGAACGCGAATTCGGAAAATCGGCAAGTTGTAAGCACGAGAGCCATCCATCAGTCAGCATTGATGAACGACGATCATAGTTTAGTGAATAAGATGATGACATCATGCATTCAATTGCCAACAACGTTTGAAGGATTCTCCCGACAACTCAATATCGCAGCTGGATTTCTTTCCTGAGTTTCTCGAGTATCGTGATCATTTGTAAGGAATAGCAGGCGCTCGACTACGTTGGGATCGAAAAATGCGATATAGACATAGAATAGACTATCCCGAGCTCTCAGCTCATTGAAGCTGCAATCCATACCAATAAGTCTAATCCGATTGATATCAACTGGCAAACGTCTAGTAAACATCCGACTTTCCTACAACGGAATGCACTCTCTTGACTGGTGAGCGGACGTCGATTTCGTCCGACTTCGCGACTGGGTTGAGTCGTCGATATGACCACTAAACGACCAACAAAACCATATTTTTGGAAGCCAGACCAGTGCGTAGATTCCTATCTCAACTTTAAGAGAACGATTTCTCTTTTTCCACAAGAGCGCTCGACACTTGTCGAAGTTCCTCCTTTTGCTTTGGTCTTCCGGATTCGCCTTGTTGTCGGCGCTAGGCTTGCTAACACCGCGATTCTTAAGTGCACCCTTGATGAACCCCACATACCGCTCGACCTTCCGTGCCACAGATGTCTGTTTTGCGGACCGGGAATCATGAGCAATCTGCACAGCTCATGTGATCGTCATCCGGGAGGGTGGCCGAGTTGGTTATGGCGCCAGGTTAAGGTCAGCTTAACATCTGTTTCCTGGTGGGGCAACCCGCGCGAGTTCGAGTCTCGTCCCTCTCATTTTGCATTTTTTGGCCTTTCTGTCTCATCGTGGAGAATTCATAGAACGAGAGAGAGACTCCGGTTTGGGGTCATTGATCTATAGTTGCCGCTGCCTCGGAGGTTCTTTGAATGATAGTCGAAGGATTCAATACGGCAGCTGATGTCAGAGAAAGAAAACAGCTTCAAGCTACATACAGCCCATCAAAGTTGCTTTTCCGTAAGGAATTCAGGGGCTAGACTGTCTCTGATCCAAAGCTGCCTGCGGTTGCACAAAAAGCTTGCTGCTAGAATAGGTAACTTTACCTGTTTGATTGGGAGGGAATTGGTTCCCTATCAAGGTCAAAGCGATGTGAGGGACGGTCACTCACAGCGTTGATGTTCGTCTCACGGTTCGGTGGATCATTTCAGCTACGCGGGGGATGTACATGGGGAACTCATAACCATATTGTGAGATCTATGTAGAGAGCGGTAAACAGCTCGGAGAAAGCCAACAACATGGATGTTTTCTAAGGGTTTGTAATGAGGCGATTTTACCGTTGACCCATGTTCAATTATGCAGCGCTTGTATTTCTGTCCCGTAGTCCTCACGTAACATTGAAGCGCAGAAGTGGAATCGAATCGAATAGAAACTCGATGCTCCTTATCAGTCTAGACGCTAAGACAGGTTTCTGTAGTAAATTTCGAAGGGTGGTCGGCATGGAATGATCTACACCGCAATGCAAAATGGGCGAAGGGCCTGGGACGACGCAAAGCTTGACAAGTCACAAGAATTCGCTCCCGCCGGATACATTCTGAGCCCGCGTGGGTCAAGGGGAAAGATAACGTTCATCAGGTGTGTTCATCTTCAGAGCCTGCACATGAGTCAATTGGCAGCGCCCTTCCTGGCCACAACCATGTATGCGGGGGCTTGTAAGCCCCGATTCAGAAACGGTAGTACGGCGAGAAATGAAATGACCCTGCGAGACCATAGCCTTACATGCTCGGAATTTGTAAGTGAATGCGTGTTTGTAAGTCATTGAAAGGGGGCGTTGGCTTCTCTTCATGTATGTAAGTCTGGCTGGTGGGTGAGGCCCGTAGCTGTTCTGCATCTACGTACATAACGTAACATAAGGCCAGAGATCACTCATGCAGACTCGACTTTCACGGAGCCTCAAGGACCTCCAGACAGCCATCCCAGTCATCATTCGGGCACAAATCTTCCCCTCACAATCTTATTCTCGCTGCATACCCAACGATTATTCTCAGCCCCTAGTCAACGACTCATTAAATCCATGGACACAATCATCGACACTATTAGCCTTTCGGTCAATGACGTCGGTATCTTGATCTTTCTTCCGGCAGTAATAGAACCATGTGAACATGATTTCTATTTCTCTTGCAATCTCAATATTCTTTGTGTATTTCTTCATTCTTTTGTCCTTCTACGAACTTCAAGTTGCCGGAGCGCAACCACGGTTCCGAGACGCTGGCGCCACCCAAGATAGGGACTTGGCAGACACTGATCAGTGATAGATCGGAGTTACTTTCCGAAACTTTGGGTGGCGGTGATTTCTTTTGTCCGGGTTATGATTTGCCAAGAGCGGGAAGTGTGTTGTGGCAACTGCGTTGTAATTTAGTCCGGGATTGTATTGAAAACTTGGATTCATTGGAAAACATTCTATTGACCAGACTTCAGCGGCACGCTACCTGTTTCTCTTTAGAAATATCTCAAGATCATTTTCAATGCTTACATTACAGACAAGCTGTATCGCATCATTCTTCATGTGTATTTAACAGAAAGCCATCTAATCATCATGCAGATGAAAGCAATCGACCGTATCATTGCCAGTCTTCAGTAATAACTACTTTTGTATTCGCCCTGGGGAATTGGCCCCATTGGAACTGAGTATTGTTAAGAAGAATTGAGTCAACCAGCAAGTTTTTAATGAGTTTCTCCTTTCCTGAGTACACAGAGTGATAGATGACATCATTGGGAGTTGACGACATCGCTCAACGTCATCGTGACCACTGCGACACAAACCTCGCCCCCATCACGCCGTAAACGGGGAAATAAAACGTAGTATCTTACCTGCGCAATACGAAGTTGCCCGTTTACTCCCAACAGCTATTTTAGCAACAATGGAGGCTTCAGAACACCTTACACTCGATCCCACCCGAAGACAAGCTCTTCTGCGCGAAGGCATACACAAAAAGGCCCCAGTCGGTTTGCCCCTTGGGCAAAAGCAAACAGACCCGCGTCATACCTCGACCGGTGACGAGGACGCCAGCGTATCATTCGTTGGGACCGCGACGACAATAATCGAATGGCAGGGCATCCGTATCCTGACCGACCCCAACTTCTTGCACGCCGGCGACCACGTTCATTTAGGACCGGGCGTCAACGCGGAACGTAGGACAAATCCAGCCGTCGACCTTGAAGAACTTCCTGAGATTGACGCAATCTTGCTGTCGCATTATCATGAAGACCATTTCGATCGCCTCGTCGAGAAGTCTCTGAACCGGAACTTCCCAATCATCACAACTCCGCATGCGAAAAGCTGCTTGACTTCATCCGAATCTAAAGACGAGCCGTTCAAAAAAGTACAGGCCTTGGATTTCTTCGAAGATCTGCAACTTGACATCGCTAGCCCTTCTAAAAACGCTCAAGAAAAACACCCGGCGATCAAAATCACCGGCATGCCAGGAAAACACGTGCCTCCCGGTCCTCTGTCCGTCGCAAACGATCTACTGCAGGCTGTGCCCCCTACGAATGGGTGGATGCTGGAGTTCGGCTACTGCCCCAGAATTGGATTCGAAAGCAACTCGGCGGCATTGGAGACTGGTTTCCGCATTTACATCTCCGGAGACACTTTGTTCGTGGACGACTTGAAGAAAATCCCCGAATGGCTCAACAATGAGCGCGTCGACCTCATGCTGGTCCATCTAGGCGGAACTACCATCCCGGGCCCCTCCGCGCCCCTCCTGATGGTCACAATGGACGCGAAGCAAGGAATGCAATTAATGAAGCTAGTCGATCCAGACGTTACTATTCCTATTCATTATGACGATTATGACGCGTTCCTATCACCGTTGGATGACTTCAAACAGGATGTGAGCAAAGAGAACATGGATGAGAGGGTTGTATACTTGAGCCGCGGTGAGCACTATAGTTTCACAGTACGGGACGGCAAATAAGAATTGTAAGAATTATTTTTGTGTAGGATACATGTGAAATCAACTCTCATATGTTCCATTCACTGTCCAACCTGATTTCCATCAAGATGTGTTCAGCTTTTGAGGACCTTGGCGAGCGGCTCATACCACGCCTCCGCCAGCTTCTCGTTCCCTGTGTCGTTCGGATGAACTCCGTCTCTCGTCATGGTCCTGGCGTCAAAATCTCTGTGGGCCTGTGGCACTCAGCTATCGTAATTTGACTCCTTTCGTTGGATTTCCGCGGCGCCCACTCTCCAATCGCGTGGTTGGAACAGTTCCTCCACGCGGCGACCACACTCTTTACAGCTGTCAATGTTCATCGGAATTATTTGCGCCACCTGCTAGAGTCAGTCGCGGATCTGACATTTCCGCAACTCCGAGTTTTTTTTCTCACCAAGATTTTCATCGTATCTCTGCTCGACCCCATCTGATCCACAAGCTTGTCGAATGCCCTGATGGTATCTCCTGTTTTCTTGTCGCTCCACACCCACACCGTACACGTCGTTGGTACCAAGATGCATCATGACAATGTCTGGCTTCGTCTCCTTCAACCATCCTTCATGCATATTCTGGCGCGCGATTTCGGCTTCGAGGGCTCCGCCGTGACCCTCATTTTGTCCATCGTAGTAGTCGAAACCACATCCTTGTGCTTTCAATGTCCCTACAAAATCATTGTTCTTAATATTGTTTTCTTGTAATTTTTACCACAGCAGCGCTCTCCAGCAGCCCTAGCTAGTTTCGGGCGTTTTAGACGAGTTATAGTGATTCGACCATGAACTGCTTACCGGATTGCCTGTGATCTAATCACCGAGAGCCATGATTCTCAACTTATCCTGCGCTGAGATAGACCCCAGCTGTAGGAGAAACAGAGCGAATGGGCTGCACCACCGCACATTTGAGAAAGCTTCGCGATAGACCGAATTCGCGAATCGAGCCGTGAAAGTGGGTCGATTTCCTTCGTCGAACGGTTCAATCTTGGCAGAAATTACGCGTCTAGGGGACAAACTTGTTCCCGAACTCCCTCTCATCCCCGGTGAGAGTATTGTTACCAAGTTCCCATCAGTACCAATAAGATTTAACGAAACGGGTTTACCCCTGTTCTAAGAGCAGCCTTTTTTGAAACTTCGTCATAGCTGGAGTCTCGAGAAGGCCCCAACACTCACGTATCGCGATATACTTTGGCGGAAAGACGGAATCCATGCATCAGGGGATTCAGCCTTAAATCGTAGTACTTCAGATGGATGTTCCACTTCGGAAAGATTAGAAAATTCTCCTTGAGCTTGAGCGATCGGATCCAAACAGTTACCAGACGTGCGTCTTTACGATTCATTCCGACCTCTGGCTTCGATTGAGTCCCTCGAAAGTGCGTGTAGTCGAACGCGAATAGAATCGCGTCAAGAACGCACGTCCTTCGGATAGGCAGTCGCCAGGCACTAATATCATGACATGGTTGCCAAATTCATCAATGATCAGTCGCTGGTCGCAATTCAAGCGTTGGTCACAAGCCCCAGAGCAGCAGACTTTCTGCCATACCTTTCCGCTTTGCGATAGTCGCTCCAGGAACCATCCTTCGCGCGCTAAGCCTATTGACTTTAAACATCCGACATGGATAATAACCTTACACATTGTGCAAGGTAAGGTTGGCTGACTTTGGCGCAGTCTTCGCTATGAGATCTGGCCACGCCCGCACAATCAAACTGTGTTGTCTAGTGTAACGCTATGTGGTAAGCATAAGCGCAGCCCTTGCTTCGACTCTCCAGCTCAGCCACTTAGCCGCACTACACCTGACTACTGCCGAAGTAGCGAGCAGCCCAGTCATCCTATCCCGAGAAATTTGTCACAGCTTTTCCTCCCCGCAATCGATGTGGTGGTGGTGGTGGTGATGTTTAATCGCCGGGGAATGCTGCCTGTTGAAAGTTTGTACATGAAGAGAGAATTCCAAGAAAATTCTAATAAAAGACGAGAGCAAACGCACAGCAGCTAGCGACCTTCTTCCCCTTTTCCCCTTCCTTTCCTTCCCTTTCCCCCCTTTTTGACTTTTCCCCCCTAATATATCCACTGAGCGGGAGTGTCAATACGTTGTAGATGAGATCTAAGGGCCCCGAGAAGCAGCACAACTGAAGTTGTGGCAACGCTGTAGGGTGCCGGTCGAGTTGCTGCGTGTGATGCTGCTGGCCAGTATATATTATTGACCCGGTGAGTATTTTCCTTTCTAATAGCGCCCTAGAACAATAATCATAGCGGAGGCAAGTGGTCTGATGGGTAGGTTCATCATTTCGTCATTCTGCATTTTTGAGTACGGGAGATTACCGATTCTTTACAAGGTATTATTATTGATCGATCAAGGGCGACTCATCTCCTCCCATTTTGCCCAAAGCATTCCATGTCCATTTGCAAGAAGATGGGCTTTATTTATTCGCTTCCCTCTTACACTTTCGTGTTCGTTTTTGCACCCAAAATAAGAATTCCGGTCCGCCGCGTAGAGCTTGGTTGCGGAAACCAATACCCGTGAATCCAAGTAAGGGCCACATTCAGCAGATATTCATTCAAGTTGCAAATCGCTAATACTCCCCAGCTAAAACCTAAAGCACCTCATCTGACTGTTTGGGATTGAAGCACAGCTGCATGAACTGCATGAACCATAGATCCCTTCCCTCGTAGTGTAAACTTCAACATCTGCTCATGACGGGTCAGAAGATAAACATTGTTCTTGCGCAGTCAAAAGTTAATCATACATCAATGAATCAACGAGCTTCGAAAGCTGGTCCAGGCAAACTTGATGGCAGACCTGGTTTCGTCATTTCTAAGCTGGCAAGTTATCCATCCGTAATGCTTGCGGGACCTCTCAGCACCTCCATGTAGCGTTGGGGAGGGTAGCAAGGTCCAAACTTGCTTTGAGTTGCTGTTCCTTGCATATTTCAAATACCTGCAAAGTGTCCAGGAGAGTTCTCGCAGTTCCCAAGCAGAAGGGACCAGGAGAACGCAACCATTGCGCGGCATGCTCTGAGCTTTCGGCAGATTTGACTCTCCGCTGGTGCCGCTGGATGGTTCAGTCATCGGCTCCGGGAGGGGGGCGGTGGGAAGTCCGGATGGCCCGGGGTCGATGAAGTTCACTGAAAAAGCCTGGCGATAATCGCAAGGGCCTACTGGGAAAACCCCAGCGCCGGAGGTTGCCGAAGGGTTGTGCATCCAACGGCCCAGATGAACGGGTAGAGGTACGTGCAGTTGGAGCCTCATAATCGGCAAAGGAATTAGGAGACAATGGGTCTCCACGACACAACTCGCACTTTCGATCCCTCTCGATAACCTCCTAGAAGATGCAGCCAGGAACTTAGTATTAGCGGAGAGCCAAGTGGAAGCAGCAGTCCAGAACCGCTTGGCAACTTAGACTCAAGGCCATCGTTATCGACAACTCGCCGGCCGTCTCTTCGCCTATTGGTTGTGCACGTATACCCCGCCCCAGGAGATATACGCGGCCTACAACCATCAGACGCGCAGCTGATGACCCTTTCTGGCTAGGTTGGGCTCTACCTCGAGTCTAAAGCTATCGACTTTTGCCTACCCCGCGTATCGACTCAACTCTTTTCCCCTCCTGCCATGTGTGGCGCGGGAGAACCCAAGGGCAAGAATAGTCGCTGTCAGAAATGATCGACGTCGGTTGCTACCCCGGGCCCTAGCTGGAGATCCCCCAACCTCTTCCATCTGATGTAGACCCGGGACACTCCTGGTAAAGCTTCCCCGACACCAAACTTCCGATTCTGACCCAACAGCAAGGCTGGAGTCTGTGGACGCCGCAAGCGCGGGTTGGAGATGTTGGCCCCACGCCGACCATGTCCGCCTCGTTTTTGGAGAACGGAGATCATGTTAGGGACCGACGATGTGCCTAGATCAGAGTTGAGGTCCGGGTTGTCTCAGGCCACCAACTTAACCTTATCCATGGTCTTTAGACTTGTTCGCTAGCACATTTGCTCTCGACCAAGCGTGGTGAAGGGGTTGTTGCCTTAAGTTAAGGTTAGGCCAGACTTGCATAGAGGATTCCGATTTACTATTAAAAGCCTCGTCGTATTCCCTCAATCCTTTCAAGGCTGTCAAGGTGTGTACTCGTAACCAGGCTTTTTTAATACTTCCGTTCACCAAGTATTTACAATATTGATCGCTTTGTGAGAGACTCTGGGTACGAGATGCTTTCCCTCAAGTCTTTGATCATCGCCTCACTCATCTCTTTCGGTTTGGGCTTGCGGCTCGTGGCACGTCTGGACAGTCAAGATGATGCTGTTGGCTCAGCCATCGCCCCCCTCCAGTCCCGGTCTGAGACGTACACTACGGATGCCTACTCTCCTAACCCCGAGTACAACAACCGAGCTTACAATGCCAAGCCATCGTATGAGTACTCTGAGTCTGATGACATCCTCAAGCAAAAGGAGCGGGAGAGGGCTCTTGAGGAAGCGCGAATCCGGAGCGGTCAGTACGACAGGCAGAAGACCGAACAAGACTTGAAGGGAGAGGAGCGTGCTCGCCAGCTCGAGGACCAGCGAATCCAGCAGGCTGAGCGCGACAAGAAGACAACCGACGAGAGGCTTCGAGAACAGGAGCGGGCCCGTCAATATGATGAGGAGAAAATTCGCGCTGCTCAGAATGACAGGTCCAAAACTGAGTTTGAAATCCGAGAGCAAGAGAAAGAGCGCGAGATCCAAGTACTTAACCGAGCCGCGGCGTCCGACGAGACGCAACGTCGTGAGGACGCGAGGCGAGCCGCCAAGCGACAGCGGCAGCAGGCGGAGGCGAATCGCCGCGCGGAGGCGCGGCGTCTTGAGGCAGAGAGACGTCGTGAAGAAGCGAGACGCGCCGCAGGTGGGTAAATATTAAGGATGGTATTTGAGAACAGTGGAATGCTTTCTTGAGAGTGAGTGAAGTCAACCGCACGACTATGATGAACGGTCATTTTGTTACGGACGCTCGTTAGGTTATGAGAACTGTTGTCATGAGTTACGAGAGAATGAAATGGATGTGTTACATATTTTGCCCTGGTTCCTGCAGCTACTCGTTTGAAACACGTCAGCTTCGTGATATTCCGTTCCGTTCAGTGAGTGACGACGGTGGACGTAGGAAACCTGGCCTAGAATCGAAGCGGGCGTGCTACTAATATTCAGAGCCAAAGTCGATGTACGGTCGCCAGTCGAATTAAGGTGTCTTGATTTGGCACCAATGGAACATGAGACGATGGGGGAGCAGATGAGCTTGACAGCGTCGAGTATTTTACCTAGCTGACGACTTCGTCACTCGCAAAGTCATTCGATTCTCCCACTCCATTTCGGAACTGAGGTGCTTGACATCGCCAACGTTCTTCATGAGAAAACTTTTGAGTGTACAAGATCACATAACTCCTAGCTTCTCTCATGCCCTGCCTTACGGGTTCTTTCTCTTTTCACTGTACCCTTCACAGACCCCGAATATGTTTGTTCGTTGGGTCCATCTAGAAGTCAATTGGTCTCTCCGGCTCTGTCTATCTCAGACCCAAAATCAAGAATGGAGCTGTGTACTGTGTAGGCTTGGACGATTGGCTACAATGGCAGGGGCTGTGAGCTGTATGTGCTAAGGTCCGGATCCTTCAGATGAAGGGTTGCCGATCAAGTCAAAAAGACGAGCCCTGTCTGCAGGATGCAGCAAACAGTAGCGAAAGTATCTCAAATGGTACAGAAACCTCAGTGAGGCGACGAGCATGAAAGATGTCAGTCATGAGGTTCTTGGTTCTAAAGAGTGTCTCGAAATGTATAATCTTGAAGGGCATTATTTCTCACGAGATGTTGCTAGAACCCTCAAAGGGGTTTTTGGACAGCAGTCGAACTGTGTACTGTACACAGATAAACCGCCTACCGTCGAGGTAATATGCTGAATTTTACAAGACCAATTGAAGACATGATTGAACAATGTTTGGTCCACAATCGAGTTCTCTTTACACAGCAGGGGCTGCGGCTACTCGCCAAAGTCCCTCTTCCGCCAGAAGAGAGCCCCATTGGATGTCTGACTGGACTTGGCGCCGCCAACAAGTGAAATATGGGCAGTGAGGACGTCTCTTGACAATGCGTACCATCTCACCCAGCCTTGTTCTTGCAATGCAGTAGCGCTGTTCCTCCTGGTCACATTCCACCGCGCGCAATGACGCCTACACAAACTGTTTGCTTCTCATCATGCCTCGGTCGGTTGCATCAGGCAGCACTCGATGAGATCCCGACTCCGATACCGTGTGTTCTTCTTCTTCATAAGCAGTTAACTAACAGCTATATTTGCTTTGCCGCAGCTTCAATCGAAGTAACATACCCCCTTTCCCTTCGCTCGAATTTGGACTTTTGTTCGTTCGAGCTGCCGCAGTTGAAGTCCACGCGCCGGCGTCATGTCATGTCCAACACTCAGGCGCAAACATCCCTTCTAATCCGAATCACGAGCCGAAATCCACACCGGACGCCATGGACTCCGACTCCCGAAAGTCCACCGGTCTCGGCGGTCTCGTAGTCTCGTCCACAAAGTCGTTCGCTCGCGGCTCCGCTTCTTGTAGACAAGGGCCTGTCAACAAGCAAGAGAGACAAGTCCGCCCGGCGATGCGCGAACTTCGGGTCAGAAGTATGGACTAAGCAAGCCTGGATCGAGGCCGCCGTCTCAGCGGTAAAGGACCTCAAAGACCTAAATTGGTTCGTGACCCATTGGCTGGCTTCTTGTCTTGGGTTGGCTCACTGGACTTGCTATTTTGTTGAGCTCCGTAATCAATAAAGCGCTCTTCAACGCGAACTCAGACATCACCGCTTGCCAGCCAGATAGAAGCTTCAATATTTCCAGCAAACCAGTACAACTGGTGGGGCGCATCCGGTTTCTTCTAGATCACCATGGCATGGGGCACCATGACGTTTGCCAACGCCAAGTTCGTTGATGTCGCTTGGGATGTGGTGAGATTCTTTCAACCGTAGCACAAAGCAAGAGTACGTTGCTGATTTCCTCCTAGCTCTTCAGCCGGGTCGGACAGGCCTTGGTGGCCTGGATCTCATGGAGCGTCTTTTCCTCATATGTCACCACGAGCGTGGAAACCCAGCCGGTCACCTACGAAACGTTCTGGGCTATTTATCTTCAGGAGCAGCCGACGATGTTCTCGACGTGGTACCTGCTTCGGGACTTCACTCGTTCTCATGGACTGCGATCGCGGGTTGCCATGACGTTCATGGTCGTTGTCGCCATCTTCGTTTTGGTGTTTCCTACCCTTGGAAGTGCAATGTCCGGATACCAGGCGAACAGCGGCGCCTTTGTCGACGGATACGATGGAGAGATGCTGAAGTTTTCGGACTTTTACATGATCGCCTACGTAATACATGATGGAGACAGGGTGAACCTGACCAGAGATCATCCAGTGACGTTCCTCAAGACGTCTTCGACCTCCCTGTGCCATGGGGCTAGCAGCATGTCTTCGACATCCGTCGTGAGAAAAAGGTACAATGTCTTCACATAGCCACATCCTGCGTAGCGCGATAGCAATTGGTGGCTAGACTTGACCAGTATTTCATGTCTCAAGAAGTGAATTATCATTAATCATCTAAACAATACGCTAAATAGGGGAATTGTACTGCGGATATGCCCTCGTGCTGTTTGCCCCTGTACTCGTCGGCGACACGACGTCGCTGAAATTCGATATCTGCTTTCGTAACGCCGTCGGACTCTGCGTGAAAGTGTCGCTCATGGCCGACACCGCAGTGTCCTGTCGCTTGGCGGGCGGCCGGGTCACTATCGCCGGCGGTACCGGAGACGGCATCGGAGACGGTCGATATGGCGTCGGCGACGTATCCGCCAGCTCGTAGCTCTCGCCCTCTTCCGGCGATCGAGAGTGGTAGGTCATGTTCTCTCCTTGGATGGAGTTCATGCGGGGCCACTCCGACGCCCGTGAATATGCGGGGGCGGGCTCTTCCAACTCCGCCCGCGTCGTGCCGAGGTCGCCCTCGAGCTCCATGTGGTTGTCCGGGTTGACGGCGTGGTAGTTCTGGTAGCCGGCGAAACGCGTCGTCGACGACTTGGAGTCGGGGGCTTCGCGCTTCTCGGTCCGGGGGATGGATCTCGAAGTGGCGGCGAGCGCCGGGCCGGGCCTCGTCTTACGGTTCTTCACCCAGAACCAGAGCGCGACGAAGAAGATGAGGGCCGCGCCGATGGCTACGGGGACACCAACCTTGACGCCCATCGCCGCCCCGCCGCCGCCGCTGCCGCCACTGCTTGTCCCGTTGCAGGATGTCGAAATGTGGTCTGGTAGCGTGCCGTTCGCAACTTGGGGGCTGAGCCAGAATTTGCCGGCTTCGTAATCAACGTGAAGGTAGTTCTGGGAGAGGAAGACGCCGCCAAGGATGGGGACGTTGTTCCCGAGATCGCTGAGACCGGAGCTTACGGTGGCTTGAATATGGGTGTTGTTCGTGACGGCGTATCTGCCGCGGGAATCGGTGCCTCGCTGGTGGGTTACTAGTTCGTAATGGGGAATGACGGTCGTGTAGCCGTTTGTCAGCTTGATCGTGAGCGTACCGATCATGTTTTCGAGGCTGGAAGGGTACGTTTGTTGGTTGAACGTGGTGCCGTTGAACGTGGTCGTGTGGTTGGTCAAGTTCTGGAACTTGGAGAACATGTTGGGCGTGAAAGTGAAGTCGTTTTGCACGGTGTCGATGCAGGCAGACACTCGAGTGCCTACATCGCTGAATAGAGAATGATGGCCGTCTTCGTTGGTCAGAACGATGTCGGCGATGAGAACCTGGAGAGGACAAGGCACCGGGGCACCGGCTCCCCACATGTTGAACTCGGTCTTTTGCGACTCGTTGAACCGGGCTTCGTTGACACCGCCGAAGACGAGCTGGCCGTCGCGCGGGTACAGTTCGGACGTTGAGCCGTAGTCGATGCTCCAGCTTGATGTCGGCGCAATCTTGCGGTCGACCAACAAGTCGATGGTAGAAGAGTCCGGGCCAAGTGCCAGCGCGCTCTTGTTCATCGAGTCGAAATCTGCCCAGACCTCGAAAGGGTAGCCGTAAATGACACCCGGGCCGTCCGTGAAGTTGGCGACGTCGTATCCATGAAGCACCGTGGTGATGCCATCGGCGGGTTGCGCATCGACGAATCTGCCGCAAGAGTCAGCCAAGCCCGGAGGAGGATGGGTTAATCTGGAGAAGGGAAGTACGTACGACACGTTCCAATCCTTGATGTTGTACACTTGGCTGAAGGATCCCGCCGTTGTATCATACACACTTCCAGATGCGCCTTGGCAGCCAATGAAGGCCAATGTGTCTTTGCTCGGACAGTCCAGAATATTCCTCACTCGGGTATTGTTCAAAATGGTTGACAAGCGCATGCCTTGAACCTGGCCACCAAGCGTGAGCTTGACGCCGCGGTTGGCACCGATGCCATTCGGAAAGGTAACGTTCTGCGGGGGGGTGTCCCAAAAGTCAATACTCCACGATCACGCAAGGTACAGAACAGACGATTTCTGAGAGGTGACCGAATGACTCGTGAGATTTTTCTTACTTTTATGGGTAAAACTAATGGATCGACTGAACAGTCGTCCGCCTTCGCGGCGGAAGAAAAGACGCTGGCCAGCAGGAGCGCCGCCCAGGGCGTTGAGGGCAACAACATCACGAAAGATGGCGATCAAGAGGCAATGTGCTGCTGCTGTATCGAGGCATGACGGGCAGCCGGCCAAGCAGAGTCCTACGTTTGGGGGTCTTGAACGGCAGGGCGCCCCTTTTGACTGCTCTTGTTTGCCCACCAACCACACCAGACAGGATGCCAATGTGAAGAATAAGATGTCTACGCCCTGCAATCGAGCCAGGCTTCCTAGCCGGCAGGGGGTGACGAACCCCACCTCCAAACTCCCATGTTATTAGAAGGGGCTCACGATATTCCACATTTGCAACTCTATCCCCGCTTCAGATGGGTTGGGGCGGTTCCGACCGGGACATGTTTTGTTAAAAAGCCTTCCGTCTGTCAAGACAACACACGTCTGAACTGCATGGACGCTTCTTGGAAGGCCTCACATGAACAATATCAGACGAACTGCTATAGAAACAATTCAATCTACTCTTCATCGTCATGCCCAGAAAGTTCAGACGACGCAAAAGCTTCTCCTAGCGGTTCCCGTTCGTCGGACAGGTGCACTAGTCATGAACCATGCTCAGGCACCACAACCGCACGCGCAGTCCCATACTCTTGGCGGCCGGGGCATCAGGGCAAGATTACATAGGGTCGTACTGCAGGCATCGAAGGCAAGCTACGAGTGCCCGGCGAGGCGTCGTAAGGCGTATGTTGTTCTTACATGCCGCGTTCCGGCGGGCTGCAGCGGATCGCTCTCGCCGAGTCTGTGGCTTGGGCAACCCTGGAAAGATGTGCGCAAATGCCGCCATCAACATCCATGCTGCCAGGAGTTGTTAATGAATCTTGTCTCACTTATGGTGACAGGAACCCCAGAGACTGAGTGTTCAGTGTTCATTGGGCTATAATCCTCCGTGTTAAGACAGTTGTTTATGGGGTCATGAAAGTGTTCTGCCAGTGCCAACGCAGGTTTCCCTGACTATCACGATCCGAGTTTTGCTTCCCATGTTCAAGTCAGACAACCCTTGTCGTGGGCAGGGATCCAGCTTTCCTCGCTCTCGGGAAGCCCTGGCCTCAATGGTTTGATCCGCCTCCATGGCCGGGACACGGCCGGATCTGATGGCTTTTTCCGTCAGTTTTCTGGAAGGAAACCCACCGTGTTGATATCAAAGTTGGTAAAGTTGATTGCGCTAGGCGCGAGTTGCCCAATTTGCCAGTCAGCCGTTGGCACAACAGGGATCCGTTGTGGTTCCAGCTTCCCACGGGGGGAAAAGTTTCAGGGGCCGCCGCTAGGCGAATGGGTGCGAGATGATTCTTACGTTTCCAATGAGATGAGATCAACAAATCAATTGCGGTTGCTCGGGGTTGGGACGTGGACTTTCTCTTCCTCCCCTGCCGCTCGAAGCGCGGCTTTGTTGGTGTGAAGAATTCTAGCTCAACAGCATCGGCAACGCCTTGTCTATAACAACACGTCGCATATTGTTGTTCAGAATAGCAGCACATCCGAGTGAGCCGTCCCGTACATACATCGATCGCCCATCCCAATTTCCATCGGTCGTCGCCGATTCCGGTAGCCTGGTGAGTCGAGAGCTTGGTCCATAGGTTATTTCTTCGCCATGTGGAAACGATGGAGTAAAGCGAGCGCGCGACAAGCATGGGATGTGTCCAGTGGTCCACCCAGTGGCACTCACGCGACGATTCAGACGGCCGTCGGCGCTGGTTCGCGGAATCAGCAACTCGGTACCGCAGTCAGGAACGAAGCTTGGCATGGTTCTGTAAGATACTCTTTTTACTTTTTTCCACAGTGAGCTGAGCTCCCGCGTTCACGCGGCACTCAACTTCGTACCAAGGGGAAGTTGATGTGGTGGCCCTATTTCCATGCTATCGCGACAGTTGACCTTGGCTGTGGTTCCAGAAGCGCGACACTTGACGCCTGCCATGGAGTCGCTGATAAAGGCTTAAGCAACTCTGGACGAACCTTTCAGTCGAGCATGGTTCTGCGTGACAGGATGGGGAGCTTGAGTAAACTATTCCGAGGTTTGCAAATTGACGAGTGCGCGTGAACAAGCTAACAACGCGTGCGCAAGCCTTCATATTTGCCAAATTCCCTCCGCCGATCATCCGCCTCGCATTCGGTTCCCCAGGAACTGTCAGCCGTACGTCGGCCCAATGGTCTAGTGGTATGATTCGCCCTTCGGGTTTTATAACCCTCATGCTCAGCATGACCGTGAATGGGCGAGGTCTCGGGTTCGAATCCCGATTGGGCCCGCGAATTATTTTGCTTAACTGTTCGAATTGGTTGAATAAGTCTGTTCTTTTGGCGTGTGTGAGTGATTCTGCGTCCGAACATTAATCGTCGACTTTTGAGGGCTGTTTTATAGTTGGCCTCGGTTTGCTGGGAAGTTGCAGCTGGGCGGCCAGCCAAAAGAAAGTCCACTTGGTACCAGCCGGCCATCATTATCAGCTACAGCGTCCCAGGGTCTTCCATCACCACTCCCTTCTCATACACCAACATCAGCGATCAACTTGCTTTTTTTTTTATGCCAAAATCCTTGCGACTATTCAGAAAGTCGCCGGTCGAGCTCGGATGTTGCGCATTCCAGATTACAGCGCTCTCAGGCGTGTTGTTTGTTCAGGTACCGCGCAGCAACGCGGCCAGTCACCCCAGCAAATAACACGCCGGGCTACATTCAGTCAAGAACGGAGGGAAAAGTCTCAGTGGACGCGCTGCTTTTATTTTCACGGGGAAACGTCGACTTCCGCCGGGGTTTGCGCGCATCTTCGGCACAACACCACTCCACAACTCACAGGACATCTCAAATCACAACACCACCACGATGCTTCAGACGCGGCAAAAAAAGGAGACAACTCATGAACCCAACCCGATTTGAACGGATAACCTTTCGATACCTTGAAATGAATCGCTGGAGTCGAACGCGCTACCGTTGCGCCATAGGTCCTTGTTGAAGGCGGAGACAACATCGTGAGTTTTGAGAGCGGATTCCGGTGGCTCCGCTTCAATCGGGGGCTTGCCCCGCTTTCATTGAGGGGCTTCTCGCAGCTGCGGAAATGACTACGAGTTGCGTCGGGAACGCGGGGACTTGACGACGAGTTGAGCGTGTTCCCAACCGAGTTGTCTCGCAACCGCAATTGACGCGTAGGCCGAGAGATGAAATCAGAGTCAAATCAAACTTCACGATATCGAAAGAAGAAGGACCACCGATGCCAAGCGAGAATTAGTTGGTGAGATTATTTTGTTTGGCCTCACGAGGAGGGGGGCTTGTCGTCCTTGCGAGACCACGCCAATCATGCCGGCGCACAACGACCACTTGCCGCACGAGAACAGCCCCGCGGACAGGTCGCGTTTGGGCGAAACTGCCAGTTGAAGAAACCGTCCGTCTCGTTGGTCAGCACCTCGCCGAGCAGCCCTGTCTTGCGCGACAGACTCGCCGACTGGTTGAAGACCTCCTTCGACGAGACGGTGATCTGGCCCCAGCCCAGCTCGACGAGAGAATCGATGCTCGTGCCGTACACGTAATCCCTGAACCCGGCCCACCGGATCGCCGACGCGCACATGGGACAGCTCTCGGCGTTTGTGTAGAGCGTCAGATCCTTGAAGGCGGCGAGCGACGCCGCGGGTGTCATGTTGTAGCGTCCCTGGGGATCAGTGAAGATGGCCGAGCAGTTGTTGATCGCGACCATCTCGCCTGCTTTCAGTTTTAGCTTCATGATCCCAAATATATATATATATATATATATATTCTTTTTTCCTCCTTTCCCCCCGGCAGTTGAGATAGGCATCTTTGGGGGAGGGGGGGCTGCATACCGTGAAGCGTCGGGTTCCCCGAGCCCTGGTTGTTGTTCGCGCCGGTACAGACCAGCTCGCCCAAACCGCCGACCGTGTGGTTCACGACGACGGCGCCAAAGGCTGCGAACGGGCATGGGTTGGGCAAGGCCAGGTTCGCCTGCCGCATCCAGTACGCGCGTGTCGAGGCATCGATGGCGTCGTCCGTCTCCCTCGTCGTGAACTCCTGCGGCAGACACTGTTGGGGGGCACCGGGTGGCATCGGCACCTGCGGGAGCGAGTTGCCGCAAGTGCTGCCGCAGCTGTGCGTCTTCTGCTGCTCCTGCTGCTCGGCCTCTTTACATTCCTTACGCTCACAGCATTGCCCTACCGACGACAGCAACAGCGCCAGCAGCGGGAGAGCAGCTCGCATGTTTCACGTTGGAGGGAGGGAGAGGGGGGGGTGTTCCTTGCAAGGCGGGGAACAGCTGCGACGCGGGATTGAAGAAACGTGTGCCCAAATGCGGCCTCGGAGTAGACCCTGTTTGGGGAGAGGGGGGGGTGTTAAGCGGTCGTCCTGCGTGTGTGTACGGGAGTGGCGAGGCTCGGGTCAGTGCATATGCATTTTGCTACTTTTTCTCGCCAAAGCTGTTGATGTGTTGAGTTGTGCTTCACGTTGACGGGGTTGGATGCAGTAAGCGGCGGTTTTATAGCTCCTCACGAGAAACTGAACAACAGACTAGGCGAGGATTTCGGGGAGATTGGTGGAGATTGAGAGCAGGCGTTCATGGCTGCATGGTGAGCGTCATGGAATGTCGGTGTCTATGTTGACTATCGAATGATACCCCGCATGTGATAAGGATTTTGCAACCTTGGGAGATGAAGACCTTGATAGTGGGGTTTAACAATGAAGTTTTCAAAAGGTATTATTGCTCGTTCCGATGGGGAAACCGAGCTCTACCGCCCGTATTGATACGCCGGGCTATCCCCGGAGGAGCCCGGCCTTCCTCCGGGTTCAAGGTGGAGACCCGGGTCGCGGAACCGGCCGGATTTGGCAGCGGCCTGATTTGGCAGCGGTTCAGCTCTGATTCGATGACACCGGAGAGATATTGCAAGGACATTAATATGAGACTTGGGCATATTTGGTATCTATGAACTACTAGGAAAAAGTTATACAGGTATTGCACATGCTACTCGTCGTCGCAACGGTGTCTTCCGCAATGCGAACATCGTTCCGATATTGGTGATATCGGGTGTTCCCCCTTTGTAATTGCGCGGCCGTAGTACATCACCTCCGGACCTTCGTCGTGTTCCTCACCATCGAAATTCCTCTCTTTCCTCTCCAGCATCTCTATCTCCAGATTATAGTTCGTCTTCCCGACCACGAAATTGCTGTCGTTGGGTATGCCGTAGGGGTTCGTGGATCTCCACGAGAGGTCGAACGGCTGGGGCGGCGACAATGGAGGCTCGAGGACTTTTGGCTTCGCACCGCCGTACGCATACATGTCGCGGAGCTTCGACTGCGGCTGCGGCGGCGTCTCACCGCCCCTCGACGCAGGGCTTCCGATGTGATCGCGGACGTAGTTGTCGCTGAACTGCGGAGGACTCTGGCTTCTGCCGAACTTCTGATATCGGCCCAGCTTGAACGACTTGTCGTCCGTGCCCGAAGAGCCGACGCTGTCCTTTGACGGCTTCGGCGAGGTCCACTTGAAGAACTTGAGATTGGGAAAGACCTTTTCCACCAGGCTGCGAATCATCGGCAGACAGGCGCAGACGATGACGACCCCGAGCTCGATGGTCGTCCACCACACCACCGGCACGTAGTCCCACGTCGGGTCGATCGAGTTGCCGAACACCGCGAGGACTTGGAGACGGATGACGGTCGAGACGAAGCCGAAAGAACCGACGAGGAAGATGATGGCGACGGAGATCTTCTTGTTGTTGTTCATCTGCAAGCCCGGCAGCATCGCTATCGGCAGGGCGAGGATGACGAGATCTTGGAGAATGGCCAGGGCCGAGTTCGCATAGGCTAGTTGGGTGATGTCGAGACACCCCCCGGTGTGGATGTCCTTGTTCCAGAACAGCTCGATCGGGCGGCAAGAGAATATCGTGAGAAACCCGATGACCACTTGCCCCACCACGAGAAATCCGATCAACGAGTAGGCGGCGGTGCGAAATTTCGGGACGGTGAATATCCGAAGGTAGAAGACTACCAGGGACAGCTTGGCGAAGAGGAGCACGAATACGTAGACGATCTCGGCCGCGTATAGCAGTCGCAGAATTTGCGATAGTTCCCCGGGTCCCAGGTCGTACAGATGTTGTCCGAATCCTTTCGTGGCCACTTTGAAAGAGGTCAGCCCGTGTCTGGGAGTATTTTGATGGCCTGCTCACTGATTATGACGAACGAGAAGGGCGCGATGGCGATGACCTTGAGTAGAGCCGTTAGTCGAGAAATCCCGAAGCCTGCCGCGACTTGGAAGACGTGAGTGTCGGATACTCACAATCGCAGAGATGATGAGCGCATCATCTACGCTCCATATCTTAGCGAAGCTCTTTGCGACGAGTCGCAGACCGATCGCTATGACGGCAGTCACGTAGACCGTCACGAGAATGGCGAGCATCTTGGTCGTTTGCGATTCATGGGGCAGGTTGCATTGGTTGGCCTGTAACTTTGCGAGATCTGATAGAGGTCAGTTATCGATAGGGCCATGCGTAATACGGACAGCGTCTCCTTACCCAACGAATCTTGCATTGTG
The DNA here is from genome assembly GCA_036785495.1 of Colletotrichum neosansevieriae. Classification (NCBI taxonomy): domain Eukaryota; kingdom Fungi; phylum Ascomycota; class Sordariomycetes; order Glomerellales; family Glomerellaceae; genus Colletotrichum; species Colletotrichum neosansevieriae. The sequence goes on along the minus strand of JAVHLV010000033.1, from coordinate 163,031 downwards.
CAGTTTGCTATCAGACATGCCGCAGACAGTTGGCCGAGCTGGGAACTGGCACAAGAACATGTGGTGTTGGTGATGTCGCACCCGGATCCGGTGATGCTCTGAACCAGACAGTTTTTCTGCGCAATCAATGAGTTAGTCGCCTTGAAGAAGCCAACACTGACGAGGCCATGATGCTCACGCCGCATGTTGAGATGTTGCTCAGATCTGGCAGCTGCCGCTCCACCAGTTGATGATGATGATGATGTTCAGCCACGGGAAACCCCTGTCCATTGACTCCCACGACCCCAATCATCGAAAGCACAACGATGAGCCACATCAGGCCACGAGAGGCCGTTGATGATGATGATGTGGAGCACCACATGGTGACCGGTGTTGATCCTCTGTCGCCACTACTCTCTCACGACTCCATGTAACTTGAGACTTGCAAGTCGACTGTGGGCCTCGTACATGCGTCTCGAAGCTCGAGCAGGGGGGGAGGGGGGGAGCTAACGTCGCCAAGTCGCCGCACCGGGCGGCATGTAACTTATTTTTCCCCGGGACGCGTTGGAAAAGGTCGAACCTTACGCCTTGTCTTTCGATTGAAGATGTTGACAAGCGAGACGTTCAGCTCATGGTCGAGTGGGGGGCGGGAGGAAACGTCGTTATCAACCCGTTCCCCCGGGAAGCCGTTTGCCATTCGCCGTCGAGCCTTGACACATCAAGGATGACTGGACTTTGATTCAGATGCCATGAGAAAGGGGATAAACGGTAAGGGCCTGCGGTGCCCGAGGGGAGGACAAAGCTGCCCCTCACAGCTTTCCGCCAAAGCCTTCATCCAGGTTTGTTTGGGGGGGTTGGATCTCAAGGATTGGGATGGGATGGAAGAAGACTCGAGGAAGCGGTAGGTGTATGAGTACGGAGTGAAGCCGGCGCATGTGCCTCTATGCGCATCTGCCCAAGTTGGTGTGTAAGTGATTCGTGGTTCAATACCAGGAGACGTCGAGAATGACTAACCCTCCCCCGTACGACCACGTCGAGCATGGCCGCATGATAGTCCCCTCTCACTGCGCAGTACTAAGAGACAACCAACACTCGGCTAGGAAGCCCGCTCTCATTGTGGGTAGTAGGCATTTAGAGTTCGGACGTGCAAGACTAGCGAGAGAGATGCAGCAGCCGTGGTGTCGGTTGTCAGGTTTCACGGGAGCCTGAGCTCTGCTTCTCCCACTTGGCCGATCATCCTCGTGCATAGCTGCTACATATCGTATGTAGGTAGCAGTTGGCTCGGGTCCCGGGCCGATTCCCCCGGTCACAATCCTTGTCCCCATCCGGATGCTGCTCCGGGGTAAACGCTGTGATGTTTCACGCTTGGTGTTTCGAGACCGGCTTCGAGAAGGGCTGCCAAGCCAACAGACCACCGGCCACCACCGTTGTAGACTCATGGCAATCGTGCAGTATGGTCTGTGGTTTGTCTACTTGTCTGCAACAGCAAACAAACTCTCTATTTAGACTCTGCCATCCTCCCAGCAACCCCCCCCTTTCGTTCAGTCGCAGTCTGTTCTCGACCACACCTCCTCATCCTCTCAGGAGACGCTTCTGACGAGGGTGCGAAACCTGGACGCATCCCAACGGCAGTTGTAGCTACCAAATTCTCACCTAATTTTCACACACGAAACCTTGATGTTCATGACCGATGTCCCCCACCCCGTCGGGCACAGGAGTTGATGAAGCGCCCGGTGTGGTTCCTGCTCTGCTCACGCCTCACACTACGTTCGCTTCATTCCTGTTTCTTTCTTGTTCTTTATCTTCTCATGGATGGACAAGCAAACCCGACGAACCCAGCTCACGCGATAGCAATCTTTCTTTACGCCACTGGTAATCCTCAGCCAAGTTTCCTCTGGCTTCCCTGGCATCCCGGACTTCGTCCCGTTTCACCAGTCCTTCTGGAAGCCTGAGCCCAGACGCGATCGATGATCCATCCATCTTGGTCTGTTCTTTCGGCAATGTTTGGGGGGAGGGAACACAATTGTTGCTCGTTTACGGCGCCGACGCGGTGATGCCGCTCGCGCAATGACGGATGGCTCTCGAACAGGTAGGTTCTGCACCGATTCCTCGGAGACCCAGCTGCTTTCATGAACATGTCCGACGGAGATGAGCGCTGCCGGCGTGGACTTGGGACGGCATCGATTTGCGTCGCCTCAGTTTTCGTTGGGCGTAAACTTTTTTAACTCACTTGAACGATCTAGGAGAGCATTGTTCGCGCGTAGGATCTCGTCTGTCTCTAGCCATGTTCAGAACGGAGCTGTGGTTTTGGTTGCCTTTCCTCATGATCGGAAATATTGGCCCAATTGGGCAACTCGAGTCATGACGATCGTGTCACTATGCGGAGGCAATTTCGGCCCCAGCGACCTGAAAACAGGCCAAATGTATCGAGCAGTATGCCTTCCAACAGTTGGTCAGGGCTCCAGAAGCTACACAGACGAACAAAAGACTCGGGATATTCTTCTGGTGCCTTTTTGCCACCCACCATGTTCAGCCACATGGGGGTAATTACACTTTCCCACATAAATTTAACCCATATCATGTGCTCTGCTATGCACAACACACTTTATATAATCCCTGGGAAGCTACTGCTGGACTCGGGATATTCCTCGACGGACAACAAACCCCCCTTACGATGTCAACTTTGTAGTCAGAAATCTAAAGGTAGGAATGATCGGCATTACGACAGACTACCACTTATACAAAGTCTTCGCCCTCCTCTATACCCAACCAACCACATTGGGACAATCTCACCGCCGGTGTTTATTCGGACATGACGGGGGAGGGGGGGCTCGTGCCTGCAACTCAAAGTCGGGCGATGCCTGGAAGTATGTGTGAACTTTGATAACGGCTTAGCAGATGAGCATGAAAGTATTTATTTCTCTGGCCTAAAATTCAATATACATGAAAAGCTTTAGTTGCTAGCCCCTCGTAGGTTGGCAATCCGCGATTTCATCTTCTCGGTCACGTCATCCTCATTCCAGATGTGCGTGACGCTGGGAGTCTTGTTGACGGTCTGAGCCCACTTGAAGAAGTTGGGGGTCTTCTGTTCGAGGTTGGTGAGGAGACTCGGGGGAAACAGTTCGTGCTTGGCGAATGCGAAAAGCCTGAGCAGGAAAGATCCCGTCAACGCCTGAATTCGACATGTTAGCACATTCGCTCTCGTGTAGGCAGGAAGTTCCCGGCGTCACGGAGCCCCGTCATGCATCGGGAGAAGAATCCCCCGAAGTTGCAGGTATCGGGCCAAGACAAGGAAAAAAAAAAAAAGGGAAAGGAAAGAAAAAAAGGCGAAAGAAAAGGAAAAAAAAAGGTTCTCACTTCGGCCAGCGTGGGCTTCGCACTGCCGCCGAAATACGGCGCCGCATCCTTCAGGAGGGGCTCGACCTCCTTGGCGACGGCGTCGACAAAGCTGGTGGCGACGGCGTCGACCTCGGACGGGGACTTGGCCGAGTAGAACTTGAAGAGGAGGGAGTTGGCCTTTGCGAAGTAGGCGTCGACGAAGAAGTTGATGCGGGCGCGGCGGAGGGCGCCGTCTTTGGAGTTGGACGGCGGCACGAGGTGGGACGGGTGGGCGTCGGCGAGGAACTGGACCACGACGGCCGACTCGGTGATGATCTCGCCGTCGTACGACAGGGACGGGACCAGGCCCCGGGGGTTGATCTTGAGGTACTCCTGCGTGCGGGGGACGGCGAGGTCGACGATCTCCTCCTCGTAGGGGAGGCCGAGTTCGATGAGGGCGATGTGCGCACGGTGAGCCCCTGCGCGGTTTGGTTTGCACCTGAATCAGTTCATGGTCTCATTCCACGTCTTCCTGTCTCATGGAAACACAACAGTCATGCTTAAATCCCTCCCTCCCTTCCTTCCCGAGTTCACGTACATGGGCAGCCGTGGTTGGTGTACAGCTTGATCTTGGGTGCGGAAGACATTGCGGGGTTCTCGTTTCTTGGTGTTCACCGAGGTACAGTAAGTAGCAGGCGAGTCGTGTGGATACTTAGATGATGGTCTGAGTACGCAGTAGCTAGGTTATCGCACAATCGAATGGGATGGGTGGTGAGGCGGCTCACTTTTTTATGGAATCGGTCCTCGGCAAAACTGATTACCAATAAGCCCTATGAGACGGACAACTCGCACAATCAGAGAATCGATGTCGTGATGGGACTTCTTCACGTGAGGGGAAGCCCACGGTGTAGTGCCGCGGGGAAACGGGCGGCCGGATTGCGCCATGGGAAGAAGCTATGTGATGTAAGCTATGTAATGTAAGGTGCCTAGGCTTAGAAATCAGTCGGTTGTCGGTGCTTGATGGGGACCCGAACTTGTCGCCCAATGGCTAAACTCGGATACCATCTCTGGCCTTCCCTGCAGCATGTGTATGTACTATCAACCCCGCTGGGTTCCTGGTAGGTAAACTTCGCCGTTGCGGTCGAAATAGTATCCGCATCCGTCCGTGTCTCCGTTCGTGTCTCCGTCCGAAGCCGCAGCGGTCCAGACCCTGATAATAGGGCTGAGAGTCCTTCATGATAAAAGGTGAAAGCTTTCAAACTAACTAGGCTTTCAAATTCCAAGATCTCGACAGTAAAGGCTGTGGTTCTTCATCGGACAGGATGTGGTGGACGTGACGACCTACTATCACCATCGTTATTCAAGCGTCTCATCTAGCATCAGACGACTGATCCACAAAAGCATCAACCAGCACGACCACGACCCAATCTCAAACAAACCCGCGCTCTTGGCAACCCAGCAAAAACCCGTCTAACCACGACACCTCGGCTCTCCAATGTCTAGCGCTCTCCAATGTCTAGCGAAGCAATAACCTATCTGAGCGGGGAGCTTTTAACTAACTGATCGAGTCCTGGATCACGTTCTTCATCAACTCGTGGTTGTGCGAGTAGTCAATTTCGACGTCCACGACGCACACGCCCTCGTGGCTCAACGCCTCCCTCATGACGGACTCGAGTTCCGACGAATGGGTAACCCTCAACCCCTTGGCCCCGAAGGCCTCGGCGTACCGGACGAAGTCCACTCCGCCCAGGTCGACGCCCGAGCTGCGGCCGTACTTGTCCACTTCTTGAAACTCCACCATGTTATACTTTCCGTCGTTCCAGATGAAATGCGTGATGTTGCACCCCTGCTGGACGGCCGTCACGAGCTCCTGCCCGCTGTACAGGAATCCTCCGTCGCCGCTGATGCTCACCACCTTGCGGGAGTTCGGCACCTCCTGGGCAAGGGAGGCGCCGATGGCCCACGGGAGGGCGACACCGAGCGTCTGCTGGACGTTGGACACTAGGAAAGATTTCGGGCTGTAGGCGAAGTAGAAGCGTGAGAGCCAGATGTACATACTTCCGACGTCTGAAGCGACCACAGGAGATGGGGGGAGAAGGCCTTGCATGAGTTTGATGAAGTAGAGGGGGTGGACTGGTCCGTCGCCCGTCTGGCCGAGGGCCTCTGGGCTTTGCTCCCATGCGTGGAATTCGGAGAATATTTCTCTCGAGATGTCGAGCTCTTGCGGCCGAGAAACATTCGCGAGGATATTCATGAGCGCCTTGACGTTGGCAGCAATGGAACCCACGAGCTCGAGTCGTGGGTTGTAGAAGGCTCCGTAGTCGGCAGGTATCCAGTCCAGGTGGAGAATATCGAGGTCTGTCTTCTTGTGCCAGGCATCGGCATCGTATTCTGACTGGTCGTATCCGGCAACAATGACCAAATCGGCATGAGAAAGGAGCTTGTCGCCGGGCTGATTACGGAAGAGGCCGATGCGGCCGTAGAAAAGGTGGGCCAGCTCCTTGCTGATGGATCCGGCGGCCTGGAAAGTCTCGACGACCGGGATAGGGTGCTTTCGGAGGAATCCGTGGACCGCCTCGACGGCCTCGGGCGCAGCCGCCCGGGATCCCAGGAACAAGACGGGGAACTTGGCGTTTTGAATCATCGACGCCGCCCTGCTCAACGAGGCGGACGGTGAGGTGCCGTACTCGGGCGGCACGAAGGCGGCGGCCGGAAGCGCAGGAATAGCCGTCTTGGTAGCCGCGGTCATGATATCGATTGGCAGGCTCACTGCCGTGGCTCCCTGGGGGTGGGCGCCCGCAGTTCGAAACGCGTCCAGCATGATCTCGGCAATCTGGTCGGGGTGCACGGCGCCGGTGGCTTTCTTGGTGACGGGCTGGAGCAGTTGCACGCCGCGCAGGCTCTGGTGCGTCTTCTTGGCGGCCTGTACGCGCTTGACGTCGCCGACGATGGCAACGACGGGAGCGCCCTCATCGTTTGCTGTCACCAGACCGGTGACGAGGTTGCTTGTTCCCGGACCCGAGGTGGCTATGCATACTCCTGGTCTGCCGGTGATCCTACCGATGGCGCCGGCGATGAAGGCGGCGTTCTGTTCGTGGCGGCATACAACTAGTTTGATTTCGGGGCGGTCGATGAGAGCGTTGAAGACGGAGTCAATCTTGGCTCCAGGGACGCCAAATATGTGCTTGACGCCGGCAGCGACCAGGGAGTCTATCACGACGTCGACTGTTTCTGTCGACATGGTATGGTGGGTGGTTGGGGGTAATTATGCTGGTGTGCTGCTGCTGCTGGTGCTACTGACTTGTGATATTAGGACGGTGAGTAGGGAGGGTAAAAGAGAGAAAAAGAAGAAGAAGAAGAATTGCTTGATGAAATGAGCCACTAAGAGAGGAGGACTAGGACTGGTATCCTTCCTATCTTAGGCTGTAGACGGCAACACCGGGTCAACAACGTGCCAATGATTCTGGAATGGAATGAATGATTGATCTCACGATAACTAAGGTAAGTCAAGTCGCCGCTGTGGAGAAGAAAGAAGGGCCGGCAAACTAAAGGCCGCAAAGCACCTAATTAGCGCTTTCCTCCTCGGTCGACGCTGCCGCAGCGGCGTTCCTGCACAGACGTCGTCTGACTGACGTCAGCACGGTTGATGACTCAACCAATTGCAGGTGCAGTTGCCTGTTGTTGAAGAAACATGTCCACGGCAGTCCTCCGAGCAGGAGCTCCGAGAAAGGGCCAATGTAATCTCGCGTGTTCCTGCAGCAGTCAGCAAAGAAGCGGGTAGGCTGCGCTGAAAACAAGTCGACAAAAGTCAAAAAAAAAAAAAAAAAAAAAAAAAAACGGCTTTTCTTATACGACACCTCGAATCGCCTTCCCCCCCGGTCTCGGCTTTTTTAAGCTTTAAACTTGACATCGTGGACTCTTGAAAAAAACAGAAAAAATTCTTACCAACGATTGCCCCTACATACATCATCCATCTCATCACCAGTTGCAGTTGCGCAAACATGGCTGTCAACGAGATATACCAGTACTCCATCATCTCGGCGCTCATGGACGGCATCGCCTCCACCGGCCTGCCAGTCTCAGAACTCATCACACACGGGGACCACGGCCTCGGCACGTTCCGCCACATGTTTGGCGAGATGATCGTCCTCGACGGGAAGCTCTACCAGATGAAGTCGGACGGCACCGTCAGCGAGGTCGACACGGGCCCCTCGGGCGAAGCCGTCTCGCCCTTCGCCATGGTCACGAGGTTCAAGCCCACGGCGACCATACGCGCGGGCTTCGACGACAAGAAGGGCCTGTTCGGGCACCTCTCGGACCGGTTCCCGGACTCCAAGAACCTGTTCCTGGCCATCAGGATCGACGGCGTCTTCAAGAACGTGACGACCCGGACGGCCGGCGGCCAGAGCAGGCCCGGAGAGAGCATGCTGGTGGTCGCCGCGAACCAGGCGTCCCACACCTTCGCCGACCCCGTCCGCGGCACCGTCGTCGGCTTCAGGTCGCCCGAGTACACGCAGGGCATCAGCGTCGCCGGCGACCACTTGCACTTCATCACCGAGGACCGCAAACGGGGCGGGCACATCCTGGCGCTTGGCACCGACGGCGAGGTTGAGATTGCTGCGGCGCAGATCTCGCAGTGGCGGGTGGAGCTGCCGACCGACGATCCGGAATTCAATGCCGCAAAGCTGGAGATGAATTCGGAGGGCATCGCCAAGGTGGAGGGCTCGTAGGTGGATGGAGAACTCCAGTAGTAAACGGACACCTTAGACATTCACCAGTCTTTTCAATAGATTCCCAAGTCTCACGATGCACTTTGATCAAATAGATTTACGTATTCGCATTTTACACAGACATCACATGCTACGGGGACACAAATTTGTAAAGTAAAGTTCGAAAAGTGACATATTAATTCATGTACAGAGGAGTAATGCTGTCGCGGTGCCGCGATCTACAATCCCCTCCCCACCTTCAGGTCGTGAGGGCATGCCATAAATACGTGAGCGCCATTCTATAGGATATCCCGGGTATGCCTTTTACCGAAGCCAATTCAATGCCAAAAAAAGAAAAATTTTCAAGTTCACTCAATGAAAACCCTCCCTTCCCCTTACTGAGTGTAAGAGCAGCTGTTGGGGGCAGAAACCTCGGAGGCGCGGACAGCGATGCCGAGGCAGTCAGTGTTACCGGCGGGGTTGGCGACGCCGGCGTAGACCCAGACGGACCAGGCGCCCTCGATGCTGTTGGGGCAGGCAAGGAAGCCGGCGCCGTCGAGGGTGAGGTCGCCGTAGGAGTCGACGGTCCAGCCGGTGCGCTCAGCGTAGCGGGGGGCGGGCTCGGCGCCGGTGGTGTAGCCGAGCTTGCCCTGGCCCATGCCGGAGAGGTCGGCGTAGAGCTGCTGCGGGGTGGCGGAGGCGGCGTAGAGGTAGAGGCCGCCGTCCCGGAGGTAGAAGGTGGCGGCGTCGGTGCGGTTGCGCTGGTCGCAGGTGGCGTTCTGGGAGGGCAGCTGGAGGAAGATGGAGGACTCGGCGGCCTGGAAGGTGGAGAAGTGAACCTCGGAGGCGGAGCGGAGGGCCAGCAGCTGGAACTTGGCATCGGCGGGGAGGCCGTGGGCAGTGCCGTTGGTGGTGCCGTTGGTGGCGGAGAAGGTCGGGAGGCGGAGGCCGGAGACGGCGGCGACGAGGGAGGTGAGGGCGGTGATGGTGCTGAACTGCATTTTGGACGGTGGTGATGGTTTGTTTCTTAAAAAAAGGACTGGAAAGACAGACTGTGGTGGTCGGTGGATTATCTTTTGTGTGATTAAGAGTATTGGTGATTGTTGATGTGGTGAGTGACTATTTGTTTTTCCATGAAGACGGCACCGTCCATCTCCTTATATAGCAAGTTGACGATGGCAGAGAGCAACGCCGGTTGACCGGGTGCCACTTCGTCTACCCAGGGACACCCGTTCGTGAATGATCATCTCGTTCGTAATCATCGGGGATGCAGAGGCAAACTGCACTGCAGTACTGCAGGTGCACTGCCAGGGGGGGAAGAAGATCTTCTCGTAATGCCTACCAGGGTCCATTTTGCAGAGCCCAGAATTGACATCATGGGCCTCTTAGGTGGAGAGCCGGACTTATACGAGAGGAGCCTCACAAGGGCTGTTGGGCTGCTGGACCTCTTGGCGATGGAGAATGTGCCGTCCCAGCCACACGAGCAGAGCAGAGCCCCCACCGAAGAACTACACTAATTGGAGACGGTGAAGACAGATACCAGCTGAATCTCTACCGCAGTATCCGCTCCAGCGCCGATTGGTTCGGTTTCTTCTTCTTCTTTCTGGATGCAGCACTAAACGAGTGGTTGGTTGGTTGGTTAGGGCGTGGCACTGCTGTCAGCGAGCTGAGCCCCCCTTAGTCTCTGGCACAGCAGACAGTGGACACCCAGCTCGGTAGGGACGGGTTCTCGCATGTTAGGCGCCACGGCAACTGTTCCTTAACATGGTAGGGCAGAGGCGGGCAGTGACGTGTGATCACAAACAAACGACAGAGGCTCCACGTCCCCTATTTTAGGTAGAGAAGAGGGTCTTTTCCTTGGGTCCGACGCTACACTAGATTAAGGGGGGTTAACGTAGCATGCCACTATGCCAACCGTCTTTTTTTCCCTCTTTCCCCCCCCCCTTCCCACGGGTTTTCACTTAGACAATGGCAATATCGAACGTCAAGCTGGAGGAGGCAAGGAGGCAACAGAGTCAAGACGCTAGAATGATCGCAGCTTAAGCTAACGGGCTACTTTACGTGAAACCTGACATTGCCCTGCCCGCCTTTGCCCGCCTTGAATAACGCCGAAAGAAACCAGGACTATTAATAGGCGAGTCAAGAGACACACACAAAAGTCACCGCCGCTTAAGCTCCCAGAGTGTGTGCTTAGAGTGGTTTTCTGGAGCAGGTTTTTTTTTTAGTGATGGACGAGCGTGCGGCTGACGGCAAGCCTCGAGAGGCGAGTCTATCATGAGTTGTGCGCTCCTCGAGAAAGGCAATGGTCTGATAAGCCCCGGCAACCCTTGGGGCCGTGTTCAGACGATCTGCTGCTGTCCAGAACTTTCAAGTTGGGACGAGCATGGAGACTGGAGACCCAGTCACTATCCCGCGTCCCCAGTTTACCTCCTCAGCTCCTCTTCACTTTGATGTTTATTTTTGTGTGTTTCCCTTGGGCTTCAGTGGAGAGGAGAACGCTCGAGGAAAGGCGGCAGATGTACTTTGAACGGGTTGTTGGAAGTTTCGATGGGACGGCAAGGGGCATTTTTCATGGTTGAAGGATTTGTGTTCCTATCGAGACAACAATGCTCTCGTCCGAATCCAACTCCCCTACTTCTTCTCTCTCAATCCGTTTATTATTGTCGCCGACCATTCGCGATCGCTCGCCTGGATGATCGACCTTCATTTTGCAAAGACCCCAAAATAACCAACATTGAAGTCACTCGACGATAATTTGCTCTTTTGGAAGAAACCGCTCACTGAACGGTCGATCGTTTACCTGAAAGGACCTACTGACCGAGATATGCGACTTACCCAGTTAAAAAACCTTCGTTGGGGCCATGATTCAGCCGAGGCGACGATCAGGTCAACGAGTCAAACGTGCACATCTGCATCCCGGATTAACGTTTGAAGCTTAATGTGCGTTTAGTGAGATCATCCCAACTGTCGGTTGAGTGCCCCATGGTTTTCGATCTTTTGCTTTTTTTCTTTTCCCACTCCAAACTCTCGAGACATTGTGATGTTCCGTCAGCCGAGATTAATTTATCACGGTGACATGGAACGTGTTATTCCATGCGTACCGCGGGACGCACGTAGATTACCGTCACTTCTAGCCAAGATGACTTATAGTCGAGATGAGTTTGAATCTCGTGATCATGAGTCCGTCTTTGATGGCAGCCATTGATTATTAGGAAATCGCGACCTTGACTAACAGCGTGCACTAAAGCCGCCATGCTGACTGGTAAAGCTTCCAGTTCAAGGTTTTGCTTTAAATCGTCACAGTAGTCAGTAACTACTGCTAGGTTTTCATTCATCATTCGGCGTGGAAAAGACCTCGCTCTTTTCGGACATAGAAGTTACCAAGTCCAGATTGGCCTGCGATCATGCAAAGCCCGTGTGCTCGAGATGCCGCGACAGGGAAACCAAGCTTCCCGCTGCGCTTACCGCGACAGGCCGTTCAAGAAACGCAGCAGGCGACGGGCAACAGGAGAGACATCGGGCACCGCAAACGGCGTGATTAGGTATTGCCAACGCCACTGCCACCTCCAGTGCTCCCGTCGGCTCCGGCGCCGGTGACGAGGCCGAGGCCGAGGCCGTGCCCCAATCCGGGATACCTCGGGTCTCTGAGTTACACCACGCTCTTTTGTCAAATCTCGTCCGCCGATGTCGACGATGAGGTTGGAAAGGGGCAAGCAATCTGAGAGAGCCGCCCTGTCGCGTCGATGGGCGACGATTTCCCATGGAGCCAGCTTGATGGGAGAGCTGGTGACTTGTGTGCCGGGCTACCTCAATGGGATCTCGCTGGTGAACTGCTGGCTCCGGAAGGGGGTTATTCTTGCTCTGGCTGGGCACTTCACACCCAAGTCAATCTTGATTGAGCAACGGACCGGGAAAGCGCAGCAGGACTTTGAGAACGTGTCGAAGGGTTTTTGTTTGCGAACTCTTGCCGCCCGCCCTGCATCAGCGTCGCTGGTACTATTGACGAATGCGCCCAACATTTTGGTCTGACGAATCCTTGATGGGAGGAGGCTTTGGGGCATCTTCTTTGCAACTGTGACGAGCGGTACAGAGGAAGACAACGCAGTACTCGGATCGATGCTTGGAATTGTGCCTTTTTCTCGACTGCTTGAATGACGTCCTGCAATACGAGAACTTCGTTTTGCAATCTTTCGTCAACGGGGATCAGAGTCAGTGTTTTCGTCATCTATTACTTTCCATTCTTACACTTCGCCTCCAGCATCTGCAGTCTTAGTCCTGGACAGAAACTGACCTTCACATAAGACCATCTATCATGGGGAAGACTATATGACGTTGTAAGCTCCCTCTTCGCTCTTGGCTACCACGAACAAGCCAGAAAACGCTCCACCGACTCCCGAGTTCCTCCATGACCTGACGCAGGCAGCTTTCGCACTGACGAAGAGGATGCAAGAGCCAAGTTGCTCAACTGATCGGCCTTTCGGCGAGCATGCTCGGCGTCATTGTCGAATCCGTCATTCTCAAGAATAATCCGGCGAGTTCGGGCACGTCCGTCGTTCGGAGAGTGAGTGATATCTGATTTGCTACCTTACCAGTTGAGAGCGCGAAACATTGGGTTCTGACCCGGCGCGTTATTGCAGGTCGCCTACTGCGGGTTAGCATCCGCCGGAGTGCCATGCGTTGCTTTGCTCAATCGTTTCTTGATCAGCTGCGGAACGCTATCTGAAGCTTAAGAGAAAGCCCGAGCTTGGTCCAGGCCAGCTCGCGCTTTGAGAAGCATGTTTGGGCCGGAATGCGTCTGAGCCGAAGGTTGCCGATATGCAGAGCGATGTTGCGGTCCGTGTCTGATGCCATTTCGCTTTCTCTATTTTGCTGTCTATATATCTATTTTTTGACGACGTTTGGGATCCCTCCGAGCTGACGAAATTCGTCTGGGAACGACGGCGTCAACGTTTGGATAGGAGTATTCGGTGCACCTCAACCTCGGCTCTCCGGCTCACAAGATCGGAGTGTCGGAGTGAATGACGGGATTGCCCCACATGATTCGGCGTCTCGGGGTACCTGCGCAAGAAGAGGGGGTTGTGCATGACCTTTAAAGACATCATCGGCCTCTCAGCGGCTGTTAACAGGTTGAAAAGAAGACCAGGTATCCGGCCTTATCTCTATTATTCGAAATACCTAACAGCATCTCTCATTCAACGATGGGTTCTATTCAGGGCGGCGACTCTTCCACGGTGAAGCTGGCGGAGTACCTCTTCACCCGCCTGCGCCAGCTCGGGATAGACTCCGTTCATGGTGTTCCAGGCGACTTCAACCTCGCCCTTCTCGACCATGTCAAACCCTCGGGGCTGCGCTGGGTCGGCAACGCCAACGAGCTGAACGCGGGGTATGCGGCGGACGGATACGCAAGGATCAAGGGCATCGGCGCCCTCGTCACCACATCGGGCGTCGGCGAGCTCTCGGCCATCAACGCCATCGCCGGGGCGTTTGCAGAGCGTGCTGGAGTCGTTCACATCGTCGGCACTCCGGGAAGGCAGCAGCAAGACAACAGAGTCATGCTCCATCATGGATTCAACGACGGGGAGTATCGACGATTCGCCCAGATGCACGCCCACGTCACCATTGCGCAGGCCAGCCTCCGACATGCCCGGCAGGCGCCGGATCAGATCGACGAGGTCCTGAAGCAGTGTCTTGTACACAGCCGGCCGGTCTATATCGAGGTTCCCATGGATATGGTCTCGGTCCGCGTACCGGCTGCTAACTTGCAGTCCCCAGTGTGGACACCTGACTACGCGCCGACATCCGCCGATGAGACCGCACTCGAATCCATTAGTGAAAGAATATACTCGGCAAAGACGCCCCTGATTCTTGTCGACGGCGAGATCAGACCACTTGGCGTTGTCGACGACGTCCAGAAAATCGTCAAGTCAACCGGCTGGCCTACTTGGACGACTCCTTTCGGCAAGTCATTGATTGACGAGAGCCTTCCCAACTTTCACGGCATTTACAAGGGCAAACACGCCAGTCCAGAGGAGAAGCAGCTTTTCGAGAGCTCTGATCTGGTCCTGTTCTTTGGCCCTCACCTGAGCTCGACCAACACCGACCAGTTCACCACGGTTCCCGGGTCAGAGGTGTCTATTCTCTTCCGCGACACCGAAGTGAAGCTCGGCGAGCAGGTTTTCCGAGATGTCACTGCCCGCGCCGTCGTCCGTTCTCTCGCCCGGAGCCTGGATGTCTCTAGGATCCACCAGTACGACCCGTACCCAAAGCTTCCCCGAGACTACAAGATTGCGTTTTCCGAGGTCCCGGGTCAAGAAAAGATCACGCAATCCAAGCTCTGGCACCTCGCGTCGAACATAATCCGGCCGGGCGACGTGGTCCTCGGAGAGACGGGTACGGCAGGCCACGGAAGCCGGGTTTTCCCCCTACCGCCGCACTCGAGGCTCTTCGTTCCCCGCGACGTGGCTTTCGATCGGATACATGCTCCCCGCGGCGCAAGGCGCGGTCCTTGCTCAGAAAGAGCTCATCCGGTCATCCAAGTACCACGGCATCGAAAAGGCGCAGACGATCCTCTTCATCGGTGACGGCAGCTTCCAGATGACCGTGCAGGAATTGTCTACCATCATCCGTAACGAGTTGGACGTCGTCGTGTTCCTTGTCAACAATGACGGGTACACGATTGAGAGGTGCATTCATGGGCTCAAAGAGGACTACAACGACGTTGCCCCCTGGCGATACCTGGAGGCGCCGAGTTTCTTTGGTGGCAAGGAGGGCAGTTACGTGCGCTCTGCGAGGACCTGGGGCGAGCTGGAAGCCATCTTTAGCGACGATGAGCTCGTCAACGGCAAGGGCCTGAGGATGGTTGAGATTTTCATGGCCCTTGATGATGCACCCGAGGGAGCTTTGAAAGATCTGATGGACGCAGAGAAGAAACGAGTAGGCTGGCCTCTTCAATGAGCCCACAAGCACGTAGGGCACATGGAATACGACCGTAAGATACGACGTATATATATATCATGTGGAAAGTACAGCGTTATAACCGAATTCATTCATTCGAATCCGTCGTGACTGCTCTTACCCGCCCGCTCCGGCTAGACCGCCTAATTTGGACACGACGATTTGCTTCGACCAGCTGGCTTTCCGCATGCGCATTGCTCGATAGCGTTGCACCTTCAAACACCCACGCTGTCTCGTCAGAAACAACCTGCGAAACGCCTTGCCAGTAATTGCCCTGGGTTGAGAAGCGGCACTGCACCATGAAGATGAAGATCACCGTCAAGCTAACGGCCATGTTGAGAGCGACTACTCCGAATACTACAAGGAAGTCCCCGAAAGCTCTGCGGCGTCAACACGTTGACGGAAGATGTCAACTTTGCTTTCCCCGTTCACATCGAACTGTGGGATGGCCTCGTTGATGATCGGGCCTGAAAGAGCAGTCAACGTCGACTGCATGGCGACCCCTGGTCTGTTGGTGGCGTCGAGGACGTCGGCTAGTATGGCTTGGTACTCCACGTTCGGCTTGACGTGAGAAATGCCGCTCCCTAAAGGATCCAGAAACATCGAGACATTGTCGCGAGGCGAGTTGTAAAGGTCGTTGATGAGCTTGTTGCGTTCAGATGTTGCCAGTTCCTTATCGAATCGATCGTGTAAATCCCACGGCGTGTCAACAAGTTAGATCAGGGACCGATCCCCAGCAGCTGCTGCCGCCGCACTCTCCTCGTGCCCCCAAGCTGTTGCCTCGGCGTCCCATGCCACCCGCGGCGCTTTCAGATCTTTCTCGGTTGAGGCTTGAACGTCGGCAAAACTCATCGCCAGTTGCTGGAAGCAACATGGTCATATCCGGTCTCAGCGCACCGTTGTTGACCCTCTGCCCTTCGGCGTTCAACACGCCCATGGCAGGCTCGTAGGTGATCCACTCTCCGTCGGTGCGGGAGATGCTGTCAAGGCGGACGGTGCCGTCGCGAAACTGACCGCCGGGCGCCCTCCACAACTCATGGGTCCCGTTGGTTCTGGAGAAGAGGAACGCTTGGGAATACGCCGCTATAGGCTCGTCTGAGATGGTGAAGTTTTGGGCGCTGGGCCTGGCGTTGGTGCCATCCGGTAGACAAAGGCTGTTCGTAAGCCCTTGTTTGACCTGAGCTTCGTTATATTGAAACTGAGGAAGCGAGCAGTTGAAGGCTGATGGGAAACATTGCCCGTCCTCGCAACCCGGCGGCAACTGCAGCCCCGCTTGCTGGAAAGTCAACGTGGGTAACAGACTCCCGACGATGGCCAAATAGAAAGGGAGTAGACTTGTGCTCGGAGGCGGTACGGCGATGGTGAGGACGGCCGATGCTGAGGGACGCATGCAGACGAAACGAGAGTCAAAGCCGCAGCCCTTCCCATCATAGCTACGCAACGACTCCATCCGTTCAGTGGAGAGCGGGAGGAAAACCCGGTCGACGAGACTCCAGTGTCGCTGACGCCCGAGCCGCTCGGAGCTGGATCTCCCGCCGAAGGCACTTCGCCAAACGGAACATAGTCTTTGGGGTCGCAGGATCCAGTCGTTCAACTGGCGAATTTCAGAGAAATCACCTCTTGACTCATGTGGAGCCTCAAGGAAGTGTTCCGCGCGTCGCCCACGAGCGAGTTGAAGCCGCGATCCGAGACCAGAACTGTCGAGGAGAGTTGGACGGCAATGGTGGTGAGGAGGAGGACGATGACGAGCGTCGCCTGGAGTGCCGACTTTCGTGCAGAAGTGACGAGCAGCGATGCCGGCTTCAGGGGACCGTCGTTCGCGCAGCGAATCATGGACATCTCGGCAAGCCGATGCAGGGGGACTCCGTGCTTTTCCAGTATTACCCCGGCGACGAGACTGGTGTCGATGGACGACTGGGCCGTGACTGCGCTGCGAAGTAAAACCGTCGATAGGGTAATCGCTGGTGTTATGCGTTGGTCGAGCATTATTCCTCTCCAAAGGATGGAAGCGCGTCTTCCATGCTCGATGCCTTCTCCCGTCCAGAGAAACAGGAGAAAGCCGAGGAGGGCGCGAGGATCAATGCCGTACCGCCACCGATTACCAGCATGCCGTACTGTTCTAGGCCATGTTGCAGGCGATGCAGCTTGCTTCTTGGCTCGTCATTCATCTCGTCGAATTCGGGTTTGAACCTCGGTTGCGGTGACTTCTCAAAGCCACCTTCGAGGCAGCCGGGACAGACGACGGCTGCTGAGGGAAAAACGAGTATCCCATGTTTTCGTTCCATACTGAAGGACGAAGCGACAGGCAAGCAGACAGGTTGCTGAATACTCAAAGTTGAAAAGGATTTTCTCTAGACTTTGAGAATCTTGGTTCACGTCAGTATACCACCTACACTTACGCGGAGGAGTTCGTTCCCGTCGAACCCTTGTCGTCTCGAAAGCGAGCAAACATGCATAACTCAAAAACGGTTCTGCCGGCATTCAAGAGTGACAGAGTCCATGACGACGTCTGCCTTGCCGTGTTCGACGACATGGGAGCCAGTTCCAAGCAGTCGGGGCCGATATTTGGTCAGTTCAGGTGAATTTGAGTTGTTCATCCGACAACCCGTGCCACTTCTTATCGACAAACATTGTGATGCATGAATGTCGGTGTCGGTGAACGTGCGTGGGCGAGCTGCAGGGGTGCTCCGGCAGGTCGCGTCGCAGAGGCCATCGAAAAGCTCGAGATGCTTGCACCGATCCTACGTAACAGGTCTTGACTGCTTTGACAAGTAACGTTCTGATACGACATGTTGGTGATAGGGCTTAGTGACGAAATGCAAGTTGAGACAACATGTTGAGAGTTGGGGAGACGCCGAAGTCGTCAGAAATTTACTCTTCTGGGCGACCCGAATGAAAACATTGTCGGACTCGGAAACGTGAATGGTTTCTTTTCATTTAACTTACGGGCCGACTGGACATGGACCTTACTCAGAAAAAGCGAGCATGGAAAGCCTGGGTTGTGTGAAGTTAACCCGTTCGCACCAAGCTTTAAACTTCATCGCCCATCAGACCCATCAACCAAAAGCAAATCGCATCGTACAGCAAAAAAAAAAGTTGACACCATCAAATGGAAATGCAAAAGAAGTAGGTCGTGCCCGGGTTCGAACCGGGGTTACCGGAAATCGTTGTTCGATCAAAATCCGGAGTGATAACCGCTACACTACACAACCGTGATTCGTGATTGGTCCGCAACTGTAATAGCTTAAGTACCCTCGCCGCGGCCGATGTGGCGCTCGAGATCGACGCGCCTCTTCTCTCGCCGAAATTCTGCTCAACGAAAATCATTTCACCCAACTCCCCCGGGCCTCATTTTAAGCCTCGACAACTTGCGGCTGATGCTGAACGGTAGCTTCATCTGACTGAGTTGGGAGACTGCGCCCTGAAACCAAGCAGCCGGAACGCTGGTAAAATTTGCGCGTCGCCATATGTTTGTTGCGAATTCTGTCCATCCCGAACCTACAATGCCATCCGTGATATCTCTCAGGAGATGCTAAGTCTTGGCATCGTGGTGCTCAGAGTGGCAGTGCGCCAACTCCAATTGAAGTACAGAGCCTCCGGAGGGCTCTGAGAAGCGTTATGAAACAAATTTCTGGGGGTGATAATGACTCGAGTTGCCATCTTGCGGAGCTCTACCGCTCCCGGAGGCTTGGGACATCCCTGGCCGAGACCGAACTTTATCGGACTAGAACCGGGAAACATTCTAAGAAACTTCCTGAATCTTAATTGTAGTTGGGACGATGCGCACATTGCAGTGTCCAAGTCCCCCCCCCCTTTCTAGTACAACCTCATGACGGTTCGTCCGGCTGTCCCAAAATCTCACCATGGAACTCAGGTATTAGGGGGCTATATGAGATGCGTATAAAGAGTGGCATAGTGCTCTAATCGTGGTGAGTCTCGGTAAGCTCTCCAAGCAAGCAAGGCCTTCTAACTTCAGCCTCTCATTCATCTGAACTGCGGCATCATGGTCCGTTTATCCAACTTCGTCGCCTTCGCCGCGGCGTCTATCCCTCCTTTCACCCAGGCCCAGGACCTGGAGACCTATCTGCCTTGAGACGGCCGGCCTCATCACTTCCTTCCCCGAGACCAACGCCTCGTTTCCCCCACGTCCGCGCCAACATGGTCGGTCTCGCCGGTTCCTCCATCGGAGGTGGCTTCGGCTCCCTGACCCGTATCCTCGGAGCTCCCATGGATTACCTCGACAACGCCACGTACATGCTGTACAACGGTACCATTGCCAAGTGCTCCCGCACCGAGAACCCTGACCTCTTCTGGGCTCTCCAGGGTGCTGGCAGCTCCACCGGTATCATCCTGGGCCTGACCACCAAGACGTGGAAGCCTGCCTATGCAAAGGCCATCGACTACACCATTACCCTCAACGACACTTCCCTCGCCGCCGGTGTCGACGCTCTCCTGGCCATCCAGGACCACGTTCTTACCGGCGCCTGGCCTGATGAACTTACCATGCGTTGGTCCCTCACTGCCCCTCACTTCACTGGTTCGGGTTTCTACTGGGGCAACCCCGACGGTTTCGACAAGCTGATGGAGCCTCTCAAGGCTATGCTCCCGGCCAACACCAACCTCACCCGCAACATCAACGACTTCTGGGCCACCGAAAACGTCGCCACTCCTTCCATCGGCATCCCCGTCAATACCTTCCCTCCTCGCAGCTTCTACCTCCAGGCCCTGATTCTCCGCGCCGACCAGCCATTCACCAAGGAGTCCGCTACCGCTCTGTACGCAGCACACCACCTTCGTCTTCATTGGCCTGTGCGGTGACAAGCCTACCCAGGCCCTCAAGGACGAGGATACCTCCTTCGCCCATGCCAACAGCCTGTGGCCTCGGCCGCTGGGAGGGTCGCCTGACCACTGGTCTGACCGAGTTCCCTGCCGATGGTCTCACGTACATGCAGAACGGCTATGAGCCCAACCGTCAGCAGTTGACGGCCGAGGGCGTGCCTCTCCGTGGCTTTGTCAACTACCGCGACACCGCCTTGACCGTCGACCGTGTGAAGCGATCGTCTGTATAACAAGAACTACGCCAAGCTGCAGCAGCTTAAGACCGTCTACGACCCCGAGGGTATTGTTCACCGCGCACCCTCAGAGCATCCCTCTTCCTGGCCAGGAGCCCCCCTGCTGCTATCAACTAAACGGACGTCCTAAAACTGGAGTGAAAATTGGTGTAGGGAAGCAATGGAAAGAATTTTCCTGTCCGTATTGGAAGGCGTTGTAGTACTTTGAGTCCGGCCTAAATACACATCTTTGCATTAAAACATCGCAAGTCTCACGTCCCTGACCAATTGGAGATGCAAGCAAGTGCTGAAGAATGTATTCCAAACACTTCCTACGCTGCCAGCTTTCCGCCAGCCAGTATCCTGGTCGCCGCCTGTTTCATAGCATTCACCGCGACGAGATACAAGCTGGGCCCGACACTGATTCTAGCCACACCAATCCTGCCCAAATCCTCCGCCGACAAGGAATCGGGTTGATCGCCCAGCTTCACGGCCACCCGGCCTCCCAGTTCACGAACAAGCATCTCGACTTCTGAAGTCCGCAGGCCTCGGCCCATGCCGCCCCAGTAGAAGATTGTCGTGGCGCCCGCTTCGAGATACTTTCGGCCTCGATCGATGGCTTCCTTGGTCGTCTTCTCTTCGTCGCTGGCTGCGCATGGCTCCAGCCGGAAGACATCACATCGCGCGTTGATGACGAAATCCGGGCATCCGGCCTCCGCCGCCGCAGCAAACGCCCTCTTCAGCCGGGCGACCTGTTGGTCGGAGCCATAGAGCGATCCCTCGATGCCCTGCTCGAACCCGGCGGACGGAAGGCCGTCTTCAATGTTGGCGCCCACGGCCCCGAGCCGAATGACTTGTTTCACGACGTCTCCGATACTTTCACCGTATCCGTCTTGTATGTCGACCGTGAGCGGCAAGCCGGCAGCCTGAACCGCCGGAGCAATCTGGCCGATGGCAGCTAGGTTCTGCTCGAGGGTGAGATCTTCGTCTTTGACTCCCTGGACGGCGGCAATGGCCCACGATGCCGTCGCAATGGCTTTCACGGGCTTGACTTCGGGGGTGTTTAGAGATAGAATAGCGTTGAGTGATCCCAAGTCCCACACGTTGGAGAGGACGATGGGCTTGGAGGAGACATGTAGCTCTTTCAGCTCCTGGGCAAGTTTGTTCGACATGTTGAAGATGGAGCGTCAATTTCATCAAGAGGATGAATCAAGATCGAGCAAGCTTTTCAAGCAACAGATTCAAGAATTTGGACCAATGCCTGCGTGATGACTCTACGCGGGGAACCACATCACGCTAGTGACAACCGAAAGGCGCGTTCCCTGCGTACTACGTAGTCCCGATGTAAGCCGCGGCGTAATCGGCGTGGCCAAGACGTTGAATTTCCAAGAGAGATTGCATATGTGTTAGTAACTGTCTGGCCAACATTGACGACTGATAAGACAGTCGACCTGGGAGCTTACGGCCTCAGTCATCATATGGATCCTTATTATGCTTGTTCCCCTTGTTCATCTCCGACTTATGCTCGGCCTTCACCCCTCCGCCCACCGTTCCAGCATGCGAACTTTCGCCATGGTGTTTGTGAGGCTTGGCGACATGCAATTCGTCCGAGTGCAGCGCGACACCAGCCTCGGCGGCGATTTTGTCCAGGGGGTCCCTCATCAGCATCATCGTCATGCAATGGTTGATGTGCATGAGCGTGTCATACCGCTTCTCAATCACCAACACCCCATCCTTCCCACACGCAGCCCCTTCCTCCCCTCTCGAGCACCGGGCCGCCTCCCACATCTTGCGCCAGTAAAAGACGCAATGGACGAGATGCCATTCGTGCGTGGTGAAGAAGCGGGCGTGTTGCCCACGTCTGGCGGCGGCCTCGGGCAGCTCGCTGACCTCGGCCAGGGTCATGGGACGAGTCTTGTTCTGGTCGTGCCAGTAGCCCCAGGTGTTGCCTGCGGTGTCCGGGTCGTTCGGCCCCAGCGATTCGAATTCTGCGGTGAGCTCGGGGGAGCGGCAGTGAGGTGGAAGCCACGCGGCGGCGAGGGAGTCGTAGACGCAGCCGTTCTCGCGTGCCTCTTGGATAGTGTCGCCGCAATTGCAAGATAGACCTTTCGCAGCTGATGAAGAAGAAGAAGAATGAGGTGCTAGAAGCGAGAACAGCCCGTAGCCGGCTAGAAGAGTAATGATAAGGCGAATAGTATAGGCAAGACACCGCTTTGATAATGCATGATCTGGAAGAGATGTTACACTGTTGTTTTCTGAACCGGATGATCCCTCCTCGTCCCTAGAAACTTTGCTGTATGAAATCTCTTCCTTGGTTCGCCAAGATAAAGGCAATACATGCAAACTGCTTCGGCGTTGCGTTAGAGAAAATCGTAAAAAGGTTTGCTCCAGTGCTAAGGAAGACTCACAGTCTGGACATCGTGTTGCGTAAGTGGTCACTTGGGAAGCTCTGGAGAAGCGTGTTTAAAGAATTCCGACAAAATAATTACGCTTCGAGACATGAAGATTGGTAAGTCAAATTGCAAAAGTGCCTTTGAGACGGGCACGACCTCCAGATTGTTCGCAGGCGCAATATGGTGCCGTGGCTGCTAGCACCGAGCTCTTCCACGTCATTCACATTGCGATAAGCATCCTCCGGATCGCGTAAGAAGCAAGGATTATGCCAAGACAGGCGTACAGCTGCAGGATTCCGAACGAGGCGAACACCTGATCGACATCTATGAATCTATGTAATTGGTGTATGCAAAGGCGACTTGGACCCCCGCACCCTAGGCCTCTCTGAGGAGCTCCTCGAATATGATCTGCAGGAGTTCGGCCCGCCTCGCGGGCCGTTCCTACTATCCGATTAGCTCTTGCGGTCTGAGGTGACGCCGCATGGTCGCAACCGCACTTTTGTTATTGATCCTCCTCGCTACAGGGAGACATTGCCGACTACAAAGGTGGCTGCATCGTGTTTCCGGAAAAAGACAATCATGGCCTGCTGATGCTTTGACGCAGGCTTCCTTTGCCAAGCACCCCCCATTGACCGTATTCCGTAGACTTGCCCCGTTCGAGTAGCATACGAGACTGCAGAGATGGCGGGAGATTTTGGCTAAGCCGGCTATTGAGCTAAGGGGATGGATGTTGGCATCTTGGGTTGAGTTCATGTTCACCAAGAATAAACAGCATTTTGTTAGCACCCATATCAGTTTGGAGGAATGTTCTCTTCTTTGAGTAACCTGTCTGTCCACATGAAAACCGTAATGATTGAAATTTGCTTCAAAGTCGAAGAAGTAACGAGCGTAGTCACCTTCATTTTGACTGAGTAACTCCATGCACACTGACTTCTGGCCCATGGTGCCTTTCAACCTGAATTCCCAGTCCTAGCAAAGTCTTCGGACTACTCCATCCATTTAGCGCTCTTAACATGAGCCACAAGACGTGATGAATGCGAGCATGATGGCCGGCAGATCCAAGGCCTACATCCCCAAGTGAAACTCAGGAGAACTGTCATTTGCCTCGTCTAGGGGTAGAAGGGAATAGCCTCCGCCTCAGCATCTCTCTTGGGGTAGAACGGGATGGCCTCAGCCTCGGCATCAGCACTGGCATCCCTCTTTGGGTAGAAAGGAATGGCCTCTGCTTCAGCGTCCACACTGCGCTTAGGGTAAAAGGGAATCGCTTCAGCTTCAGCGTCCGCGCCTCTCTTTGGGTAGAAAGGGATCGCCTCGGCCTCAGCATCGGCGCCTCTCACGTCTAGAGAAGAATGAGATTCGTTGAAAGGACTCTCGAACTTCTGAAAAGCCCGACAGAACTTACCGAGCGGAGCGGCTGCGGCGAAGCCAACGATTGCGAGGACCAGGTATTGGGCGCGCATTCTGACGGTCGATGGTAGTGTGTGATCAAAGACAACGGAAACTGGTGCTTTTAAGGCAATATCGAGGGGGATAGGCTCTCTTCCCTTGGAGACCGAGGATGTGGTCTTCTATATTTGATGCTTTCATGCTATGAATGCTCAGAGAGGAAGATGCGTCACCGGGTGGCAGAAGACTCCGCCAATGGATCAAATCAGCTTGCATACGAATGATTCGTTCAAAAGCACGACTTATCTTCGCCACTTGCACCACGCCCAAATCTGGCCTCGCTTAGCTTCAGAGTATGGGCATGGCCCGAATCCGAGGACTTGCCAAGAAAAGAAGGTTGCAACGGTCACGCAGCGATTGGCGTAGGATTTGACAGCATACAAGTTACACGAGAGCGCCTCGAATGCGCCGAGCTTCAAGAGCGGGCGCGAAGGATCACGGAATGGGGTAGTAGGGACGGGATGGTCTCGACCTTGATCGACAAAGTAGTGTTTCCAAAGCAGGTAGATACGTCGCCGTCGGATTTTCGCCTCACGCGGTAGGTAGGTCGTGCAGATCCGTATGACACACAATCACTGCGTAGGTATGATTCCGATACTGTCGCTACAGACATCAGCCCTGTAGTCCTTTTTTCGGGAGTGAAGGCTTCCCCGGAATCCCATAAGTGTTGGTCTCCCCTTCTCTTCATCTCCTCAATGCCAACATGGTCTCCATCATGAATGATCAAGACGTTCCATTGACGGACCTGGGTGAATCTGGGTACGAAGATGATGGCGAGGCCAATTCGAGCAGCAGACGTGATTCCGAGGACGTGGAAAAAGCTCTCCTTGCAGTCGGCCTTGGGCGAAAAGCAAACCGCGCCGGAGAAAATCACAGCTCATACTTTGGACAACTCGGAAGGCCTTGGTTCATCGCGACGGCACTCAACACTGGTCTTTTCTTAGCTTCATGCTTCATGTTGCTTCGGTCGAGGAAGGAGCCCAGCGTTCAGGACCAATGGAGAGCCACATCCTTCTACTGTAAGTTTCAAGAAGTGAAGGCCGGGGCTAGGATGGATGGATTTACTCAAGAAATATCTCAGCTCCAATACTAGAACGATTCGACATTCCCAAAACAACGCGTGTCACCAACGGCACCTTGTACGACACAAACCCACCATCCGTCCTCCGCCAACGTATCGGCAAAGAGGCCGACGACGAGTGGCACCGCATCGGTGACCATGTTTGGCCGTTGGTCATCGGGGAGGCAGACGTGCGACGGCTGGGGAAAGACCCGGATGTCGCGGTCAAGATTCCAGAGGCCCTCGGCTACGGCTCGGACGCGTACATTGCTCAGACCGAGGTGTTCCACCACCTTCACTGTCTGGACATGCTCCGAAGAGAGGTCTCGTACGAGCACTACTACGAGGAGAAAGAAGGGCCGAGGCCTGGAGGCGCTCAGCATCAGGCCCACATCGGACACTGCTTCGATGTCCTGGCCCAAGCTATCAAATGTACCGGAAGCGTGGACATGATTACTTTCAACTGGGTGGAGAATTGGGAACAGCCGTTCCCGGATTTTATGAATCGCAAGGTCTGCCGAGACTTTGACGCGTTGCTCGGATGGGTCAATGGTAATGCGATGGATCCGGACATCTTTCAGGAGATGAAGGCTCCTCCGGCAGGTTGGCAGGTTTTGCCGGAGCCAGGTTCGGCCCAGTGAACTGAGACTGAGCGAGAACCGAGATACGAAAAGAAGAACATTTTGGAACTATGATGAAGGAGAAGTTTTTCAGTTGAACATCGTTCTGTGCCATGAAGTTCACATCATTGGCTTTTGCACCACGATAGCTTGAACGAGCTTAGCTATCTAATGTTAGAACCAGCATTTCCGACCAGTTTCAGTTTTGTTTGCCATCATATGGCTTTACGTCCCCATCCTCATGTCAAGTTCAGAGATGCCCCGCAGCGGAGATGCCCCGGATCCAGATGATATAGTAGCAAAAGTACCTTACGTAGCCATTCGAACCTTGAAATATTTGTGAATGATCATTGGGACGCGGGTCAGGATGTGATGCTCTTAGGGAGTGGGTGAAGGGCAAGGCTCAGTCTCAGCTATGTGTTTTAAGAAAGTTCCTTCCACTTACTAAATTCGATGGGGTCGTTCGGCATGTTAGTCGAGGCCGATAATCGATAAAGCTTTTCTTCTGGATCAATCCTCGCTCGGAAGCCGAGAGCTGAATCCAACGCCAGGACAACGCCTCCTGCTTCACCTTTTGGACCAAGATTCGAACTGCCTCAGTACGTCAAGAACGCGATCTGTGATATATCAGATTCGTACAGCGCCGGAAAGTCTCTCCAATAACTCAAGATTTTGACCTAAATGGTGCCTTGACTCGATGGGTCTGATCTTGCGTGTAAGAAGAATCTGGTGGCGTTGAAAGCTGCGAACCCGGAAAACCCTGTAATCTGTATTACTGAGGTGACAGTGAGAGCACAGACTAACACAAAAAGACCCTCCGTCGATGCCGCAATCGCATGGAACATCGCAGTGCGGACAACGTGAAGGCCCAATGTTGTCACACGAGTACCTTGCATTTGTCCTGTCATCCGACCAACACCAGATGCGTAAGCTTCGAGTCTCAAAAGTTCCGTGTCCCAGCCTTACGTTGATGACATGAGCTGATTCCCACAGAAACGTGTGACAATGGCATAAAACAAAAAGGCTCTACACTCTATTCAAACACGACAGCGGGGAATTCATCCAATGGCTTGTCAAGTTGCTTCGTCACACATTGGAAGCCGGCATGAGAGGCCTCTTCTGGCTTCCTCCGGGTTCTGCAAGCGGTCCTCGTGCTAGTATTACGACACCAACAAACGTGCAGGTCACGAGGCTGGTTTAGAAGGCGCTTCGAGGCTGCTTGCAGCCCAGAGTCGAACACAACGCAACACGAAGTCGGGCATGCCGTTGCGTTACGTACGGGACATCAGAAGGCTTGTGTTGACATGCGGGTTTTCGTATAAGGAGGGAGATGCCTTATCGATCTTGAATGATGGATCAAGTTTTGTTCTCTATGCAATCATCTCCGAAAAAACGTTGATACTATTGATTCGTGCTTCGAAACTCGGAGACTTGTCTCTTTTCTTCAGGTAAACGCTCTCTTCGGAGGACTTGGAACGCGTCGCTAACAGCATATTGCGAACCAGGGCATACCTATTCAGTGGCGACAATCTGCGATGAAGCAATCCGTTATTTTATCGATTACCCTGATTGCTCGAGCATCGATAGCAGTTTACTGCGAAGCATCTGCCTATCTCGGCACTGGTCAGATCGGTAGATGCACCGGTCAACTCCTGAGGCGAGCAAACCAGACACGCGCAGGCACCAGCCAGTGTTTCACGGCAATCAACGGTGCTTGCGGGATAGTGGCTGATCAAGAGGTCGGCTGCAATTGCACGGTCAACTTCTTTTCCGGTGGCGACTGTAATCGTACCTCGGTGGGACGGTTGTCATGTCACAAAGTTGGTGCTGTAGCGCAGGTCAATTTCGATCACTTCAATATTAGATGTGGATAGGATATTAGCAGTTATGTGAATTTAAGGATAGACATTGTTCAAAGGCTATAGATAGCGAAACCGTCCGTCATCAAGTGTTTCGAATCGTGTTTGGCTTCTACATGCAAATTAAAGCGAACATTGATTGCTTCGACCCAACAAGGCTTCTGGTCGCATTTGCCGTTCCAAGATGACTTACACCATAGGTCTATAGCAGTAGCGATGCTTCCCTTTTTCGCCCGCAAAACTCAATTGAGTCAGAATTCCCGCAAACCAATAAGAAAGCATAGGGTACATATGGCAGACGTGATTGAGGGCATTGACTCTGAGCTTGCAGAGAACAAGGGTGTGCGTGCTTCTGAGGCAGCCCAGTAATTTAACCCAAATTGCCGTGGAAGGAGTTCTTCTAGATCATCTAGGGACTCGGCCACGCACCCACTCCGAGTTAAAAGATATCCCCATTCTGCTGTGGGTGGAACAAAAAGGTCGACGAAGACAGGATTCGAACCTGCGCGGCCGAAGCCATGTGATTACGATGGTCCAGAGACCTGATTCGAGTCACACCCGATCACCACTCTGGCACTTCGCCTGTTGTTTGGTTGGTGACAAATAGGCGGATATATTGCCTGCGTCTGCAGTTAGCGCACCCCGTAATTACTTTTGTGCCCTGACAATTGGCGTCGTTTCCCCCCATTCGTTTACGAACTTATTTCATTCTTTTCGTTTCGCTCATGTGATGCCCTTCGGTCACGAGTAAAAGCTTCAGGAAATGTGAGTTAGGGACAACTCCTGAGATCCTCCCTCGACAGCTCCGTACATTGATAACTGTGCATCGCGGTGAGCTCACCTTGTTTGATGTCTGTGAAACTCACTGAAAGTTTCCGAAACGGGCTTCAGTACCCGCCAGCTCAACCCTAAAGCAGCAGCGGCCTGTACCTCAGCTTACTCTAACACAATCCCTACGCAAATATTAATGTCCCTCCTACTCTCTCTCTCACACGCACTCCTCAGTCCGACGTCTGGTCTGAGCATCAGGTGCATCCTTCTATCCACCACCTACTAAATCCCAGAATGCCCCTGAAGATGCGCCCCGCCACAGTCGCGGACGGGCCGGCCCTAAGCGCCGTGTACCTATCCGCCTTCGCCGACAACCCCGTCGCGACAACGTGCTTCCCGCCCAGCTCACCGGAATGCCGCGAATTCCTCTCTCGAGCCTTCGCCGAGGAAGTCAAGGATCCCCGCGCCCACGTCTTCGTCATGACGGATCCCGATGACGGGGAGAACCCGGAGCAGATCATTGCATGGGCGAAATGGGTACGCCCGGCCGCCCGGGAGGGAGAGGTCAACGTGGGACCCCCGCCGCCAAAAGAGATCTGGCCCAAGGAAGGGAACCCCGAGTTTGCGAATGATTTCTTTGGCGGGATCGGGAGGAAGCATGCCGCGGTCGTGGGCGACGTCAGGCATTGGTACCTCGAACTGGTCGTCTGTCGCAAGGAGCGTCAAGGGAGGGGCGCGGCGACTCCCCTCCTCCGGTGGGGATGTGAACGGGCCGACGAGGAGGGGGCGGTAGCATTCTTGGAGTCGATGCCCAAGGCGAAGGCGGTTTACGAGAAGTACGGGTTCCAGGTGGTAGACCACATGGAGTTCAAGACGCCGGGCGGCGTCGTCGTTACCCAGGACTTCATGCTGAGGAAAGGCAAGGCCTCTGAGGACTATGAAAGAGTGCTATCCAACGTCAGGAACTTGACCACACAGTGCAACACTTGATGTAAGCAAAGTGAAGTCACTCTTGAACAGCTTTTTTAGGCCTCTCACTTGAGAGTGTTTAGAAGGCCAGTGAGGACTACATGGAGTTTGATTCAGCGTCTCTAATAATTCTCCTACAATTCATGTCCAATCAACGTCCCGATCCCCCCCAAAAAACTTGGCCTGATCCGAGGACCGAACCTCACAATGGCTGACCCGACGGGAGACCTTGAGCCAAAGCGAGGAGGTTAGACACTGTTCCCACGCTCGCGGGCTCTCGAGTGAAGCTCTCATTATAGCCCCACTGGGTGATGTACAGGCTATGAACCCCCCTGGCGACAATGGCGTTGATGTCCGCCCGCAGAGTAGCGACGGGTGCCGGCTGGTACGGGTCCCAATCGTCGTAAAAGTCATGGACGACGACGGCGGACTCGGCCCTCAGGGACGCATCCGACGGCAGGTTATCAAGCACGGCGGGCGTGAAGGGCGTATACGTGTTTCTCGGACACCTGTCCTGAGGCGCGTCGGCGTCTGCCGTGTAGCAAGTCTCGATGGACAGGACGGCGTCGGCGACGTCGTAGAGCGCATAGCTGTTCGAGTTGACCGGGACTCCGGGGTTCAGCACCACGGCACCCGCCTTCGATTTGGCATAGTCGGAGACCTGGGTGTAGTACTGGAGGTGGGCCGGGTCCGTGTTGACCTCGTCGAAGAAGATGCCGCCGATGGAGATGTCTCTTGAGACCCCATCCCAGTCCTGAGCAGTGGTCCACGCGGCGTACGTGTCGATGGCCCGGGTGACGATGGCCATGTCGTGGGGTTGAGGTTGCACGGTTCCGAGAGTCGATATGTATCCCAAGGTCACGGTGTTGGGTCGTTCGTTGATCTGGCCGATCCACTTGGCCCAGTCCTTCTTGATGCCCTCCTCACTGGCGAAGGGCGGGCCACTGTTGGGGTTGATGATGACGTTGAAGGTGAGGTCGGGGTGAGCGTCCATGGCCGCAATTGCAGCGATCCAGTCGGCAGTCCCGTCGTAAGCGCCCGCGAGCGGATAGACGTAAAGAGGTAGTAGGATGTCGACTGTGGCCATTGCTGAGGCAATGAGCCCAGCTAAAGGGATAAAGCACTTCATCTTTCTTCAACGTGATGTTTAGCTTGGTACTTTGAGACGACTTGAGGTGGAAAAGAGCATCATTGAAGAAGATTGAAGACATTTTAAAGAGACGTAAAGGCCAGGCAGCAGTTTACCGAAACTGCGATCCTGTCAATAGGGTATTTCATTAGTGTCATTCCTGATGGGATAGTGCCATGTCAGTGTGGACTGATCATACCCCAATTGCTGAATAAAACCCTCACGCCCGTGGTCGGGGCGGAGCTCTAGAATACCACGGGGACGAGCATCTCGTGACAAGAGTTTGGCATTTTTGGTGATTCTGTGCAACCTTGGGCGAAGATTTCGGATCGCAAATTTCAATAGAATGATGTAGCCGTTTGTGGATTGAGGTCTAGTTCTGATTCACCAAGAGCCAGGGAGGATGAGACTGAACCACTCCATGCGGCAGGTCAAGCCACGTTAGGGTCTGGAACTCGGTCACTCGATCGTGGTGCTCGGTTTGGCAAGGCTACAGAACTAGGCAGCATTCTTCGGCGGCTGAGGCTGGCTGATGTGAGATTCTGTCTCCAATATTGACCAGGGGAGGGAGTTTGCCGAGACTGCAATGCCTTCAGTGGCGGACCTTATTTTTTTAGGGACCAGGCCGAGTTGCGGAGAACTACCGATGAAGGCCGAACTCATTGAAGGGAAACACTGAAGTCGCGCAGAACTTATATAGCTCATGTACTCGAATGAGAAGAGCCAGTCGAGTTGGTTGTCGGCACTCACCCGCGCACGACACCGAGTTCTTCAGATAGGTACCAGTTGGGCTCGGCAAAGTAATTAGACGACGCCGCAAAGCAAGATCAAGATTCTTGCCATGTGTGAAATTGATGCTGTGATAGTTCAGCTGACCGGAGTGTGTGCGGTTGAGCCGTAAGTGATCGAGGCTCTCCATTCAGAAAGACCGGCCCTGGATCTCACTTCAAACTAAGCGCCTCAACGCGCAGGTTGTGCAGACAAGAGAATAACAACTGCGTCATTTGATCCCGTGTACCATGTTCCGCAGCGACCGATGTCTGAACGATGACAAAATGCCCTCATCTATGGCCATCCATGGATGAATGTTGACATCCCGAACACACACAAGTCAAGTGAAAATTGTAGCCACCTACAAACTTGCCGTCGGGGAAAACCGGCACAGACCAGAAGCACATTCGACAATGACTTCGCCATGAAGGAGCGTCGCGGACTCTGTTGGTTGCGGCGCTGTTCCCGTATTCAACCGAGGATGGCTTGGTGATGCCCAGTCCGGCATGCAGGCGCAGCATGCGTGACGGATCGCAAGATAGAGCCCGCCCGGCAGAGGGATCGATCGGTGGCCAGGCATTACGATTACGGCCCAGCCGGGGTCTCGGGGCCGTTGGTGACCGCCGTGCGATCTCTCCGGGCATACGATGGAGTCTCAATTGGGGTCTGGGATCTTCTTGGCTTCACGACGGCCAACCGAGGCTGCAGACGGGAGTATATGGGTGAAATGCCTATCCTAGTATTCGATCGTCGTGTAGGGGGGACTCCTGGTAGCGTCCCGTCGCTGAATACCCATATGGGTTTTTCAAGATGGGTTTCTCCCGACCCGGGGGACGGATATCTGCTGTAACAATCTCAGCGATCGAATGGCTGTGACAAGAGTGCGATGCTCTCTCTCTCTGGTCATCGACTCCAGAATAATTCTCCCGACTCCGTTTCTCTATCGATTGATTTCACGGAGCCCACGCTCTTTCAAAAGCCGTGAATCTGTCAGTCAGCATGGATTCCCGGGCTTGGGCACGGCTTGGGACGATCCAAACCCCGGTTCGTTCCCGGTTCGTTCCATTTTGTGGCACTCCTGACGAGCAAAAACAGACGGAGGTGAACTGCGGAAAATGCTGCCTACGCGTTTTCTCCCGTTGTCCTCTACCGGTCTTGATGGCAATCAAAGCACCCCGGTAGACGGGGTCCGCGTCGTTCTACCCTGCCCAGCCCAGAGCCATTTCAAACACTGGCACATAATCTTGGATGTAGTGGAGCTGGTAGATCTTGGTTCTGTATAAAACCCTCCGCCGGGGACCATGTCGCCATCGGAGTGAAGCCTTAGTTGCTGCTCCAAGAGATTGCGACAACACAACTTCCAACCAGTCAAATCACCTCTTCAGCTTCAACTCGACAATAACAAGACCGACAGCAGCATGGCAAAAGACCCATTCAGAGTCATCATTGTCGGCGGCGGCCCGAGTGGCATCACGGCAGCGCACGCTTTGCATCACGCCGGTATTGATTTCGTCGTGCTCGAGCGGCGGGCGAACATCGTCGAGGATCTCGGCGCGAGTCTCGTGCTAGGTCCCCCGAGCATGCGCGTCTTCCACCAACTCGGGATTCTCGACAAGCTCATGGAAGTCGGATGCCTCTTGCACGACAACAGGGGTTTCACCGTTGACGGTCACAACTTCAAGCAGTCTTCTGCGCTTGATCTTCTCAAAGAGCAGTAAGTATCACACGGCGCGCTTTTCTTTCTTTCTTTCTTTCTCTCTTTTGCTCGAGGAAATGTCCCCTCCCGCCAACAACACTTCACCGTAGCCACGGCTCGTCGCCTCTGGCGTTCCACAGAGCGCATCTGATCCGGGCTCTCTACGACGCCCTGCCGGACAGCGCAAAGGCCCGCTACCACACCGGCAAGAAGCTCGCCGACGTCGCGTCCACCGACGCGGGTGTCACGGTCTCGTGCGACGACGGGTCGTCCTACGCGGGGTCCGTCGTCATCGGCGCCGACGGCGTACATTCCGCCACCCGTCGGCAGATGCGCCGTCTCGCGCTCGAGGAAGACGAATCCCGCGAGGCCGAGTGGGACGCCGAGAAACCCTACGAGACGAACTACCGTTGCATGTGGGCGTCGTTCCCGCGGCCCACGGCGGCCGGCCAGAGCTACGAGACGCAGGGGACGCATCAGTCCGTCATGTACATCACCGGAAAGGAGAGGGGTTGGGTTTTCTGCTACGAGAAGCTCGACCGGCCGACGAGGGACAGGATCGCCTTCACCGAGGAGGAATTGGAGGCGTTTGCGGCGCGGTTCGCGGACTGGCCCGTCACCGGCAGTTTGAAGGTCAAGGACGTCTGGGAAGAGCGGTACAACGCCGGCGGAGCTGGACTCGAGGAAGGCATCTGCGAGCACTGGAGCTGGGGCGGCAAGGTCGTTCTCGTCGGCGACGCCGCACACAAGTTCACCCCCAATGCCGGACTGGGGTTCAACAATGGCGTGCAGGACGTTGTCGCGGTCTGCAACGGCCTCGTGAAGGTCATGGCCGACTCGAACGGCTCGCCCGGCTTCGAGACTCTCGGTGCCTTCTTCGAGGAGTACCAGAACGAGAGGAGGGAGCTGCTGGAGACGGATCTCGGACAATCTGCGCGTCTCACGAGGTTGCACGCATGGGAGACGACGTTGGACTGGATCGTGGCGAGATACATTCTGTCGTGGGGCTTCATACAGCGGATTCTCTTGACCTACGTGGTGTCGCCGGCGATCCAGAAGGCAAAGGTGCTCGACTTCATCACGGCGTCGGAGCCGTTCGAGCCGGGTTCGTTCCAGTGGCTGCACCCACTGCTGAACAACATGACCAAGAGTCGAGCACTTTGATGTGTTTCATAAACATTCATGTGTTTTTTGCATCACACAGCGGGTGGCGTTTGATATATATTTAGGCGCAGTATTAGTACATGACGCATCTCTCGTAACATTCTAGCATCACAACCTCAACTTAGTACCTGTAATTCAGAAGCTTGCAGTGCAGAAATGCAGGAGCCAAGGCTTGCGTTTTCATTGCGCTAAGAGATTGTGTATACACTCAGTCAATAGATGTGTCTCTCCTTCGCGGGCTCATCCATATCACTAAGCTGAGTCTCGATGTGTTTTGTGTCAAGATGAATCCTCTAAGTGCTTACATGAACGCACCAAGGCGTGGGTTGGGGGGACCCCGACCGCATGGAAAGGCCTTTGAGTTGCTTTTGCTCTGATGATTCGTAGGAAGTGCATTACAAAAGACGAGGAGTTCATTCCTAGGTTTACCTACCTCTCTCTCTCTCTATACATATGGCTCAAGGAAAACCTCTTGTCGCGAACTACTCAAATGTCTGCATCTGTGTCTTCGCAACCAGTTTACAGGCACCATGGCGGCCGACAGTACCGAGCTCTTTTACTGCTGGGGCCCCAATTAATTACTGCCCAGAAGTCAAGGCGTGTAAGTGAGCTCTCGCAGGGAACAACCTCATCGAACATGAGCACGCTGCCAAAGAGTGGTGTCGTTCGTGGAGGATGGTATGGTCGCCAATAACCAAAACTCAACACTTAGCAGTTTGTTCTCAATCGGCATCACATTGGACATAAGTCAGCCCGAGGTGTCAATCACGAAGTGCTCAATGATCCGCAGGGAGACGGAGGTCAGCAGCCAACAGGCCCCAAGCCCGGATGAACCGCCGAGCAAACCTGAATATGGGCTGCCAAGTCCAAGGCCAATTGGTCCAGCAAAAAGGCCATCGTCAGCACCAAGACAACCTTCCACGGCCTTGGAATTGCTCTCAAGAGGGCTCGAATACGTCATCTTGCGCGCTCAAGACCCGATTGACTGGAAGAGAGACGACATGGGGGTGCAAAACCTGGTTTGGCGGCTTCATTGTCCAGTCGCGAAGGACTAAGACGAGCTGCTAGTGACGAGCGATATCATTACTCTTAACGTCCAGAACGTCGCGGCTCTGGTTTCTGACCCGGTGCTCAACGCAACGAGCTGCTGAGCTGACGACCAAAAAGAAAGAAACCCTATGCCGACGCGTCCCAATGTATCACTCGACACTGACATGGGCGCTCGTCGTCGTCTTCCTCCGCATTACTGCCGCTCAAACGGTGGCGACAACCGCCGAGCCGGAATGGAACTCGGACGACAGCTTCGCCTCCGCCGTGCTCAACGGCACGAACCACTACCGAGAGCAGCACAACGCCTCGGACGTGTCTTGGAACGACACCCTCGCCGACTTCGCAAACGACTACCTCGACGGGATGGACGGCTGCGATTTTGAGCACTCCGGGGGCCCTTTCGGCGAGAACTTGGCCATGGGATACGCCGACGTGACGCGGAGCATCGAAGCTTGGGGCGAGGAGCGCAACGACTACGATTTCGACGACGCCGAGTTCGGTGAGGAGACGGGACACTTCACGCAGCTCGTGTGGAAGAACACGACGGATGTCGGGTGCGGGCGCAAGTTGTGCGACGACGACGACGACGACGACGCGTGGTATCTCGTCTGCGAGTACTGGCCGAGAGGAAACGTCGTGGGACAGTTCCGAGAACAAGTGCAGGAGGAGAGTGTCGGCTCGACGCACTCGCCGGGAACCATGTTGGCGTTGTTTGTTGCTGGGAGCTTTGCCATGTGGATGACGGCTTAGCGTTTGATGATGAAATTGAATGGAGATTGTTGAAGCTATCGCGACGAGGGGCGCTAACCCTTTCGGGTAATTTTACTGAGTCAAGACATGATCACCGATGAGTTTCTCTGCCAAGTCTGCACTCGTATTTACAGACACGCTCTACTCCAGCACCGGAGTAAGTCATAATTATTTACTTTGAGTAAGAACGATGCAAATAGTGTCTAAAAACGATGCAAATAGTGGAAAACAATTGAAGACAGCATGAGAAGGCCTCCTTTACACTCGACGTGGGTACCGCGACGTTCCTCTAATGACTCTCATCGTACGTTTGTCTCGATTGTGCCTGGCTCTATCCTACATGAATTTATATCGAGACTTCTTCCTAACATGTGATTCCGCATCGTTTCTAGTCATTCGTAACAAAGCCTTCCCAAGTTTGCATGTAGCCGATAAGCTTGTCGGCGGTCGCTCAACCCCCGACTCTGAAGGGATGCTGGATAGACAAGCTGCCGCGGTGATCGATGCTCGAAGTCTTTCTTTAGTCGCAGTGGAAATCAGGCTCCAGGATGGCCGTCCTGCCGAACATGACGAAATCACAACCTGATGCGAAGGCCGTTTTGAAAACCAGCCCTGCACTTTGCCGCTGATGACTTGGAACGGGAACCGTGGAGCGATTCTCCCAGCGAGCCTCCGTACTTGTCAGTCCGGCGGTTGAACGAGGGCGATGGAAATTTGCATCGGTATCCAGCCAAAGGCGGAGTGTACTTGGACGCCATCAAAAGCCGAGCGGCTTCCCCGGCTCTCGTGGCTGCTGCGATGAAAGTTGTCTCGTACAGCTTCGACTTCCTCGAGCGAGAGTCAGTCTTGAAGCCTCATGAGAAGAAAATCTCGGCAACTTCAGACGTGAAAAGGAATGCTTGAATCCGAGGGAAACACAAACGAGCAACCGTACATTAAGGCCGTCTTTTTATCGACCTTCCGGGAGAGTAAAGACACCGGTCGATGGGGTCTCCGTTCTCAGAAGTTACCAAATGATGGAAAAAGGATAGCGAGCTGATAAATTCAGGACTCCGATCTCCATGGGGCCCAGCGTCTCCAAAGGGTCTCCGGGTCTCCAAGACTCCAACTAGTTCAAAAGGCAGAACCCAGTTGAACATGTTTCCCTACGTTTCACGAGGAGGGAAAAGGTTGTTGGCTCAGATAGTGTTATCTAATAGTAAGTGCAGTCATAGCCGAGGCAAAATTCCCCTCCTCTGCAACTACTTCGTCAACCTCGATGCTGATCGGAGCATATTGGCGGCGTTTCGGCAGAAGCAACGGGACCAAGCCCCGGTAGCGGCCGGCGACACCCCACAACCCCGGCCGGGAGAGGCGGGAAGGTTGTGAGGGGGCGTAACAGACCGATCTTGGACAACACTACCTTTTGCGTGTTGGATGGGATGAGCCTCATCAAACGTGGTTTGGTCTCACGACAGCTTTAGACGGTGCGATGAAATCATTTGAATGACCACCTCAGTGACCTGGCAACGGTCTTCTGCGGTGACTCCACGCCGCAGGAAGTCCTCGAGTCGCAGTCTCTCGTTGCCAATCTCGATTCGTAATTAAAATGAATCGGATTCTCTTCAATCGTCAATCCACTATCATTCGCGAGGCTCGGCGCTTATTCTAATTGCCAAGCCGGCTTCTTCTAAGATGCCACGACGTATCGGCCGCTGTCACTTCAGCTGTGACCGAACTCGTTCTCACATCTATGACTCCGAGAGGTCCAGGTAGACCTTTTACTGACACCTCTTCAAATCACGTTGTTGAGTTCGTTCACCTTCTAACGATTGCAAAACGAACTCTGCCCCAAATGCGCAGGGACGGCATCCCCTCGGACCAAGACTTGCTTCTGGAATAGGTGATGCGGCCGACGGCACAAGGTGTCGACGGCGGGAATGAGCTGGAAGGGAACTGCAGACGTTGATTCACATCGTGAGTCGCGTCTCCGCTTTCGCACCATCTTGGCGATGTGATAGCCCACGGTAGCGAGGCGGGGGAGGGGTGGGGAGGGCGGGGGGAAGCTTCATGAAGAACGTGTGATACCTTAGCCTATGACCAATTTGGACCCTGTGAGCAGTACTCGTCGACTACATCACTCTCAGGACCGTCGCCCAAGGTTGGCTTGATCATACCAGAATCGGTCCATGCTGTGACGGGACTGATATCCCTCACGATGGTCTTGCCGTGCGCTATCGCTTTGAGCGGCGCCGCCCTCCTTGCTCGCAGTGTTTTTCGCCGCCGACCTCGTTCCCCGGACGTGGCAGGGTCAGGAGTATGGCTGCAAGTGCTATTTTGGCGACGATTGCTGGCCGAAGACCGAGTCCTGGGACGAGCTGAAGACTACTGTCGAGGGGAATCCCATCATTCATGTTCCTTCGGAGGGCAGCATGCCACAACACCTTCGAAGGTAGACTGGGCAACATCTCAACGTACGATGCCGTCAAATGCGCAGAGGTGACTGCCAATTGTGACAAGGAGCAGTGGTCGTGAGTTGATTCTAGACATGCCCCCACTCGATGAGTGTGTATCTCAGCCTCAAAAGGCAGCTCTGATGAAGAACTCATATAACGGACATGCCCGGTGCGGCTCTTTGGAAGTACTTCACCAACAACACTTGCCTCCCAACCGAAGATCCCACAGAGTCATGCACTCTGGGATGCTATAGTGTCTATGTCATCGAAGCAACAAAGAAGGGACACATCAAAGCTGGTGTCGACGTCGCTCGCGAGAACAACTTGTGTCTGATCATCGGCAACACCGGCCACAACTTCATCGGCCGCAGCGTCGGCTGAGGCTCCCTCATCATCAACACACACAGTTTCCAAGACATCGCGTTCGGCGACGGCTGGACCGGACCCGGAGACTACACAGGCGTGCAGGGACGCGCTCTGCTGAGGGAGGCCAGCGCTCGAGACCCGCCCGTCTTAGTCGTGACCGGAGAGTACCCCGACCGTGGGTGTCGCCGGAGATCTCGTCGGCGGCGGAGGCCACGATTCGCTGACGACCCTCCACGGCATGGCAGCGGACAACGCGCTCGAGTTCGAGGCCATCACTGCCGAGGGAGAGAGCACGTCACGGCCAACGCCGAAGAGAACCGGGGACCTGTTCTTCGGACTGAAGGGCGGCGGCCCGTCCTCCTACGCCGTCGCAACCTCCGTCACGTTTCGCACGTACGCCCGAGAAACAAGCGGCGGGGGGGGGGGGGGTGTCCTGTACATCAACGGCACGCCGACGGAGGACGAAGACGTGTTCTGGGAGGGCGCGCGCGCGTGTTCCACAAAGTGGTCGAACCACCTCGTCGACAACGGGTTGTACGTCTACTTCGGTGCTCGCCTCGATGGTGCTCAACGTGCAACCTTTCGTACAAGATTCTGAAATCGATGCTCGACGAGCTCAAGGCCGGCAACGTTCCCTTTGAGCACTCCACAAAGGGGTTCGGCACCTTCTTCGAGCTGTACATCGATCTATTCCGCCGACCGGCGGGTGGCTGTTTGCGCACACGATGGAATGACCAGATCGTGGACGCCTTCAAGACGGTGGCGAACCCGAGGGAAGACCTGGAGGGACTCGGGCTAATCGTAGGCCATGTGTTCAACGCGGGACACGGGTGGCCTCGGGGCCGACAGCGCGACGCATCCGACTTGAGGAACGGCACCGACTTCATCGTCAACGTTCTCTCCGTGCCTGTAGGCGCTCCTCCGGCACCAAAGGCCGACCTGCAGAGTGTTTTGACCAACGTCCAGGATGAAGCTTTGCGGCAGGCGGGTCCCGATGGCGCTACTTATGTGAATGAGGTGAGTAGGTTGATGATCTCCCAACGATGACCGGATGGCTAACGAAGGCATCGCAGGCCGATCCTTATCAGGACAACTGGCAAGACCACCTTTGGGGTCCCTTGTACCCGACCTTCGTAAGAAATGGGACCCGGAGGCCGTATTCTATGCCGTCGCGACCCCGGGCACAGAAGGCTGGGAGGAGATTGAGTACGGTACGAGAGACTCTGCCAAGAAGCTCCGAGTCGCATGGATTGGCGACGGTGTGAATACGAAGACACACACGATTCTATCGCTAAGTACCTACATAATAAATCTTGTCCTAGGCCCTAGAGGCTGCTCTTCGCTCGGGAGACGTGGGGATGGGCAGACGCCGCCTCAACCTCGTCACGATCTCGACGTAGTCGTCTTCGTTCTCCGGCGTGATGATGTTGTGTCGGACGTAGAAGTCGAGCATGACCAACACGCAGTTGGGCTTGAACTGCTCATCCAGCATTGCCCTGTCGATCTGCGCGACGGTCATGAGCTTGAAACCCGACACCTCGTCGTCGCCCGGCTCCGGCTCCATCGACTCGGGCAGCTCGAGATCGTAGCAGTACAGGACCGTCGGGAAGAAGGTGCCCTTGGTCTCGTTCACGCTGACGTACGTGACGGCGCCGACGGCTCGCGCGTTCTCGTTGACGAATTCGACGGGGAGTGATGCTTCCTCGGTCGCCTCGGCGACGATGCAGTCGAACGGCGAGTCCTCCGCCTTGACCCCTCCGGCGACTGTGGTGTCCAGCAGGTCGGGAAAGGTGAACAAGTGGGCGCTGCGGCGGGGCACCCAGATCTTCAATCCGTCGGCCGTCTTGACGTAGGCTGTCATATGGGCGCCCCGCGAGGATATGCCGAACAGCGGAGCAGGGAATCGCTCGACGGAGACGAAGTGGTTCGCACCGAGTATCCGGAAGGGCTCGCTGTGCCGGCCGCTCAGCGTGGGAAACCGGTCGGAGAGCTCGATGGCGGCGTCGACGACACGCTGAATCGCGGCCGTCGCAGCCTTGCCCGGGTCTTGGCCGTCCTTGGCCGTGGTATCGAGGAGGTGAACTTTGCGCTGCTCATGATCCATGTCGAAGTCTGAGGTCCACGGCAGGCGCTCGACGGTGCCTTTCAGCATGAAGCCATGCGGGCGGGCATCCTCGGGAAGATACAGCTTGTACAGGGTGTTGAAGTCGAAGTCCAGGGGAACACTTGGTGAGGAGGGTTAGTCTCATCTTTGGTGATGAGGCGGGGCGGGGTTGGGGTAGCTG
The DNA here is from genome assembly GCA_036785495.1 of Colletotrichum neosansevieriae. Lineage (NCBI taxonomy): Eukaryota > Fungi > Ascomycota > Sordariomycetes > Glomerellales > Glomerellaceae > Colletotrichum > Colletotrichum neosansevieriae. The sequence continues at coordinate 122,256 of JAVHLV010000033.1, read as the reverse complement.
GCTCACTTGTCGACCTTGTTAATGAGAGACAGGAAGCTCTTTTGCTTTGGGGGCCCCTTCTCTTGTGAGTCCATGATGAATTCGTGGGGCGGGAATGAGATTAAAGTGAGAGCGGTTCGACGGAGCCGCGAACTAGACTCCGGAGAAATCGATGGTGTAAGAACAGCCATCACGGGTGAGTGAAAGTAAGAGGAGAGGCTGGCTGGGCAACGAGATCGGACACGTACCCAGACCCGCTTCGGCTTGGGTTCAGCTGGGTCGTGAGACGCTTTGATTTGGCGGCAGAGACCCCAATCCTGGAATCTGCGTTCAAGCGTCCTCTTGGCGAAGGATTTTCCCGTCCGTCTCTGAAGAGAGGCGTGGATATCGTTGATTGATCGGCCTTGTCTCCACGCGCTTATAAGCCTCTCTTTTTCCGTCTCCAGGTTGTTACGCGGGCGGCCCTTGGCTGTCATGGTGGGATGTTAATGTTAATGACTTGCAGATGGACCGGACGATTCGTGTTGTGGCGGAGTTGTTGGTGTCGCCGATCGATTCGTGTTCCCTCCCCTCGCCCCCGTCTCCCGTCTCTTTGAACGGCTATTCCACGGACATGTAATCCAATCAAGAGGGCTCTTGAGTTTCCCACTTCCCTGGCGCGTCCTGTCTCATTCATCACTCTCACTCTCACTCTCATTTCGTCTTGGAAGCTTCTTCAGATGAGACCGATGAGGTGAGCCTGGGATCAATCGCCAGAGAACGGACAGGCCGTTTTTGTCCGGCAGGCTGGGCAATGACCGGGGAAGAGTCCCAGATGGACTGAAGCAAATTCGCAACCACAGCTGGCAGCCGCGCAGCGAGTGGCTCGCAGGCTTTTTTTAAAAGGCCCTGAATCATGTCCCGGTGTTCCGATGACTGAGCGCAGGACCCCGCCATCAACATGGGCCACAACATGACGCCGAAGCTCTCGTGTCCCACGGGGACCAGTTTGAGCTCGCTCATGAAGGACTCGAGACAATCGTCTCGTCTCGAAGGCTTCCAGAACGCCCCCTCGACCGGCGACTCGTAGAGCAGTAGCAGCATGGCCAATCGCCACATGGTCCATACTTGGCGAACCCTGAGGCCGGTCTTCGGCAGCGCCGGCTCCCAGGACATGATTTGCATCTCGATGGCCGAGAGCTGTGCGACCCGCGCGTCCTTATCAACCTCGGTATCCGGTGTCGCTTGGAGCCGCGCGAGGTGTGGTATCGTCAGTAGCCCGGTGATGAACGGGGTCTGGAACAGCCCGCACTCCTCGCTCAACTCCGATGCCGTGGCTCTCTTCTCGGCCTCCCACAGGTGAGCGCAGAGCGTGGGCATGTCGGTTTGTCGCACGAGTTTTGTTGCGGTAAGCGCAGTCGGAGGCTCCTCGACGGAACTGTCGATGCGAAGATACATGCAGACTCTGATGAGATTCCGATACAGTTTCTGGTCGATACTCCGTCGCGTCGACGTCGACATGGTCTGGAGGACGTGGCTGGTAAAGTCTACGTGGTTGGCGCTCGAGTCCCCACGCGTCGCCTCGGTTAAAGCTAGCATCAGACTGGCGGCCGCGAGGCATTCGGGTCGGTCGTCCTGCGCTCCACTTGCGCTGAGGGCTACGCGACTGCGCATAGCCGAGAGGGCCCTCGAGTAGCACGCGTTGGCGAGCTTGAGGGCGTGGCTGCTCTTGGGGTTGTTCAACATGTATTGTAGACTACTCATTGCCAAGATGGATCGCAGGACCAGGTCGTCCGTCATGATGAGCGGCACCAACGTACTGACGTAGAGTTGCGTGTCGACGTTATCGACGGACAACGACGGCAACGACCAGCCTAGGAAGTATTGAAAAAGAAGCTGGAAGTCATTGTTATCAGACTTGAGGCCCGTCTCCACGACGAACGGGACGTGTGAGATGCTGCTAGGTGAGACTCGAGACTGTCCCTTGCGACAAATGATACCCCGTGAAGTCACGTTGGCTGGAGACTCGGGAGAAAGTTCACGAGTCGGAATCTCAATCTCTGCTGCATCATGTTTCTTCGGCAGGGCCGTCTCGGCTCGCGCGTGTCCGGTTGTTGTTGTTGTTGTTGTTGTTGTTGTTGTTGTTGTTGTAGTTGGTTCACTAATCAGCGACCGCTTCTCCTGGTCAGCCCCGGCTTTGAGGCTCGAGGTGGAGGACTCGGAGCTCGAGTCGACTGCGCAGTCAGTCGAGTGAGTTGGTTGAGATTTTACTGCGAAATTTACCATTAGTTGGAACTCACGAGCATAGCTTTTGACAGTCTGTGGTTCTCTCCAATTGTTCGGCCAAACGCAATCAATGCGCTTCTTTGCGCACATGGAGCACGTAGGTTGCCTTTCGTCACACTTCTTCCTCCTGACTCTACACCCCATGCAGCCGGTTCTCTTTCGCCTGTGAGACGTTTGTTTCTCCATCGTTTACGCGTTCGCGTGAACCCTTTGAGAATTCGACGGACTGTGAAGGGGCCAAGTTGAAAAAAGAAAAGATGCTTCCCGCTCAGCAGCACGCACAACTGGGCTGAAGAGGTAGGATGTCTTGTTGGTCTGTCTGTCTGTCTGTACGCAGTACCTATGGCGCTCCTCCAAGACGAGCGCAAAGCCCCCCGGTGTGGGGATGAACCGAGGCAGCCCCCTTCATGCTGGACCTTTCTTCCGGCATCGCCGATGTACTGAAGTACAGTAACTCGAAAAGGGACGGCATGAACTTCCTGAAGTTCCCACATGGCCGAAAGTGGACTTTGGAACCTCCGCGAATGTCCGTGGGGCCTTGTCCGCCGGGGATCTCTCTCCAGAGTTAAGCTCCAAGACTTCGTGCTCGGATATCCCACCGGCTCCTGAGTCCTGTGTGCATGTACAACCCACCCACGGACCTTGCTTGACGGGTAGTAGGTCTTTGGAGTCCCTCGTATTCAACCGGAGAATATAAGCCATTTCAAATACAATCGCCCCCTTCGCCTGAATCAAAAGCTGGGGGTAATATTCACTTTCAATCGCCTTCGCCGTATATAAGTGAAGAGGTTCCCCCCTTCTGGCTCCTCGTGCAACTTTCCAGTCAAAGTACGTACGACTCTTGCAAACAGGCGTTTTAACCGGCCCGACCGACACTAGTCATTTCCTCCGAGATGTGCTGATTGATCACAATGTCCACAATGAGAACCGTGTGTTCGTCCCTGCGCTGCTACTTCCATCCCTACAACGCGGACTCGGGTGACTTGTTGTTGGACGGGCCAGGTGCCGGATGTACCGTTTGGATTTCTAGGGTCTTCATATTTGGGCGAGGCATATCACATGTAGAAATGGGCTGAGCAGCTACGTCAGAAACATGAATACAGTGTGGGAGGCTTTGAACGGCTCTGTCGCAGCGCGCCGCTTCATTCAAGCAAAGCTGCTTCCTGGTTGTGATGAGTGAGAGAGCTGTTGAGAGAATCGGAGTCGGAGATTCACCATCACAACCCCGTCACCGAATGAAGAGAAAGTTTGCAGTAACCACCAAAGGATTTTACTGTCGAATATGTACATAGTAACCTCAACGACATGAATGCTCCAATTGCATGCGTGAATCGAGCTCAACACCAGCCCCTGGGTTTGCCGCGAGTGATGAGAAGCAAATCAACTGGATTCTGAGCGATGATTTCCTAAAGCACAGAGCGTGACCTCAAGGTGAAGACGGCCGACCCCAAAGGGTGACGGGCCTCTGACGCGAATTCGAATTGGTCTGATCAGAGACTTGGAATTCTAACGCAACGATACATCAGCCAACAACCATTCCATTTTAGGCATGTTAAGCGCCAGTCGTCGCAACTCAGACGCAGACGCAGACTCGTTGCCCCCGACGCTACTGTTGAGTAGCTCCGACTGGCGAATTGTGAGGCGGCCTTCATTGCCGTGACGCCTAGTTCGAACTCAAACCCGCCTTCGCGTTCGTAAGCTGATGTACGCACTCACTCGGCTTTGAAGGTCGCAGATACGCATTGGGCTCTGTCGTTGTTGTTTTGCAGTCTGACGACGTCAAATACTTTGATACAGAGAGTACTGTGACGTACGTTGGGCCCGTTGGCTTCCCAAGTTTCTACTACCCCCACGACAACATGTGGGATGGATTCCGCCTTTTGTCAGGAGCTCAGGAGACTCTCGGCACAACCACGTACCCCTGAGCAGATGTGATGATGACCATGTTCGGCCTTTTAGATGTTTAGTTTTGGGAGGCATTGTTCACTCGATTTCATTGGACACAGGTGTACGGTATACCAGGGAAAATCCCAGCGTTGAAATCATTTCTGATTTTCAGGTGGAACCGCAGAGTCTAAAAAGCCTCTTGCCGAAGGGGGCCTGCCCGTTGTCCACGGCTAATATAGTTCGACGCGCCCTTGGACACACTCTGGCCTTCTCTTTCAGACGCATCGACAACTTGACCGTTGTGAATGAGCAGATCCCCACCGTCGTAGTCGGAAACGGCGTCTTCGATGTATGCAAAATCAAGCCCTCCAACTTCATCCTCCTCGGTGGCGCGGAGACGCAGCCCAGGGATCTTGTTGATGACGAACAACAAGATGCAGGACACGAAGAAGGACCAGGCCGCGCAAGTGGAAGCCCCGGCGAGCTGTAGTCCAAGCTGACGCCAATGACCGTCCCACCATCCACCGTCGTACGTGTTACTGACGCCGTCAAGGGCAGGAACCGTCTTGTGAGCGAACAAGCCCGTGAGGATGTCTCCTACGAACCCGCCAACTCCGTGGATTGCAAAAATGTCGAGGCCGTCGTCGACGCGGAGGAGGTATTGGTAACGGACGACGAAGAAAGAGCAGGTTGCCGTGAGAATGCCAACCAGAGGTGAAACATACACGAGCACTGAACACAGAGGGGGGTGCATTGTCAGTATCGAATCTCGTTTGGTGTGTTCGCTCTTCACGTACCGAAACCCGCTGCCGGAGTGATACCGACGAGGCCGGAAATGATGCCAGAACAGAAGCCAACCAGGCTGAATTTCTTGGTGTAGAAGTAGTCCAGCAGAACCCAGGCGACACCGCCACCACAAGCAGCAAAGTTGGTGTTGACGACGACGTAGATGGACCGCAGGCTGAGGTTGGCTGTGCTGGCGCCGTTGAAGGCGAACCAGCCGAACCAAATGAGGATCGTACCGAGAACCATCAACAAGGGGTCGTGAGGTTTGAAGTGCGGTGCGTATTTCTTCTTCTTCTTCTTCTCCAGCGCGGCGTTGTCGCCGAGTCGAGGACCGAGCATCATCGACCAGGCGAGGGCGCCAAAACCGCTGGCGATATGTACGGGACCGGAGCCGGCAAAGTCGTAGAGACCGAGGTTGTAGAGCCAGCCGCTGGGGTTCCATTCCCAGTGTGCCAAGCTGTCGAGACAGACAGTTAGCACTCGACTGGACCGCGGCACATGACCTACGGAGAAACGAACACATAGTAGACGAATGTCGTCCAGCAGAGTATGAACAGCATACTGGGCCAGAGACGGCCACGCTCAAGCATCGCGCCGGCCAAGATCATGGCAGTAGCCGTCACGAAAGTAAAGCCAAAGGCGGCATCTGCCAGCTGTTGTTAAAAAGGTTGTTTCCCTGCAAGAACCTTTCTACTGACACTGATGATGGAAAGACACTTACACAGGATATCTGGAATGTCCGAGTTGGCAAAAGACGGAGACGCGAGGAGGTTGTGAAAAACACCGAGCGACAGATCGCCTAGGATCGGGTTCGAAACTCGTGATTGATACAGGGAGGCACCGTAGAGCCAGTACTGAAGACCGCAAGCCGATGCGCAGAACAACGATTGCAGGAGCATAGTGAGAGACGACTTCCTATGCATTCCGGCGTACAAGAACCCGATGGCGGGCGTGATCTGCCAGCATAGGACCGTACAGACTAGAACCCAGCATAGGTCCCCCTACATGATGTCGACTCATTAGTTTTTTCTGTATCGTTTCGACTACTTTTCCACCGAGTTGGAAAACAATGATATACCTTGTCGTATGGCGCATTGAGGTCATGAGTGAGAGGGTTGCCGCCCGTTGGGTCGACTGCGTAGTCAGGAAACTCAGTTACCGGGATGATTTCCGCCATGTTGTTGCTCGCGGTACGCCTGTTTGACGGGTGAAAATCAAGCAGCTCGCGCGGAGGTTAATACAAGCGCGCGTCTCTCGATCTCTATTAAGAACCCAGGACTACGGGTCGATCTTATGTCCAACTGCAGGAGGCTCAGGAACCACTTTATTCTTCCCAGAGTCCCGGTCTTACTGTTACGCCTAGGCTATCAAAACACTTGAAGATCTGCTTGGGATCAGATAAGGTTGATACCTAGCCGGAGTTGTGTCAAAATTAAGCATGTTACTCTGTTCTTGGCTCTCATCACCACGCTGATACCAGATAACGCCAAACGCCCTGATTGGCCTGACTATTGACATACCCCAGGAACTCTCCGGGGACATGACAAGCTGTTCTGAACCCAGCAGAGGCCCATCTTCTGTCCGTAAAGAAATCTGGGCGTCAAGGATTGGAAGGGAGACAGTCAATGAGTTCTCCTGACGTGGTCCGTGACATTGGAATCGAGGGATGGGAATTCGCCCAATGAGATAGACGAAGGAGGATACGAACGTCTCTCATGTGAGAGAGACTAGCAACTCGTACAGCGTCATAAGCCGTCCAATCTTCCCGTCCGGATGGCCCATGTTCCACCGTCTTGGGGGAGAAGCCTTGATATCATTTGATATCAAGCGCCCCGCCCCCCCCCCCCTGCAGGGGAACCCCGGAACGTGTCATGTGCCTCCGCATATGAACGGCCAAAGCAGCGGACACAGCCGAGGGGGCGGCGGTCGTCATCAAGCGGGGTCATCCCGCACCCGCGCCCACGTCCTTATCAGAACTACTTGGAGTCTTGGAGAGACTGCCGGATAGATTTGTCATTTTGGGTTAGACCGAAACACGCCGCATTGTTGGAGTTGCACACCATGAAATCTTTCCCGTTCCGGCATATTGGAGACGAGGGCGAGCCAGTCTTCGGTCCGTCACTTGGCCGTGCCGCATGGCGTATCGGGCGCATCGAATGGCAGGCGTAGCAGTTGATGATGGTAGTAGGAATGATATTGCTAGGAGCACCGGGATACTGAGAAACCAAACGATAAACAACAGACAGCTGGATAGAGGGAGTTGTTTTCCCGGGACGCGCGTAAATAACCCCAAATCCTCGTTCAGTTGGATGTGCAAGAAAAGGTCTTTCCCACCATGTCGTTCGCGTTTGGTTTTGCCAGCCCCCATGTCGCTTTCACCGTGCTTGGCGTCGCCGCGTTCGCCGGCGGTCTGATTTACCTCGTCGGCTTGACCATCGACAGCCGCAAGACTCTGAACAAATTCCAACGCGCCCCTTCGCCTGGTCAGAGCACCGTCAGCACTGCCGAGAAGCAAAGCTACGTGAACGCCTTTCCGCCGTCCCAGAGGGGCGCTCTCGCCGAGCTTGGGCCGCAGTATGCCGGCATCGCGGAGGTGGACCTGGCCGCCACGCCGAAGCCCATCCTCAAGATGGGGGCCGACTACCGCACCGCGGACCCTTCGGAGTTCAGCTTCAGCGGCTTCAGCGTTGCCGACATCAAATCTCTCGGCAGCTTCCCCGACTATGCGACGCTATCCGGAGTTCCGCCTCCGTCGCCCCTGAAGCACTTTGATGTCGACAAGGCGCTGCCGCGGCCTTACCGCCCCTTCAGGTGGGCGTATCATCAGACCATGTGTGAGCCTGCCGCATATCAGTGTGATGGCGTGCGTCGAAAGCTGATGATTGCCTCCAATAAGCCCTGACGAAGATGGATGCGGACTTTTGGATCGAGCTCGAGAACACGTATCGGGAACGAGTTGCCCAGCGCCAGGAGCTGTATGCGAAGCATGGGAGTGACGTCCTCGACAGCCTTCCAGGATCAGAACTCGCCTGCAAAGAGCTTATGGAGATGGTGCTGCAGTTCGTGTGCACGCGATACCCCGCTCAGTTTGAGATCAAGGGAGAGGTCCTGATCAACCGCATCCTCGACACCGAGACCAATCTTCAGACGACCGAACCGCTCATTGTGCTGCTGAACAACGTCCCAGAGGATTTTGGCGTGATGCTCAGAGATGACGAGACGGGCCGGTACTTCCTACGTGGCGGCATAATCTGCTCGTCTGTTGGGTGGAAGCTGAGTGAGAAGATGGGACACGGCCTGCCGGCTATCCATAAAGAGGTCCCTGACTACAAGGAGAAAATGGAGTTCAGCATGGACAGGTACGTTGTGAGCCCGGTACAAAAAAAAAAGTCCGAACACGGGCTGACCGAGGCTACTACACCAGGTTCTTCACAAAGATGCCGACGAACAAACCGATCCAACGGGGATCGTGGGGCCTTGAGATGGGCCAGCCCCTCTACGTTCCCGCGCAGGACCCCGATTTCGCCCATCGACAGGTGCAAAACCCGCGCTTGAAGCCGGACGACGTCTACCTCCGGGTCGACTGGCAGACCTTGAGACGTCTACCTCTTTCGGGGGCCATTGTGTTCAACTTCAAGGCCCTGTTCACGCCGCTCGCCGAGTTCAGAGACGAGCCCTACATCCCCTCCCTGGTGCTCAAGGTGCTGAACGAAGGGAAAGAAAGCATCCTGAAGTACAAGGGGACGTGGCACGTCGAGCACGTGGCGAAGCCAGCACTCGAAGAACACGAGCGATTCCAGATCGAGACCGGAATGATCGAGAAGGACTGGACGCATCAGACGCTGGCCGAGGCCCCGTTTTTCCCCGGCTGGGAGAGGAAGTGGACGACTACGTGAGTTTGTTGCTCCAAGTCGAGGACAATGAGTGCGTGTGGAATGAGTTTGCTATGGGGAGGTGAAGATGATGTATATATGTATCGGGTTGGTTATATGTCTTGATGGCCTTCGGTCTCGGCACTCGACTCATTGATAGCGCGTAAAACCACTGACACTGAATCATTATCCGAGAGAACTGGGCTTATTGTCATACATGCGGGAAGCAGAAGTTCCAAAAATGGGGGTAATGCAGGTCCTTCGTTTCGAGCTTCAACGACAATCTTCTCTATATTGCCTCTGAGCTTGAGGAGAGACATAGACGCAGATTCTGACCAAGCTTCACATGAGACCAATCAGCCTTTCACAGCGGCTTATCAACTCAGTCGAGAGACATGCGAAGGACCAGGTGCATGCTTATCTCGTGGGCCGTCCCGTTACCTATGGGTAATAGATAGAGACGCATTTCGGACTTCATCATTGGACAAAATGCTTGTTGAATGCGGGGTAAACCGAGATGATCGCCGCGTATCTGTATCTTGGTCTGGAACCCTGGGCACCCCCCCGTCACCCATGGCAGCTTGGCCTTTTCTTATCGCCGTCACTCCGAAGACAGGAGAAAAGCTCGACGGGATTGCGGGATCTCGGCTCTTCGTCTGTTGCCAATACCACTGGGCAGACTACTTACGGTCTATGACCACTTTTGGACCAACGAGTGCCATTATCTGATCTCGAGAAAACAGAGTTTCCTTGCCTGTCAGTAGACGGAATGGCTACCAACCTGCTTCTGCATACCCAACGCCAGCTTTTGCAGTTCGCCTGCGTTGGCACGAGAACCCATTGCTATGGCCCAATCATCGATGCCGTTGGCTTATCATCTGCCAAAATTAGGATGCATCTGATGGACACCTCCCCCGCGTTTTCGACTCCGATACACCCCCGTCTCAACATGGAGGAAAATGCGACTGCGCTTCCATGAACGAGGTTGCCAACAAAACCTGCCGGCTTCATCGTCCTATCTTGAGCGTTTCTGAGCTGATTTTTCCGTCTCCTGCCTTTCACGAGCACGTTATATCTCAGATCTTGCTCATCGATACCCCTCGTCCTGTTGCCAAGAATTTATACCCGGTTCTTCCCTCATAGAAGAAGAGAGAGTTCAATGGTTCCGCCGAGGAATTCAAAAGCAGCACCCAAAACCAGGACTGGTCTCAACCCTCGGTCGAGATCGGGGTGCGTGACATGCAAAGCCAAACATGTAAAGTTGCTTCAAGTCGCACCTCATTTTGGTTCACCGCAGTAGCCAAAACACACGCCAATTACCTTTTCTTTCTTTCTTACAGTCAGTCAAAGCGACAATCCAGTCAAGTCACTAACGCTCTCGGGACACAGCTCAAATGTGATGAATCGCGGCCTGCTTGTCAACAGTGCACGCGAAAAGGGATCAAGTGTGGCGGGTATGCCCAGGGGTTGAGGTGGTCCTTCAAACACCAGCCCGTTCTCCAGAGTCTCTCATTTGAAGACTACAACCCAACACCGGCATCTCCGGACGAGACAGATGCAGCAGCAGCAGCAGCGGCACCGACGTCGCCTGAGGCTAGGAATCGCAGGAAACGGAGCGTCGCCGGCGCTTCCGCGACCACTCGACGACAACATCGCAACTCGTCTTCATCCGGGGTAACAACAGCAACATTTCGCAGCAACGAGGATCGCCAGGAGGATGAGGATACCTTTCGTACGGGACCTTTGTGGAGGAATTTCGACGTGGGCCGTCGACGGTCAATGAACGCCGTCATGCAAGGACCTCCGGCGGCATCGACGCCGGACGAGAACTCGCAACCCGATTACCGCTTATCGACCAGCCTCGTCGATACTTCTTCGGCCTTCATCGTCAATTGGTTCGAGCAGGTTTGCCCGGCGTGGTCCGGCTTCGACTCGAACGCGAACATGAACCGCAAGATAGCCATCGATCATTGGCGGACGTCGTCGACGGTATGCAGTTCCCTCGAAAGCATGTCGGCCGCGTTCCTCGCCTCCCGGATGCCGAGCATGCGGCAGTCTGCCCTCCGACTCATGAGCCGGGCGACGGACTTCATCCAGGCCGAACTCCAAGTCGTCAAGACCCGGCCCGACCTGCGAGTGCGCTCTATCCCGACCGGCCTACTGTTTTCGCTGTTCTGTCTTGGCACGACCGTTTGCTGGGTGGACTCGCGAGGTTTCGGGATACCCTTTCTGCGAGAGGCCAAAACCCTCATCGAACGCCTGAATTCGCAGTCGACGACGCTCACCGCGGCCGGGTCGGACCTGTTGACCTTTTTCAACAAGAGCTTGGCGTACTGCGAAATGCTGCTCGCAGTCGTCCGTGACGACGAGCCTCTCGAGCATCGAGAGAGCGAAGACGTGGCGTCGAATCAGCTACGGCTTGTCGAAGAACGCTCTCCTCATCCATGGACGGGTGTTTCTACCCTCACCACCCGCCTCTTTGCCGAGTGCATCCGGTTGTGTCGCGGTTTCCGCCACCGTATGAGACTGGGAATGGACCCCCAGCGATATTTCTCTTCCGCACTGCAGGATTTGATAGTGGCCCAACGCCTGGAAGAGCAATTACTAGAGCTGGAATTCCCGCCGGACACGCCAGATGTCGACACCGGCGACTTTGCCACGCCAGCGTCGCATCTCGCGAGGGTCGCCGAGGCTTATAGGCTTTCCTCGCTGCTGCATCTCTACCAGACTTTTCCGGACCTGGTCTCTCTTCGCCTGCCGACAGAATCACCCGTGACAGAGACCGGCTCTGTGCCTTGGGACGAGTGGATCATCCCTCTAGCTCTTCGGCTGGTCAAGGTACTGGAACACATCCCCGCGACGTCAGGTACTCGAGTGATCCAGCCACTTCTTTACATATCGGCGAGCACCGGTCTTCGACACGACAACTCCGGTTCATCTGATATGATGAACATTTTTGGTTCGCTCCAGCAGGATCTGATGGGGGGCACGGGATCAAACGTCATCAGTCCGCCGCCGCTGTTCGACTCCCACAACCTCTCTCTCTACATCAGTCAGATGGCTTCAGCTCCACCGCAGGAAGACGAGACAAGTAACCTGTCAGTCGACATCAGCAGTGCCCGGCACTTCGTAATGAGACGGCTTGGAATTCTGGAGAGTAGCCTCCCGCCGGCACCCGTAGTGGTAGCCAGGGATCTGGTGCAGGCCATCTGGAGAGCTTACGACGGCGACATCGGAGCGCCAACGGTTCATTGGATTGACGTCATGGAAGACAACAACTTACGGTCGATGTTCGGTTGACGGCTCATGTTACATGTAGTCATGGCGAAGTTGCCCCCAACGGCGTTGCGACCAGGCATTTTAAAGTGTTGCTACTGGTTTCTGCTGATGGGCCCGAATGGAGTTCACAGGCACAGTTTCAGGGTCTCAGGTATGGCGGCGCACAATGATCGGAACAGTTTTGGGGATTGAACGAGATTTTCATGTCATGAGATCATCTAGCTATGCTGTGGACTGTTCCCCTTGCACCTCTAGTGCGCTGCGGCCAGCACCGCCGGCCTTTTCTCTGGGCCTTTTTGAGTCGTGAAATAACTTAAAAGTCGTTCTTCTTGCGCTGGCCGACGTAGAAGGCCAGGCCGTAGTCGGTCGTCGTGAAGGTGACTGTGGAACCGGCCGGGAAGAAGAAAACATCGCCGGGCTTGGCCTCGACCTTCTGACCAGTAGAGTCGGCTATCGTGTAGTCACCCTCGAGGACGATCTTCATCTCATCGTACTTGTAGGTGTAGGTGAGGGGCTCGCCCTTCTTGAGACGGAAAAGGCCAGCGGAGGTGGGCTTCTCTGGGTTTGTTTGGTCGCTGGAGAAAACATCGCCGAGGTAGGCATTGTCACCGGCCAGAAGGGGAATGTTGAAGGTAGACTGGGCTTTGGCGTAGTGCTGGAAGGCGGCCATTGTGACTTGTAGGGGCAGTGGAGGGTGGTTTTATGAGGTGAGTGATTTATATTGATATTGAGGATGATAAGAGCAGCGGGTATGATCTCAGGATGAGCGTGGTTTGAGACTGTTACGTCTCGTTCGTACTGGAAATGGGATCTGCTATTTATCATGCTCTACCGTCTCAAGTTCATTTGACTTTGGGGTGTTGCTGATGGAATACTGTATGTAGTAGGGTAGTTGAGCAGAGTTCGGCACCGCCAGGGTCGATAGGCTGTAATTTCCTCTTGGGGACAATCGTTCCGGCCCAGCTCGGGACGGTGTTTGTGGAGATCGCTTCTCCATTGTGGCCGATGTCGCGGGGAAACGAGACTGGAGTAAAGATACGGCGCATTGTACGACCGGGACACGGGACCGTTTCCAGTTAGTAGTGGCTGAATCGATGGGGTCGGACGGACTCATGATGGGTTCCTCAGCCCAAATTCGAAACTGAGGTGACAAACTCCTCCAGCATATTACAGCAGTGATTTGTTTTGGTATTTCCCATCTTCATCTGGCCTGTTACTGTCAGCAGCGTCCTTCATTGTTTCATCATCATGGCTATTTCACTTGTTGACTCGGTAAGCCCTGAGGCTTGGAAATTGCTCCTTGGCCTCTTCGCGCTCCTCTCCGCCGCCTACGTCTCTCGCTCGGTCGGTCTTTTCCGATCGAGGAAAGCTCTCAATCTCGGAACCAACTCCAAGAACAGCAAACATGTCAAGTCAAATCAGGAGCCCGAGCTCTACAAGATGCCAATCCCGAAGCCGTACCCAAACTGGTCAATTGAGACGACAAAGCCGCTGCCCTACCGCGCCTTTCGGTATGGCCCGAAGTACCATGTTACGATGGGTCTGAGATCGATCCAGCCTGATGAGTGGATTGAGCTCGATAACCATTTCCCAAAGTACCACGCCGACAAGGTCGCCCGTATTCAAGATCGGGGCGAGAAATGCGTCGGCACACACCCCGATGCGTATCCTGCCGCCATGGAGCTCCTCGAGGAGCTAGTTCAGTACCTACCCAACCGGTACCCGACCCTGTTCAAGCGCACCGCCGTGGGCATCGACAACATGTGGTCGGGCGAGTCCTTCAACATCGTCGAGGAGCCGCTCGCGGAAGATCCCATGGCCGTCGCGGGCAAGCTGGTGCAAGACGACCTCGCGATAATGATGGAGCGGCCCGACGGCCGGTACTACCTGCTAGCTGGCGCCGTATGTCTCGCCGGTTTCTGGAGACTCGGGGACAAGTACGGCAAGTCTCTCGAGGAGATCCACACGTCCGGCGACGTCCCTCACTACAAGGAAAAGCTGCACGGCGGAATGGCCAGCTTTTTCAGGCGCCTTCGGACCCATCAGGTGTACTCGCGCCACAACTACTTCATCCAAGTCGACGATTCGCTCCCGTGGAGCTGGAGCATCGGTCGAGAGGACGACCCGGTCGTCAGCTGGTCCACCGCCGAGAAGGACAGAGCCATCGAAAACCACTTCTTCCGGTCCGAGAGACAATCTCTTCGTCGCCTGCCAAAGTCCCGCGCAGTGGTCTTTACCATTCGAACTTATTTCCACCCAATCACTGAACTGGTCGCCGAAGATTACGTGCCTGGGAGACTCGCAAGCGCTATTCGCAGCTGGGACGAAGAGGTGGCCAACTACAAGGGAAGGGAGAAGTATGGGGACGTTCTTTTGGAGTATCTCGACAATGAGCATCAGAAACAGCTTGATAGAGGCTTGGACTTGGACAAGGAAGAGGAAGCCCATAAGTATCCGTGGTGATGGTCGAGAAGAGCTCATATTTGCCCATATCAAATCATAGAAATAGTTGTGACCTCATGCGTCGACAAGCCATGAGAGCATTTTTGATAGTGTAGCTAGCTTTTGTTTCTGTTATTGATACCATGCATAAACTGAACAGAATGAAGTACGGAAAGCATGTAAGACTTTAACTGTGAAGGCCGCATGCGATTGACCAATGAAGCCTGTGATGCTATAAGCTGTGGAAAGCCGACGCAAGGTCATCGGTGATATTGTTTAGTTATACTATCGGAACAGTCACCTCGGTGGCTGAGACTGCCATGATCGACCGCCGATGGAGTTTTTGGACTACACGGGTAATCTTGACAAATCCTCCTGGCCGATAGCTGTTGCCCAAAAAACTAAAGCAGTTTCTAACAGACCTTCAGGTGAATAGTAATTCTATCGTCATCGAGGAGGTTTTTATTGAAAGTAGGTAAGAATAATGACTAAATTGGGTTCCTCGACCTTCCCACCATAAGGATGGGGAAGTCTCCTGCCTATATACACATTAGTCCACGATAATCCAGGTGGCTGGGCACCCTCAAAGCGTCTCCATTCAACAGTTTTCATAGCCGAACCTCCTTCTGTCCATCATGCCAGGCACGCCGCCCGGAGCGATCAATTTACAGTCTTTGTCATACGCCCGAGACCGCCAAGGTTCGATCTGCCTAATAATGAACCCGTGATAACCCTCAAACCGCCGTTTCTTGACGATGATGCGCGCTTGTTAGAATCGTGGGAACTATGAGTCTTTGCTACTAAGGAGTCGCGTTGCATCTGTGTGAGAAAAGTGACGACTTGCTCGCGCATATCTGACGGGTGAGGAATTATGGGACCGAGAAAGTCATTCCCTCACGCCCCCTGTACTTGAAGTTACCGTGAGCGGTAATTTTGTCTAGACGGAATGGAATCTTGAGCGGCTCTAGCTCGTCCGCTTGGCCCAGGGGCCACTCCAAAGGAGTAGGGTTCGCACAGTCGGGAACCCAAGAAGGCATTTCGAGCCATTTCGGAGGGCTTCTAGAGCGTCTGATGCAGCGCAGGAGTTGGGCGAACCCGTAGCACTCCAATATGTATCTGGCAGTCGAGATGAGAAGTTCCCTCAGTGGGATGTCGTAGTTAACGGTGATGAAAGCGGAAACCTTCTCTCGGTCGCTGTGCATGCTCATGTACGCGAAGAACATGTCCATTGGGTCTGATGCCCGGCATCCATACCTGGACTTGAGAGCCTCACAGAGGGTCTGCTTCTGGAGATACGTCGAATGCATTTGCTGCAGCGGAGTGCTGTTTGGGCCTTTCGTTCGATCCAAGAGGAGCGCGCACAGTGGTCTCCAGCCAATTTGAAGTTTACCGCACCGGACCCACGGATTCCGAGATAGAACGAGTTCCTGAAAGACCCGGGCTTGAGTGAACCAAGGCAGACTGATGAGCTCATCGATTGCTGCTGATGAGGGTTCTTCCTACTGCAACTCCATCAAGCTGGATAGAACCCTTGCGCGCTTGGTTGCCCCAGACGTAAGAAAGAGCAAGGAATCTGTTTTTGAAGTCAGTACCGCATTCCCAGATGGTTGTGCTGAGAAGCGAGCCACTTAGTGGTGCAAAAGGATTCGTCGAAGGATCTAGGATTAAGAGCCTGATGCCATTTGCTCCCCTCAAAGGGAGAAAAGGATATACCGACATGGCAAGTTTTCTTACGCTATTGCAAGCAAAGGGACAACTCGCGATGGTAAGAAGCTTTGGAGAAATGATCCAACGGAGGGGGGAAGCTGAGGCTGTCAGAAAAGGAGGCGCAGCTGATGCAACTGCCCATCAACCAGCTTTCCTGCGAATTTACTGGTTGAGTAAGCGTTTTCCCATATGCAGCGTTTATTGGACAGCCAGTACCACATGCAATGAACACATGACTGAGGAGTCTTCCCGCCAAAGGCTTCTGGCCGAAGGAAAGCAAGCAGTCTCCAGTTAGCTAAAGCGTTGAAAGTTCTCTCCTAAATCCAATAGGTGGCGATTTCGAATCAATAGAGAGCTTGGAATTAGCAACCTGAGATGTTTGCCGGTGAGACTTATATAATTGACAGATTGTTGCAGCACCCGTACTTTTGTGTAAGTATTTAAGGCTGAGCGCAAGATGTCTGCATGCTACTAATCAAGAATTGCCTTCATCAAGTCGCCAATACTATTATAATATCTAAATCCACGAGGACCAAAACTGCAACAAGAAAAGGGGTTACAGCCTACTCTCGGTCTTGGGTACCATACACCTTTCCGTGACGGCTACATGCAACTGTAGCAAAGAACACCACAGCCACAACAACGATGTCCTGGCGGGGTAATACATCAACTCATCGGTAACTCCGGATCATGCCACTCCAGTGATCTCATGCGTGAAAGATGGGCAAAGCAGGCATGGCTGTTTTGCAGCTCGCTAATGAGCAGAACTTGGACGGGGGCTGCGTGACCTGCACCTCGAGCATTGTGCCGTATGTGATGAGCAGCTTGATTCGTAAAGTCTGCAATCGGGACCCACCCCGTCCAACCGTTTCGACCAAACATCCGGAGGCACAGCAAGGCGGAACTACAGCCAAGTTGGTGAACATGCTATTTCAGGAGACCTTATGCACAAACGGCCAACTGCATATGTACGTGATGTTGCAATTCATGACAACTACGGTTAGTTAGTTTCTCCTAGAGCGTTTCCTTGCCTCCTGTCTTGTTGTATTGCGCTCAGCATCCCCCATGGTCGCGAGTCGCATTTATCCCACCTCCAGTCCTCGTTGTTTTGGACAAAACCTGAGACCTCTGTACGCAATCCTTTCCGTCGTTCCAGGCTCGTCCCCAAAACCGGATTGGAAAAATTACTTTCCCAGTCATTCCTCCAAAACACTTCCTCATCTCCTGTAAGATGACGATCGACGAAGCTGACTTGGATAACCCCGTGCTCCAAGAGGTGATCAAGATTCTACAGGCCAGGAATCCTTCGTATGTCGTGGATGACTGGACTTTCGCAACATGTCTCGGTCAGACAAAGGCCAAGGCTCGTTGCAGGAAGACCATCAACAAATCGGCCAGACAGAGGGCCGAAGAGCTTTGCGGACAATTCAAGCTGAGAAGGGAATGCGTATAGAATGATGAGCTCTTTGAAGAACTCTCGGAGTTTCTTAAAGTTTCTCATTGCCGTGCCCACCAAGAGATTGCCCTTCGCAACCTTCACCAATGGCGAGAAACCCACACGTGGCGAGAAACCCACACGTCAAGCCCTTCATCGTCTGCCGACCCGAATGTTTCCGTCTACGACGACAGACTCCGCAGCGCCAACAGTTCAAGCTCCAGTATTGCCACAATTCAAACTGAGGAGACTACGCCCCCCAACAGCACAGAGCGCTCTGTGCGAACCTCGGAAATACCACTTGTTGAAGTGGCCGAAGTTTCTGTGCAGGTCGAAGCGGTGGCGCAAGGCATTGCCGAAACGAAAACCGTTACTGTCGTCAATGAACTGAGGCTTGACGGCGCCAGTACCACACGCAATGGACACATGAATGGGGAGTCCTCGGGCCCCCTTTACCGTGCTCGGCATCAAAACACTGCCAAAGAAAGGATTGAAGAGCGGGAGGCGATGAAGACTTCAACTATTTCCTCAGCCTGTCATGAAGAAGTAGCGAAGAGGGAGGCTCGACGCAGTTCGCGACCTACAGTCTACGGCAATGAGGCGACGGTGCTCGCTGCAGACCCCGCCGTCGAGGAACAACTGACATCAGCGACGAACTTGAAAACAACAAAGCAAGTCTCCGAAACTACCGTGCAAGTGGAAGAGGTACAAGAAGGCATATCTGGCCTGAGAATCACAACCACCGATCAAAGCATCGAGAAAGAAAGCAGTCTCACTAGCGGAACCGACAGGCCTGAACACGTAATCGGAATCGGTCTAGCCATACTCGAGCGGAAAGGGACCATACGCAGCCCCGCCGACACGATCCACGAGATATACAAGCCCCCGACACGAAGGCAACGAGAAGACGGCATCGTCTACGTGTTGGAGCACGAGAAACAGAAGGGGTTGTTCAAGATTGGATTCACGAGCCAGACGGCAGACAAGAGACTCAAACAGTCGGGCAACTGCTACAGGATGGACACGAGGCCGATCTACGAGACTGCTGATGGTCCCTTCCCCGGCGCGGGCAAAGCTGAGAGGCTCGCCCAAGTTGTTCTTCGGCATAGCAATATCCGCGTCACAAAGTGCCACCAGTGCGGAGCTGGTCATAAAGAGTGGTTTCTTGCCCCGAGAGAGACGGTCCTGGACGTGGTCAGAACCATGGAGAATTTGTTCGAATTCCAGCCTATCAAGGGGATGAGTGGAAACTGTCGGACAGCGCTCACAACATGGTCAGCAGCATGTGCCAGTTCTCTGAGCCAATGCTGAAAGCTGCGATGGATTCGCGCCCACCTGAGAAGGGCTTGCCGCTGGAGAGTCTCGAAAGCCCGACGAAGGTTGAAGCGGTCACTCAGATTACCGAAGTTTCTGTAGACAGCAGAAGAGAGTTGCGCGGTGTCGCCAATGGTCAACCAATTTCCCCGTCCTCATCAGACAACATCGACCCCGAGAAAGTCTCACATTCAAGAATGAACCGCTGGGGTATCAAGAGCGCAAAGGGAACCAAAGCACTCATGCAAGAAGGTCTCAAGTTGAAAGAACGACTGTCGGATAGATTATCGCGCGAAGGGACGCCAGAGCTGGACGGGGGCGATGGTATCGGAAATGCCACACCGCGAGATGAAGCTAGCCGTCAGACTCAAGTCAATGAGACTGTCATGGCTGTTTTCTCCAAGTTGTTCCCCGAGAGCCACCAGATGCAGGAATCAGAAGTGGTTGGTAAGAAAGAAAAGAGGTTTGTTTCGTTCCTGAACAAGGTGAAGACAGATGTCAAGGACGAGATCATGGACTTGAAGGGGGAAATCATCGATTTTAAAGCGGGCTTTCAAAGGGAAATGAGACGCTAGTGAGAAGACGGGGGCATTGGAATAGGATTCTAACCATCTGGACGTGCTTTTCAAATGTCTGTTGTGGGGTCTATTCATTGTGTATGTATGATTTGTATATGGTCCTGAACTTATGGTTATTCTGAGACCGCCCTTGATCGCCGCAACTGCATGGAGTCATCACTAGATCTGCATGAAGTTGACAAGGTTTATTCGATTATCATCCTGTACGTCGACCCTGCCGGCTAAAGGGTATGTTGTGCTGTTCGTCAGTGCAACTGAGGTAGCAACCAACGAGTAATCCCTAAGCCGAGATCTCGAACGATCCATCTGGCAGGCCAATTCGTCCAAGCAGCATTCTCACCACTACCGTCGCCAACATTCTGTTTAGAGACAGCGCATAGCCTTCAAACTCGGGCAAAATCATGCCGTCGACACTCGATGGCTTCCGAATCGTTCAAACACCTCTTTCGGCCGGAGCAAAGGCCAGAGGGCCAAGAGAAAGAGAATATTCCTGGAGGCTGGAGCTGTCCCCGATCCTCACGTCCTCGCTGGGGCTCTTCCTTCGACTCCATGGCTTGAGGCTGCTCGCGGACATATTTTCTCTGATTTAGTAGTTTTCAGGCCTCGGCCCATCATCAGCGCCTCCGCTAGTGCAATCAAAGCAATTTTGACCCCCAAACTTGCTGTTGACGATACTTCTTTTGGTTGTTTCGATCCATTGGATATTTTGCAATGTATTTAATTTAATCACCATACAAAAACACTTGATATATTATTACGTAATGAGGTAAAAGTGAGGTTATTCAGAGCTTCTTAACCTAACCCTATAAGTAACCCCCCCCCCTCTTTCTTGTCTTAAATACCCTCACGACTACCCTCATAACTATCCTCATAACTACCTAAGGGAAGGGTAAATAGAAAGAAGGCTGGGCATACCTGGATAAATAGGGCAGGCGCAGATCTATAGCCTCCTATTAGCTAGATCTATAAATAAATAAGACATCAAGGCATTTAATCAATTAAGGGGTGATAGATTTTCTTAATTGGGAGGCAGCGACACCTTCACTTTGACTAATTGACTTAGACTTGTTGGTAAAATAATTGAACGAGCGGAGGCGCTGCCCATCATCAGAGACAGCCAGACTTTTCCAGGCTTCCCCTCGAAGTGAGAGGGTCCATATACTAGGTTGCCTCTCATTCTAGTCCAGCTACAAGAACTGGTATATTTTTGTGGCAGATGAGTGGTACGCCCACTCGCCATGCGTCACTCCCACCGACGCGTGCGAACCGGATGAGCGTCAAGAGGTTTTACGACGAATGTGGGTGCAGTGTGAAGGGCCAATGACTAGGACAATAAATGAGCCTGCGTCTGCAACATCTTCGTCCTCTCTGTCAAACAGGTTGCTCGACATGACCACGAAGTAAGGTGAGAAGGAGAGACAAGCTGCCATGGGCACGTGAGCCGCAACGTCATTTATATGTACCCTGCTAGCCATAGTACTGCGAGCTACCAATCCATCCACCCTAATTACATCCCATACTTGTGACACAAGTCTTGCATTCAAACTTCATCTAGGTCACTCCACGTACAATGACAGTGGAACTTTATCTGACTTGACAATCGAAATCACGTAGATCCAATGTAAAAGCAAAACCTTGTGGCAGTTAACCTTGAGAGTTACGGGGGCTGCGAGGTAACAGAGATGGATGTAGTCTGTAGAACGACACAGCATTAGCAAATGGAACACCGAAACAGCAGACGGGAGGCAGCAGGTAAAGAAGCAACAAACAAACAGACGATGCCGAGACGGCCCCTTTGTGGATTCTTTAGGCTTTGGGCATGGAGTGACACATGAAGAGCTACGTTGCAGTACGCCCTAGAGCTGAGCAAAGAGGCCCCGTCGTCTCTCGGGATGAACTCAGACCACTGATATTCCAGCAGCAAAAGATAGGACGTCATAACCAAGGTCCTTCCCCTTTAAGTCTAGAGACGCTGCCTGGGGAGAATCATGACCTCGGACAGTGACGGCGCCACGCCCGCCTCTCGGCCAATGAAAGACATGGGCGTTCTTGTTTGCCTCTCTGCCCCTTTCCATCATGCGTTGAAATTTCAATCCAAACCATTTTCCAACGTCGTTGCCTTGTGCTGCACAGTCTACCGCATTGCCCGTCTTCTTGTTGAACTCGTCCCATTCATATTCATTTCGGCCCCCTTGTCACTCAGTCCTCGATACCCCGGCGCGGAGGGGCATAATATAGGTACTGAAGTAAGTGTAGGAGCCTGCTCCGACGGCCTCCTATTGGTCGGAGCGAGCACCGCAGCCAATAGGAGCGTTGCTCCGAGGCCCCACGTGAAGGTTCCCCAGGGGCCCCCCACTGACGAGGGACGGAATCGAGATTCATCACAACTGCAACTAAGCCATCTCATCATCGCCCAGAAATCCTGAGAGCACAGTTTCCAACGCTCACGCCTTCACCCAAAAAGAAAAAACACGAGGCTTTGCGCGCGACGAAGCTCAGCTCTCATGTCGCTCCCTTCGCTCCCTTCGAAACGTCGCCGTGTGATCCTGCCCGCCCCGGATGCTGCTGCCGCCACCACGACGATTCAGGCTGGGCCTCCTACGCCTGTCGCTACACCACAACACCGACAACAGCCTGATATCGGAAGAGGCGGGTCACTGAGCGAAGTGCCCGGGAATGGCTCTGCGGAGGGTAGTGAACCTCGGAGCCCGAGTGCTGAATCGTCTGGTGATGCCAAGGCTCGCCCAGGGACCAAAAGACAGGTCATCGCCGTCGCCTGCGACAACTGCCGACGTCGAAAAGCCAAGGTGAGGACACAACACATTTAGCGGCGCAAAAGGCAATGCACCCGGTTGACTCCTGCTTCAGTGCGACGGCAACAGACCAAAATGCCAGCATTGCACCAAGCGAGGCGTGGAATGCCATTACGAGGCAAATCAGGGCGAGACCGTGAGTCTCGCCCTCAAGCGCAAGGCCAACGTGCTGGAGACGGAAAACGCCCAATACAGAGACCTCTTCCGCATGGTCGCCACCAAATCCGAGAATGAAGCGGCCGAAATTTTCCGCAGGATAAGGTCGACAGGAGACCCTCTCAAGGTCTTGGAGTCGATTCGACAGGCCGAGATCCTGTTGCCCTCACCGGCGTCAAACGAGCGGGTCAATGATTCAAGGTTAGCCAAGCTCAACGACGAGGCCATGGAACGTAGTCTGATCCGCGTGCCCGCGAAACCTTGGACAGTCATCGCAGACGACGGGCTTGTATCTGAGCTCATTACCGATTATTTCGCCTGGGAGAACGCCAGCAATTTCCCCGCTATCGAGCGTGATCTCTTCCTCCATGACATGAGAGCTGGCAGCCTCAAGCGCGCCAAGTTCTGCTCTCCCATTCTCGTCAACGCCATCTGTGCCCTGCGGAGTGTGAGTCTTGTCCCTTCTCTTGAATCTTCACGCCCCAATCCCCCGGACTGACGACTCACTTCTAAGCCTTTCGTAGACCGAGCCAAGCAATTTGGCTCCATCACCGGACAAGACTTGTCCGGGCGCTTCCGCGACGAGGTGGTGCAACTGATCGAAAGAAGCCATGGTCGCGCGACGCTCCCGACCGTAATCGCCCTCGTCCTCATCGACCATTCTGCGAGCATCGCGGGCGACGAGCCCCGAGCAAAAATGTATCGATACATGGCATGGGAACGATATAAGCGATTAAAGCCCGAAAAGAAATTCGCATTATTGAAGGACGACGACCCACAAGATGCAAAAGAGAGGTTGGCTATTTCCAGGGCAGTGTGGGCCCTGTTCATCATGGAAAGGTGAGTTCAGTGCTGGCTTGATTGTTACGATAACGACTTGCTACGCACGGGGAAGAAGGATTTTAACGTGGGACCGCAGTCGACTCTCGTATTTTTACGCCCAACTTGCAAACATTCCTCCTCCAGCAATACCCATCTTGTTCGATAACAACGGACAAGACGCGCTTGAGCCACTCGGCAACGTGGATGTCCTCGGCAGACCATTTACCGAGTCCACGGCACAAATAGCGATCGTACCCGGAATCGCCACCGTCAACTGCAATCTGGCTCGTTTGCAGTATGAAATCATGACGTATCTCACCTCAGGCAGTACGATACACACCAAAGGCAGCGTCGAGGATATGAACCGAAGAAAGGCTCTCTACTGCAAGGCTCAACAGTTTAGGGCAGATCTGCCTAAACGATTCAAGATGGAGTTCAACTTCACACCCTCGACCTGCTTCTTGAGGTAAGTTGTACTAACCAGCTCTGCTTGTCTCTGTAGAAGACATAACTAACCCTGCGCCGCTTAGAATGCACGAGAACGAGATGGCATACGTTATCCTTCAACCTCTCCACCCTTCAGCAAAGTTCAACACCCCATTCACGGATACGTCAACAACAGTAAAGTCTCTCACGTTGCAACACTGCATATCCGACACGACCCTGGCCGAGTCGTATTTGCACAGGTTCACGGTCAGCTCCTACATCACCCGCGAGCTTTTCGTGACTATGCAAAATCTCATCCCCTTCTTGAACGACGGAGATGCGGCGACGCAAAATCTTTTTACGCAACTCTGCATGCTGGGCGGGCTTTCCGCTCGGGTTGTGAGGATGTCGATCTACCTACTCCAGGCCGCCCAGGCAATGGCCTGGGCAATGAAACGCGACATACCCGAGGCCGCGAAGCCGTATCTCAATCCGTGGGTGAAATTGGCGATCCAAGAGAGTGAGACGAAGCCGCCAAGCTACGCAGTTCCGGACAGAGACGAGATCAAGGCATTACTGGCCGAGGACGACAAGTCCGTTAACGGGCCGAGCGAGGGCAGTGGCACTGAGCTATGGGCTTTGATTGAGAAATGGAATGTGAGGGGCGGCGGCAGTTTGGTTTAAGGTCTTCTTCATACGGACGGACGAGAGACATTTGTTATTCAACGATTTGATTTAGAAGCGGGGGGCGAAGCGTGCCGCAGTGTTTTCGGCATACCGGTAGTTTGCGGTAAACTGCTAATCATTTTGAAATATGTTACAGCATAGCTTAGCCTTTGTCACGTCCCGCGACGGTTTTCAACTATTCCCCTGAGCCTCTCCTCCGGCAACACAGAATGATAACGTGAATTATGCGTTTGAAGATACGCTTTAATTGCGTGCCCGCCTGATTGGATGACGTCACACGAAAGATGGAGACCTTGTAGGTCGATAAGAGATCATCAGATGAAGCGCAACTCAACTATCTATATCCCTCTGCATCAGTCGGAAACTCAACCTCTTATCCAACACGACAAACAATGAGTCAAACAACCGAGAAGAACCCTCCCTCCTACCTCATCGTCGGCGCAGGCGTCTTCGGCGCCTCGACGGCGCTCCACCTCGTCCGCGCCGAACCCCGCGCCAAGGTGACGCTCGTCGACCGCAACGCCTTCGACGCGCCCGTCCGCGTCGCGGCGTCGTGGGACTGGAACAAGGTCGTGCGCGCCGACTACGCCGACGTGGAGTACATGCGCCTCTCGCTCGAGGCCAAGGAGCTCTGGGCGCGGGACCCCCTGTGGCGGCCCTTTTACCACGAGAGCGGCGTCTACTGGGTCTCCGCGACCGACTTCTCGCGCGTGGTGCGGGACAACTACGCGAGGCTCGGCGTCGTCGACTCGGGCCTGGCCTCGCTGAGCGTCGACGAGGCCAAGGAGCGGTACGGGCGCATCTTCGAGGGCGGGGACTACACCGGCGTGAGCGAGGTGTTTGTCAACGAGAACAGCGGCTGGGCCGAGGCCAAGGAGGCGTTGGAGGCGACGATCAGGGAGGCCGTGAAGCTCGGGGTCGAATACGTCCGGGCCGAGGTTGCGAGGTTGGAGTTTGATGCCGCGGAGGAGGGCGGCGGCGGCGGCGGCGGCGCTACGACGGGGGTCGTCACGAGTTCCGGGGAGAGCATCAGGGCGTCAAAGGTCATCTTGTCCACGGGCGCGTACACGGCCACGTTGTTGGCCGACAGCGCCCCGGATCGTCCCGAGCTTCACGCCGGCGAGAGGTTCGTCGCTGCGGCCGTCACGGAGGGTTTCACGCCCGTCTCCGGGGACAAGGCGGCTCAGCTGTACGATGGTCCCGTTGGCATTTCGACGGTTCCGCCTGAGCGAGGTGAGTCGCGACTGCAATAAGTACGAGCCTCTGCTGGGCTGACCGGTGAATACCTGTAGGCGCAAGTAACGGAAGCGTCCCGCACTCGGGAGACAAGACGCTCAAGTTCTGGGGACAGATCATCTTCAGGAACACCGAGCCACACGCGAACGGGAGCCGGATTTCGAGGCCCCCCTCGAAGCCGGATTACGCGCAACTCGAAGTCCCGGCCTCCCTCAAAGAAGATGTCGATTTTGCAGGAAAGAGCATCTACGGGAAGCTCAGCGACGACGAATTCAAAGTAGAAAACTACCGCATCTGCTGGTCCGTCTCAACCTTTATCTCATATCCATGTCGCATCCGTAGACTCGGGGGGCTGACTGACACTGTCGTCACAGGGAGGCCGTTTCGCCTAGCGAAGACTTCATCATCTCGGCTCACCCAGCAAGCAAGAACCTCTACGTGGCGACTGTCGGGTCGTTCCATGGATGGAAGTTCTTGCCTGTGCTGGGGAAGTACGTCGTGCAGCTGCTCCAGGGAACGCTGGACGAACGTCTTTCAAAGAAGTGGGCTTGGGATAAGGAGCTTGTTCCCCCGACTCACAGCGCATGGCCGAGGAAGGAATTCAGCGAGCTGAAATGAATGGGAGAGACTATCATGTGGCTACGATTCGCCGAAAGACATCTAAGGACTTCGGCCTCAACAACAGGTCTTGTTCCACATTCAAGAAACTCCCAAAACCTATCGAGTTCTGTGCAAACATGTCCAGCAAGTAAATCAAGTCTTACCCGCTTCCTACGGGCTCAGCTCACTCTTCTTGACAATTACGTGTCCCCGCAAAGCCATCCCGACTCTAGTCCAGAAAGTGGGCGAAAAGTTCATGAACTTATCTCAGTTAGTTTCAACCTGTTTGCAACACGTGCGTTCTCGCACTGGTTGTTTCTCGCCCAGCCATCGGAAAGGAAAGCGTACACGGCGCTCGCGCCGAATCCCGTGATTGCGGCGGTGTAACATGCTCCACCTCTCGGGCTGCCAGAAGTCGGGAACCCGGCGGGAGCTAATGAGAGGCAGATGACCGAGACGATGGAGAGCAAGGCAGTGAGAAACCAGACTGCCTCGACTGGGAGGAAAGTGTCGTCGCCATAGGCCAGTGCCCCGATGAGGAGCCATGCTACGAAAGAGGTGGTCAGTAGGCTCATAATCGTGCCGGCGTCCGCGCTGTTTGGTGAACGATTGGATCCCGATACTGATTGTCGTGGATTAGGTGTCGGCAGTGTTGGTTCGCCCATGGTTGGAGAAAGAGAATGGTGTTTGTTGAGCCCGACAGACAGCGCGTGAGGCAGTCAGTCTATTGCCTTGCAAGGAGAAGGCTTCGTCCCTCGAAAAGATCGTTAGGGAGGGCCGAGCCTCATATGGTTGAATAGGCCCAGGATTAGAGGCGGCCAAGGCGGCCAAGGCGGCTCTAGTAAGTCGTGTTGTCCGGGGCGTAGTCCTTTTCGCCCATTTGAGCATCGCGTGATAATTATCTGGCGGCGCAGATGGCTCCCCACAGAGGGGTCAGTCTGCTTCCGCCACAACGAATGCCCATAAATGGCCGCAGCTGTTCTGTTTTTATATAAACAACATGGATTCAACCTGATGTGTGATGGAATCTCAGTTAATAATAAGCGTCACTATTTTTGTACCAGATTGGACCGGTAGAACAAAGCTGCTTTAAATATTAAAAGCTTTATATCAGACAGTTTTATGGTATTTACCTACCTCGTAGTATCAATTCGGGATTTTTCGTCTTCCAATTGGTACCCGTTCGCCACGGAAAAGTTGATTGGTTCCTTCGATTAGCCCTTCACTGGCGCTGCAGGTCTAGCTGTCCCTGAAAATCGTACCGAGACTTTCTGGAATTGGTCATCGAAGAACATTACGAAACGAGATGTGACTCCAGCCCTGGAATCATCGAAGCCGGAAACGACCGGAGTCGTATGAGTTCGGTAGGTGGAAGCCGGTAACGTGGTCATCTCGGCCATCGGCCATCGCGAGGCTATCACTTAGTTAGAAAACCAATGGACAGGACTCGTTATCGCTTTTTCCATCAAGAAAGGTGATGAATTCCCGAGGTGAATGCGACATTCTCGAACTTTGGGATAACCGCAAATTTTGGAAAGCAGAGGCTGGACCCTCGCGCTCATCTTGGAGTTCAAATCTTCATACCAATAGGTATAATCATGTAAAGCCCTTCATTTCCCACTCAAATATGCTGTCATCAACGACGACGAGGATCCGTGGCTACTTGATGGGAAGACTTTCTTTAGCCTTGAGGCGATGGGATGTTTTAAAACGTGCGCAAGAACTTGTGAGAACATGAGGAGTGGGAAGGTCTTGATCGTGCCGCTAGACAGAGCTTGTTCGTATGATACGTGCGAAAAGTCGAGAATAGTGGATGGAAAGCCATACAAATACAAATTGGTTGAACGGGGCAAAAGCTTCCTGCCAAGAATGAGTTTCAACACGGCATTCATGCGGGCAGAAGAAGAAGAAGTGGAATATTCGCCGTCATCAAATAAACAAGTATAAACTAGCAAGCAAGTATAATTCTTGCTTTTCGTGCTGAAGGTACGTACACGTACTATGACGAAGTCTGCAAACATCGAGCATACTTGTAAGACTTTTCGAAGTATTCTTGAATAGCTAGGGTGTCCGGCGTTGGATTACGATATGTAAACCGAGGGCCGTTGTCGTCTCCGAAGAGTCCTTCATCACTGTTGGCCGCGGACACGGCGCAAATCGTGAGCTTGCTCTTCCCATAGTAGATCGCCATCTTGGAGATTTCAACGGCTTTGTCAGAGTTGTCGTCTTGAAAGACGCACAACGCATCAACCCAGAGAAATCTTCGGCCTAGTCTGTTGCAAACCCAGACTGCGTCGCGGAGGGGTTTGGGTAATCTATGCGACGGGAATCCTTCTCTCAGAGTAGCTTCGCTGCCTGACGCCAGCTTGACAGGCTGATCTCCGCCCCAGCAATATGATAGTGTCAAGTAGCCGGATTTCGCAAGACGTTCTCCTTCCTCGCTGCCCATGGAGTATAGCTCCCCGTTTGTTTCTTTCACGCAAGTAATCTCGAAGGCGCATAATCCCTTGGGTTCAAGGCGTCGGGAGACTCTTGCTTTGGGTGACAATGTTCTTCGTGGGATGCTAAGCAGTCGCGCAAACACCTACGTGCGAACTCCCGCGATCTTTGTGAGGCCTTGTGTTCTTGGGGCCGGTTCGACACGGCTGCTCTGCCGCGTCATTTTTGGATACGTCAGCAATATTTCTTGGCGGTTAGTTTTCCGATCATGACCGAGATTTTCCACTCACCTTCATGTGCGAAGGATGTGAGGTGCGAAGTCGTGTATAGACAAGGACGGGTGCTTGAGTGTTCGGGCTTTTTGATCCACAACTCAACGGTCAGTCACATTGTAGGGCCCGCTCGCTAGGAAAAAGTCGGCCTTTGAGGAAGCATCTTCGCGATCCATTTGAAAAGAAGACCATTCGCCTACGCAGCTTGTACGGCTTGAGGCAGTTGGAACGGGGGATCCAGTACCCATGATCCACCCTCAGCGGGTAGCAATGACTTGTTGTCTGTGATTTTGAATTGCTCGCAGCAGAAACAGGCGTGTGGATGTTGGAGTGTGCGGCGGTCTTTGGACGACGGCGGTTCGCATTCGGCAAGCTTTTGCTCCCAGTCTGTATTTGTATTGCCTTGTTGCACGGGCTGTTGGTTTGCTCGGCTCGAGGCATGCCATGCGTATGCGCGACATATTTTGCTTGAGAACGGGCAACGAAAAGACGGCTACAATATGTACTTTAGGCAGTGAGATCAGCAAGCTGCAGTTCACGCTTCCAGCTGCTTGGCTGCGTGTCCATAACTGCGTCTGAATTAGTTAATATTCTTATTGCTTTAGTTAAGAACCTCTTATTGGTTTAACTAAAGAACCTCTGGGTTTACAATGCGAGATACCTAACCTAAAAATTAAGTCTCAACTTCTTTGCGAGATATCATGGCTTATTTCAAGAGCACCACAATTCCAATTGGCGTAGGTGTTGCAGCGCGTCCTCGGTGCAGCGTCTTTGTCTTTTTCAACGAACCAAGTTTTACTTTTGCAACCAAACTGGTTTGCTAAGAGCGCTCTCGAGGCGTTCCAGGACGTGTATATCGGACTCTTAACTGACCGGAGTCCGACAACACGGACAGCCCTGAACTCCAGCCGACTTGTGCTAAAATAAGCTGCCATGGCATTGGCGAGTACGCGGAATTAGCTGATCGTTAGAGCTTATTAAATATACTGGGGTGGAAGATCTGCGTTAGGCGGATACCGCGCAACTTCACTATTTTCGTGTCATTTTCCGCCAAACTCTGTGTATCCTCATATCGCGAGTCAGGGGTCGCCGGCAATGGATCCTGGAGATTGCCAGATTAATGTACGAGGGTAAGTTCCCGTAAACTTCGGGGCATTGCTGGCCCCCCGGCTGAAACGGACGGCTTGGCGATGGAATTCAGCGCCCAAATGCGTCGTCATCAAACTTCATCCCCCATTCCTCCCTTTTTCTAACATTCTGTTCCGAATCTCACTTTCCTTTGTTGTACACGATATTCTCACTTCCTCATCAATGGCACCGGATCTCACCTCTTAGCTTCCGGTGGAAAAAAAGTTATTAGCGAAATGCCACGTTTATCAGATGACGTGGACGAGGCCGCGCACCTGACGGGGGCCGAAATCCCGGATCTGGATGGCCTGCCAGCCGACGCCGTCCCGGCACCGGAGACCTTTCGGGCCTTCCAACATACGCGGCCGAAATGGAGCAGGTGGTCGCCACCGGGGCTCGGCAGATGGACCGGGGGCAGCCGAGCCGGCGGTCAAGCTGCTCTCTGGGCTTTGGGGTTGCGTGTCAACGACGCGCTACTACGGTGTCAAGTGCGCTCGCCGCGGGCCGTCATCCTGCTCCTGTCGCTGCTCAAATTCTCCATCACCACGAGCGGCACCCTGCTCATGATCCCGATGCTGCGGCTCATTGAAGATGACATCTGTCACAAGCATTACAAGCTTCCTCATTCCGACAAGATCCCCGAGATGAAGTGCAAAGCCGACGAGGTGCAGACGGCGATGGCGTGGCTCTTTGGCTGGCAGTCCCTCCTCGGTGCAGTCATCAACATGCTCGTCGCTTTTCCTTACGGCCTGCTTTCAGATAGGTCAGTTCTGCTCGTGCCTATGGCCCCGATCAATGCTAACGTCGGAATTACCAGGGTTGGACGTAAGCCAGTCCTCTTGCTATCCTTTGTAGGCACCGTGCTCTCCTTCGGCTGGGCTCCTCTGATGCTGGCTTTCTTCCCCGAGCTCGACATCTACTTCATCTTCGTCGGCATGCTCTTCGGCTTCGTAGGTGGCGGCGTCATCGTCATGTTCAACAACGTCTACGCCATGGCCGCCGACGTGAGCACCGATCAAGACCGGGCCTCGAACTTCGTCTGCATGTCCGTCGGCGCCGTACTCGGCGGTCTGATCGGCCCCGTCATGGCAGGCCAGCTAATGGAGAGGTACAGCCCGTGGGTCCCGATCCGCCTCGTCCTCTGCCTCATGCCGTTTCTTTTCCTTGTGATGGTGCTCCTCCCCGAGACCCTCCGCGTCAAGGCAGACGGCCTCCAGAAGCCGCAACCGCAACCGCAGCCGCAGCCGCCCCTGGCCGACGTCGTCAGGGAGGCCTTCCGCAACGGCCTGCACGAGCTGCGGCAGTCCATGAGTATTCTCAAGAACCGGAATGTTCTCTTCTGCCTGACTCCCTCGCTCCTGCACGGCGCAATCACGTCGGCGCATTCCAGCACGATGTCGCAATACGTGAGCAAGCACTTTGGCTGGACCCTCGCTCAGACGTCCTACCTTCTCTCGCCACTCGGCTTCCTGCACCTGGGCATCCTCGTCGTGCTCCCCTGGCTTTCCGAGAACCTCACGAACCCGCGCGGCCGCTTTCGCCGCACGCCTTTCGGAAAAGATTCCCTTCTCGCCAAGGGCTCCTATCTGATGATCGCCCTCGGCGCGCTCATCGAGGGCTGCAGCTGGGAGATTGTCGTTTTCGTTCTGGGTCTCGCGGTCGGCACGTTCGGCTCGGCCAGCGCCCCTTTGGTTCGCGCCATGATCACGGAGTTTGTAGAGCCAGAGCAGACGTCGCGCCTATACGCTCTCACGAGCATGGTCGATACCCTGGGTTCGCCGCTCGGCGGACCTGTACTGGCGTGGACGTTCTCGGTTGGCTTGGAGAAGAAGGGCGGCTGGAGAGGACTGCCGTGGTTCTACGTCTCCATGCTAGCTGTGATCGTGTGGGCTGCACTGATGGTTGTGAATGAGCCACGGAAGAAGGGTCCGATTCATTTGGCAAGCCACAGCGACGATGTTGAAGGCCTTGACTACGAATCAGGGGCGGAGGATGAGAGGTGAAAGGGTCGGTTTGGTTGGCGAATCAACATTGTGTTATTAGGTGAAGGGGGATATAAGGTGCTGGGATGGGGGCTGCGAATGATTACATAGAAGAACATAATCAAAACATTGGACGCCGGCGACGGCATAGCTTGCATCACACAATGTCCTTGTCGGTCAATCGTCGATAATACCGGAAACACGTCCGTCCGCAACACTAGGAGCCATAGCTCTATAGGGCAGGGCCAACTTATATGATTGGCACATATAGCATGATGGACACCAACGAGGTTGACCCTTGCGATACCTTTGATGGTGGATATCGTGAGCTTCGCTGGGCATCGCCAACGCCAGCTGTCATTGGCCACGTGGCGATCGTGTTTGGCACCGTCAACGGGACAACAGGGCTGAATTGAAGCGCGTTGTAAGCAAGGGGGAGACGGCTCTTCTTCACGATGTCTGCCGTGTGCATGAAGTTGGGCATTTAGGCTCTAAGACGATGGCATTCCGCCTAATTCTAGTGCAGAATAGCATTGTAATATGGTGCTTTGATATGGCTGTTTTCTTTTTTTTTTACACTTTTTCCGATGACCTGCCATTTAAAGCAAGTGAAGAGATTGGTAAAATAGCCAGCCAATCTTACATCTCGATCAGCAAAAGCCCACAGAGTAAAACTCCATCCACGAGTCACGATATCCTCGCTCCAGGATACCTCCCGGGCGCCCTGCGTCAGCGTCATGAACGAAGATCCCTGCTCGTTTTGGCCGTCGCCCTATGCAGTAGCCACAGTCTTTTCATCATAATCCGAGACTTGGCTTCTCTAGCAAGCTTAACCGGGCGAATCCTACGGTCTTGGCAATTCGTATCGCCCGCTGAGGAAAAAAAGCTCCGCCGGGATGACAGCTCACAGTTCAAGGCTTTTAAACATCAACAGTACTAACACAAGCGCCGGCCCCCCTCCCCTCCCTTCCGCCCGAGAAAAGTGGACAAACAAGCTCCAATAAGGCAGGGCGGCATCCGCGGCTCAGGGAGCGTTCCCGATGTCTCGGTCCGTGGCGCATGTCCCAATGACACCGATGATCCTCGTCGATCAGGTCCAAAAAGGTTCCCCCAACATAAGACTCCCCTCCCCGCATTTGGCGCTTCCGTGCCGCGCAGAGGCAGAGGCAGAGGCAGCCGGACCCTCGGATCGTTGGTTAGGGTGTGGCAGGGTCTGATGTCATGCTTCCTGCCATCATGGCATTGCCTCTTGGTGTTTCTCTCAATCCTTCCTTGTGCGCCTTGGCAAGAAGTAAGCAGATGGCAGAGCTGCCAAGGGTTGCTGGCCCGGCGAGAATCAGGCACCCAAGCCAAAAGGGCCCGTTTCCCCCCTTCCCGGCCGGATGTTGTGAGAGGAGGCATGTCTTGTTCTCGTCCATACATCAGAGGAATTACCAACAGGCAGGATCTGCCCATTGTGCCATATCTATTTCCATCAACATATGGAAGCTTGAGACACTTCGCGTTCACCGTGTGGATGTCCTAAACCAAAAGATACCCGACGTTGAACGTCAAAGAACCTGATTGCAACTTCACGCACCTGGAGAAATAACACTCGACGAACCCGGTTGACAGCCTCCCAACCACATCTGCACCCTCGTCTCAATTTACACCAAAATTTTCATCACAAAATCGCGTAGAATATCAACGTCGGAATGATGTCTTCGGCCGATCTGGAATCCAAGATCCGGCAAGCGGCCGTCAAGAACCGCGAGCTCCTCTCCGTTCTCTCCGAGACGAACAACGCCGTCCCGGACCTGAACCAACAACGCCGTCTGATCGCGGACCTCGAACACCAACACGCCGCCTCGGAGAAGCGCGTCAACGACCTCGAATCACGTCGCAAAAAGGAGCTCAAGGACCACGAAAAGCACCGGGACAGCGTCATGCGCCGCTTCGTGCACAAGGCCGTCGGCAAGCGCGAAAAGTTTGACGAAAAGGCGGCGAGGGAAGAGCGCGAGTACTTTGACGTGCTGCAGGAGGAGCACCGCGAGAAGGAGATCAACCAGAACCTGAAGCAGCAGCTGACCGAGGCCAAGAACGCCCGGGGCCCGCTCGAGAGGGAGGCCGAGAGGCACGAGGACGCCCAGCGGGAGCTCGATCGTCTTTACGAGGCCATCTTCGCGGGGCCGACGAAGGGGTATCCGGACGAGGACGCGCGGGAGCAGGAGGCGTCCCGCGCGATGCACGAATACCACGACGTGCGGTCCAAGGCCGAGGCGGAGGCGCACGCCGTCCGGCTGCTGACGGACGCCATGAAGCGCATGGGAGACTCGTTGAAGAACATGGACGACGCGTTGAGCCACTCCCGCATGGACATGTTCGGCGGCGGGACCATGTCGGACATGATGGAACGCGGCGCCCTGCAGCGCGCCGAATCGGCCGCCCAGGAGGCGCGGATGCTGGTCATGCAGGCGCAGCGCATGACGCCGTACGTCGGAGACCTGCCGTCGGTGAACATCAACCACGCGAACCTCATGGGCGACGTCTTGTTCGACAACGTATTCAGCGACATGGCTTTCCACGACGAGATCAAGAAGTCGAGGATGTCGGTGGAGAGGTGCACGCAGGTGCTGAGCCGGTTCTTGCATGACACGAGAGACCGGCATGCCAGTTTGATGAGGACGGGTAAGGTCAGGGAGAGGAGGCTCGATGAGACACGAGAGGCCTTACAAAAGGAGCGAGAAAGATTGTTTGAGACGATTGCTGGGAGCAAGGTGGACTTGAACAGCTCCAAGGTGGAAATGGCCGCGGCGTCTGGGTCGATAGCCAAGCCGTGAGGTAATTGAGAGTGGGATGTAGATGGCGATCGAGAAAGAACACCCAGCCCAATGTTTTCCATCAGTTATAAGATACCTATTTATCATTTTCACTTTTTGCTCAGCCTTGCTTCCTTACTACGTCTTTGATGAATTCATCCGGTGTGCGAACGATTGAGCAAGCTAATCATTAAACGTGAATGATGAGTCTCAAATGCTTGGCTCTCCCATTGGACGGTCGAGATTGAGCTGACTGAATCCCTCGAGGAACAACATTTGCTCACAGAACCACGAGGAAGAGGCCGGTAACTGGCACTCGCATCACCCAACACTGGCACACGAAGAGCATCGTTGCACTACACGTCACGTTCGCTACCAGTTGTGTCCAAAATGCTTTTCATTTCGTCATACTACATCATCCAATCCGGCCGTTAACGCTATTTACTGCATGTATTCGTGACACTCGCGGCGCTCACTACCGGTGCAGCGTCAGTACTAATCTTGAAAGCTGTTTTTCTTTTTTTGAGAGAAAGCCGTTCGGAAAGGAACTCACGGGTTGTACTCGTCCATGTCGCCGTATTGCTCCTGGTACAGGTGCTCGGCCTGCTTCTCGGCGTGTCTCTTGGCCTTCTCGCGGTCGAGGTAGTCCAGGCCCTTGGTCTCGAACAGCTTGTCGACCTCGGCACCGGCGAGACCGACGAGCATCTCCTTGGCGAAGGCGTGCTTGACGGGCTCGCCCTTCTTGCGCTGACGGTCCTCGAACAGCTTCATGGCCTCGAAGGCGGCGCCGCCGGCGACGACCTCGTGGGAGAGCTTGGCCTCGTGCTCGCCGTAGACGGCATCGCGGTGTTCCTTGGCTTCGCCTATATGTTGGTGTAAGCTGCTGCCCGTGGGACTTGAGAACGTGGATACGTACCGAATCCGAACATTTTGTCTGATTGAGAGTATTCGTGGAAGAGGTGATTCAAGTTAATTGGGTTTTTGGTCAGTATACTTCAACATCACTAGGTTTCTGGAGGGGCAGGTCGAGGGGTTCTTATCCCCCCTCCGTCCCGAGCAAGCTCTCATGTGATCGTCATGGGTCTAGGTAAGCTTGCTCTATTTTGGAGCAAACAACAACACTAAACCTTTTCGCCCCTGATCTTCTCCATCGTCCATGCTGGGCCCAATGACTTCACCGAATGTTGTTCAGCCGCGAAAGAGAAACAGGTATCAAGGCACTAGAAGGTATCAAGGTCCCACGGAAACCCCGTCCGGCCTAGCCTCTTTCAATGCCGCGTCCGGTCCGCGTCCTTGGAAGATACAGACGGGAGGCCTTTCTGTGTAGCTGAAGCACTACACCCTTGCGGGGAGAGGGGCCGTCTGTCACTGTGCTTGGCTTTCGCCCGCCTTTCACTCGTTATAGCTCGAGACGTTAGACGCCGAGTTACTAATGGCCTGACGTAAACCCGCGGGCTCGCTTTGGCGGGGTCGCTCGGGATATCGGCAGCCAGCTTTTTTGCTTCCCCTTCCCATGTGGAGAGCACATAGCCTGTGGTCCATGCCTGTCAACTGACACTTGTCCTTGCTTCATCGATTGGATCTTTGATTCGTGAGATAGTCCGCTGCTTATTTAAACCTAGCCAGAGAGTTGCCAAAAGAAAACTATAAAAAAGTCCCGTCGAGCCTGGCTTCTTGAGGTTCAAAATTTGGATTGGTGAAATTATAAACGGTCATTACTGAGACACTGGATGAACGCAGCTGAAGGGAAAGGAAGTCTGCCCCAAGTTTGGGCGATAGCTTTTCTCAATGGGAACTGTAATTTGAGATGTAAAGAATCCGAGCTTGTCGCCAATGGCCATCCGGTTAAGCCCCCCCACCCCCTTGCCAGACCGGGGAATTCGGCATCTCTCATGCGTCAGCCACCCCTGCTGGGCTGAACCAAGAACTTGCTTTATTTCCGAAAAATGAGGGGGCCCAGAGAAAGCTTGTCGAGAACGCGGCAAACCGGCAAACAAAGCCCCATGTCGGTGTTACTGTACTGCGGTACACAGAAACAGCGCGCCCCCCTTCGTCTGGGTTCTGATCTGCCCATTGACGTTTCTCAGGACATCGAAAACGAGGTATTCCAGCCCATAGAAGACCCCCCCAATGACTTCATGAGTCCACAGTAGTATAGTCGGCAGTGGGTAGGAATTATGCACACAGCCCGACCCTGCATATGAGACGACCGGGTCCCTCGTTTGAAATTCCTCCCCGTTGTCCCTCGGTGCCATGACGTGTCAAAAAAAAAATGGCTCGTGCAGCGGCTGTCTCAAAGGTTTGTGTCTTGGGATGCGATGGGAGAATAGGAGACTGATGGAGGCGTCGTCATGAGTCTGAGGAGTAGCTCTCGGGAGGTGGGTGCCCTCGTTATGCCGTACTATTGGAAAGCCGTCTCCATTTCCCCTCACGACGGCTCGAGATTCCAGACTCAATCGAGGAGTCAAGAACAGACCGCTCATTAGGACCCGTGGATGGGGGGGCAAACCTTGACGGTTCCATCCGAGGGAGCCCAGCAAAAGGAACCAGATTCATGCCCGCTTAATTCTCCAAGGTTTGACAATCTGCCTTGGAACTTGCAGCTTCGGCGTAAGCTCAGCCATGCGCAGGTTCAGGCCTCGTTCTGACCGCTGCTTTGATTTTCTTGGGCCTGTTGATCCATCCCCACGGGTGCCGACCCAGAATCGATGGTCATGACACGAATACGGAGGACAGATTTCGACCAGCAGATGAAGTCAATTCAAGACTCGATCGATGCGAGGCAGCGAAGCTGCCACAGGTCAAGCCAAGGACGATCGCTTTTCTTGGCACTGGCGGGATCGTGCATCATCGGAAGCCCCTCTGTCAGAGTCTTGGCAGGGTCCAAAAGCCAGGGGTCTTGGTGTCCACTCACACTCGCGGTAGCTTGGCTAGAAGTATTCCGACAGCCACTCTGGCTTGCTGAGGACGTGGCTGGTCAGTCAACTGTAAACCCATCTCGCCTTTGTCTGTGGCCGAAGCAGGCTGATGTCGTGTCGATGCAGCTGGGCGAGTGAGACCGTCACAGTCTCAGTGTGCATCTATCCTTCAACTTTACTTCGATGATTACCTTCAAAGCCCTTCTTTCGCTTAAAAAGTGCCTTCAGAATATCGTGAATTAGCTTTTTGGGAATGCTAGTCGATGCCATAAAATCCCTCCCCGTCTATGCTTGTCCCGCTCCAAATTTTGCCTGGTACTCTTCGTGGGCCTTCTTCTGTCTCTGCCACTCCTTTTGCAGCTTTTTGAGCTGCGCTTTGGGCACATCACTGCCGTCCTTGAGCTTCGTAGGCAAACCCTCTGTGTCCCACTCTGAGTATCTTTCGTCACCCTTGTACATCTCCGTGGGGGGGAGCTTGGCCTTTCCCCACTTCTCCTTCTCCGCTTGCTCGCGAGCACGCTTGGCCTCCTCCTTGGCCCGAGCCTTTTCGGCCTCTCTGGCCAGCTTCTCGTTCCTCGCCGCGATCAGCTCGCTAGCATCCACAAACTTGATCAGTGACGACTTGCCGTCCGGCCTGTCATCAAGGGAAACACCCAGGACAGTGAGATCCTCGTCACGGATTCTGTCGGTAAGGGAAAGGATGGCTTTCTTGATATCTGGGGAAACCGATGATACTATCCGCCGGAGCTCATCGCGCAATCTCGAAACTGCTCGCAGGTACGGCAGCGCTAGCTGCTCAGGGTCACGGACGCCCTTTTGGGAGATTGACGAGAACTCGCTCTCGGGGTTTTGGTTGAGGAGACTGGAGATGGAGTCGGAAGAGAGCTTCAGCGCTTCAATATCCGATTTCACCTTTAGCCATACTGCGGCGTATGGCTGCACAACCGCTTTCGGCTCCAGGTCCTTCTTTGCAACCGAAACCCAACCCAGACCATCGTAGGGAGCTTTAGCGTTCTCGTCAAGACCGAAAATCCCGAGTATCTTGGTGATCCAGCGACCTATGGCTACAAGCTCGGGCAACTTCGTCTCAGCATCTTGGGCTACAATGACCTTGTTCGCCTCGCTGACCAGATCCTGGATAATGCGCATCGCCTGAGGGGTATCAAAAGAGTTGGCGA
Source organism: Colletotrichum neosansevieriae (assembly GCA_036785495.1). NCBI lineage: Eukaryota > Fungi > Ascomycota > Sordariomycetes > Glomerellales > Glomerellaceae > Colletotrichum > Colletotrichum neosansevieriae. The sequence continues at coordinate 83,257 of JAVHLV010000033.1, read as the reverse complement.
GAGCATTGTGCAGGTCGGTCTTGGCTTTCTCGAGTTCAGCTAACAGGCCCTCTTTGGGCTTGTCGGCAATGGACAGGGATTCGATGCCATCGGTTGATGTGTTTACATCGGCTACCAGCGCCTTGACGTTGGAGAAGAAGTTCTACGGAAGGTTAGGTCGTCCCATTGCTTACAATTGAATATTACTCACGTTGACGGTGGCCTCCCAACTCGATGCCTGAGCTCTCATGTCGGGAGAGATTTCAACGCCGTCGTTCCACTTGCCCATCAGGAAAACAGTCCGCATTCCTCGAGATGAGTAGTTGGTTGCCAAAGCATCCTGGATTGTCTGGAAATTCTTCAAAGATTTCGACATCTTGGAACCGGAAATCGATAGGTGTCCCATGTGCAGGAAGTTGTTGACCCAAGTGTGCTCTCCCTTCCCCTTTTCGCAATAGAAAGCTTCACTCTGGGCCAGTTCGTTGTCGTGGTGAGGAAAGGCAAGATCGATACCACCTGAATGAATGTCCATCTGCGCCCCGAGGATATCAGAAGCCATGACAGAGCACTCGATGTGCCAGCCAGGGCGGCCTTGTCCCCATCGGCTGGGCCAATAGGGCTCTCCCTTCTTTGACTTCTTCCACAGAGCAAAGTCGCCCTCGTTACGCTTCTCGCCAAGGTTTTTCGAGAGTGCACCTTCGCCGTCCTCCTGCAACGACTTGTCGTTTCGGTTACCGGGGCGCAAGCGGGCATAGGTGTTGCCCGCCTTCTCGAAAGCTGTGATGTCGAAGTATACGGAGCCATCCGATTCGTAGGCAAATCCCTTGTCCACAATGCGCTCGACAAAGGCCGCAATCTGGGGCACGTACTCGGTGACTCTCGTGATAACGTCGGGTCGCAAGCAATTGAGGGCATCCATATCGTCGAAGAAGAGCTTCTCCATACTCTGGGTCAGGTCGGTGAAGATGGTTTGATCGCTCGTGTCGATTGTCTCCTTGTACAATGAGTCAAGGTACGGGAGTAGGATCTCGTCGACACCGGGGTAGAACTTCTTGTCCTTAATAGCGAATGCGGCAGCATCCATGTTACTGATGTGCATCTTTGTCTTGGCCTCGTCGTCGCCCGGCTTGCCCTCTCCTGCCAGCGTACCACCCGCCAGCACCTTGCCATATGCGCTATCCCTCCGCTCGAGGTAGTTCTTCTCATCCAACTCTTGGCCGCCGGTCGTGTTGAGGAGGGGCAAGCTTTTGTCGGCGTATGCTCGGAAGGCAGTCAGGGCGAGGTTGTGGAGCTCCTCTTCCGAGTACTTCTTTTGCTTCTCGAGTTCTAGTAGTCGCTGTCGGCGGGCCTTGATGATAATCTGCACGCACAAAATGTCAGACAATGTATTCCACAAATCCAGCCATACGGTTTGGGCAGCATACCTTGTCGTCAACATCAGTAATGTTCATGACGAACTTCACATCAGCCCCAAAATAGTGCATCATGATGCGCCGGATGATGTCGGTGGAGACATAGTTACGGGCGTGGCCCAAATGGCTCTTGTCGTAGACAGTAGGTCCGCAGGCATACCAGGAGACCTTTCCTGGGTTGATTGGGGTGAAGGGCACTGGCTGGCCCGGCTTCAAGGAATTGTGCAGCTTCAACGACTCCATTGTCGCGATTGTGGCGCAGGTCCTGGAGAAGCGAACGTTGGGTATCTGAGTAGAGCGCCGAAAAGAAATTCTGGTGAGTCTAAAGAAGCGATTCATGCAGGACCAAAAGATGGGATGTCAGAAGAAGGATCACGGAAGGAGGGAGGCCGCGGTCAAGGAATCGGACGGTGGAGAGGGATTGGGGTTGAGTCACTTGGAGAGAAAGAGGGTTGCAAGAATGGAGGCGGGGAGTAAGAAAGCCAAGTCGCCTATTCGCAAAAAGAAGTGTGACACCATTCTCAGCCTTGCAGATAGTGGGGCATTGACTTACCATCTGACTGGTCGAGATTGGCATTAGCCACATCTGCCCCGCGTCAAGCCACAGGTGCATTCTCCGAAATTTTTCTTCCCTTCAATGTGAAGTCAGCCTTGCGTTAAGTTTTCCCAGAGCATTCTCTTTCCTTCACTGGCCCCCGTTTCGCACTACAGTCGCCTATATATATATATATCGTCACTCGGAACCTATAATTGGCGCCTTAAGTCAGACGCAATGACGAAACCGTCTCCATTTCTCGAGCCTGGACCTCGGACGCAAGCCAATTCCATCGCCGTTGTTCAGCTATCGCGCGACAATCTCGTTCCCTTGATCCTGCAAGATTCCACCGGTGCTGTCGATGGCTACGCCGAAGGCGCTGTCCTCAACACCCGATTCGGCTCGTTCCCTCATTCGACCCTGATCGACGTTCCTTGGGGCTCTCAAATCCGTGCCTCGAATGTCGACACCGGCTCCCGAGGTCGCAAGCGCAAGAGGAAGGAAGAAGAGACGGACGCATCGACACCAGCCGCCGATGACGCCGACGCAGATTCCGGCGCACCAGTGAAGAAGGCTGTCGCGGCCGCCAGCGGATTCATCCACATCCTCCAGCCTACTGCCGAGCTCTGGACTGCAGGCTTGCCGCATCGCACGCAGGTCGTCTACACTCCCGACTACAGCTACATCTTGCAGCGGATACGTGCCCGCCCAGGCACCCGACTAATCGAAGCTGGTGCTGGAAGCGGCAGTTTCTCCCACGCTTCTGCGCGCGCGGTCTACAACGGCTATCCTCAAGACGAGACCCAGCGAAAAGGCAAGGTCTTCAGCTTCGAGTTCAACAAGGAGCGTTACGAGAAGATGCAGGAGGAGATTACCGAGCATGGTCTGGAGGGAATTGTTCAGCTTACGCACCGCGACGTCTACAACGGAGGTTTCTTAGTCGACGGACAGAGTCCAGAGGCCGACTCAGTGTTCCTCGACCTGCCCGCGCCTTGGGAAGCACTCCCTCACTTGTCGCGGAGGAAACCAACGACAGCGAAGGGGGCCGAGGACGACGCGAAAGAATGGGTTTCCCCATTGAACCCCAAGAAGTCTGTTTATATCTGCACGTTCTCACCTTGCATCGAACAAGTCACGAGAACAGTTACCACGATGAGACAACTCGGCTGGGTGGATATCGACATGATTGAGATTTCCAACAGGAAATTCAACGTCATCCGCGACCGTGCTGGTCTTGGCCAGCCTGAAAGAGGCATCCCACCCACCGCGCGCGACGTTACTGAAGCTGTCAACAAGCTCCGGGAGATCGAGAAGCGCACGAGAGAGTTCCACAACCCTGCGGATCCCAACTCGGCCGAGGACTCATCAGCCAACAACGCCATGGATGTCGACCGGTCGGCAAACACGAACGGAACCGATACCCCTGAAGAGACGAGCAACGTGAAGCCGTGGTTGCAAGGGCGCGTCATCCACCGTTCGGAGCCTGAGCTGAAGACACATACTTCGTACCTCGTTTTCGCCGTACTGCCCCGCGAGTGGACCGAGGAGGACGAGGCGGCCGCGCTTGCGAAATGGCCTTGCGGGTCGGAGACGGGCGTGATTGGAACGAAAGACAAGGAGACACGCAAGCAAGAGAAGCGCGAGCTGCTGCAGGGCAAGGGCAGACGGAAGAAGAACAAGGCCTGAGCGGCCAAGGCTGTTAGAGAACACACCTGATTGCGAATGAACCGCATGATGGGATTGGTAGATACCCCAGCATAATTATTAGGACTACGCTTTAGGAGTATAGAAAATTCCATACTTCGGGACCTAACGTCATTTCTCAGAGTTCCTCTGGCTCGAAGCACATCGACACATTGCGAAGCTATTCCTTTTTCAAAAGGTGATTTTACTTATTTGCAGATAGTTTTAGTCTCTGACCACCATCGCATCAGGCTGCCGTCCCTTGCCCTCAACCAAGACTCCAGCCTTTCTCAGAATGTCCACGCAGTTGTTCACGACTTCGGCCTTCACACCCTCGACACCGTTCGTGAACTTGACCGTCTTTAACCACTCCCTCGCATCCGCCTCGGAATAGTCCAAGTGCGTGCTAATGTACCTGACGGCCTCGTCCTGGTTTTCGTTGAAGTGCTCGATTCCCTTATCAAGCTTCTCGAACAAGTCCTTGATCCTGGGGTCCAGCTTCTCTCCCTCCTTTGCCAACGCCGTCGAGGCCACGATCTTCCAACTGCTCCAAGGCGTGTAAATCTCACCCACGCGACGAATCTCGCCAGAGTCGTAGTACCGCTTGGACGTAAAGTGTTCCCACATGAAAAAGTCGGCGGCGCCCGAGTTGACAGCATTGCGTAGGTTCTCAAAGTTGTTCAGGACCACCGTGTCAGAGAAGGGCTGTCGGTCGGATGACGACAGCCATCCGTGCTGGTCTGCAAGGACGAAGCCCATGATCTGGCTGCCCGAGCCGATGCGTGATACGCCGATCTTGCCGCCCTTCAGAGAGTCTACGGAGGCGATCTCAGGGCGCTTGGCGCCGGTGGAAATGGCCCAGCCTATTCATTATCAGTAAGACTGGCCGGGTTGATTTCATCCGGCGCAAGTACTCACAAAGAGGAGTCTCGACGTAGGTGCCTACAAGGCGATAACCGCCATCACCGGGCGCATCCTCCTTGCCCAGACCAGCGATCCAGCCCTCGGTCAGACCAATACCGATATCAATCTCGCCACCTCGAAGAGCGGTGATCATGTGGCCTGTTCCGGAGGGAAATGGGACCAGGGTGGCGTTGAGGTCGAAATGCTCCTTCGCAAAATGGAGAGGCGTGGAGAAGTGCTCCGGCACGAAGCCGATTCTCAGGCCCTGAGATGCCATAACGTATTCGCCGTTGTTGATGAGAGACAAACTCTAGATGATAACAAGGAGTTAGGCGCGATGTGTAAAAGTTGAGAGACAGGCTACAGCCACCGGTGTCTATTTTGGGATCGCCGAATGAAAGTGGCGGTGCGGGGTATTTCAGGCGCTGCGTTTCTGCGCGTCAGTGCGGCGGCGTCCAGTGGCTTCGCGGGGCACCGTGGTGGGGTTCCCGATGCCGCTCTCCCGTGCTTCCGCCGGATCGGGGCGAGGCGCTTTCATGTTAAAGGGAGTTTCGACGCAGACATGGTTCGCTCTTTTGTGAAACTAGTCTCCAGTATCTTCCTCGGAATTGTGTGAGGATATCAACAGTTTAGGCCCTCGTGTGGCAAGTGTAGCACCCTCTACTAAATACCATTCGAACACCGAATAGTCCCACAACAAGAATAGGGGTTTTCAACCGAAATACATGCAAGAAACGACAACGACAATAGAGAAGACTTGCGATATTGCTCTCTGAAAAATGCTTGTCCGGACAGGCCAGACTTCCAGTGAACCTTCATAAAGAACCGAACTTTGACGCTATCGAACCCGTTTGCTCATGGTCACCTTTGCGGGCATTTATCGAAGTTGTTGCCAATACACCAGGGTCATAACTCAACTTCATAAAGTTGTCACACAAACGCCAACGAATTCGCATGCATCCAGACATGATGTCTTGGTGGCCAAGACTTATCAACGCATTCCTGATACGATGCTGTTGGACGACGCCTCGGGGCCTGCCCGTCTTGGTAAAGCGGATCAGGGATGATATCGTATGATGGATCCTTGATACCCACAACGGCGGCCACTTGGAAGAACAGGACAAATCCATTGGCTTGGGATCGGTAATGAATTATGAGACGCTGCGAGCGCACCAACGTTGAATTCTGTTGGTGCAATGGTCTTCTAGCGTTACTGCAGGACAGCTGCAACCCCTGTACAGGGGAGAGAGAACGGGGGAATATCCTAGTCTACAAAATCTCCCTCTAGCCGGCCAAAGATCCTATCCTCTTCTCACACACACACAAAACGCTCGAATCTGCGAGACTGCGCGGGACAACGTCTGCACAAACCGCTGCAATCAGAGCAAAATCGCGGTCGGAAATGGCTGATTCATCTGAAGGTGCGAATACGACACCGGTGCCAGCGCCATCGCCATCGCCTTCGCCAGCGCCGCACGTGGAGATCAACGATGAGGCTCGTTTTTTTTCCATCTTCATTCATTCCCCCGTCAAGAGGTGCCCCCCGCTGACCTGACGTTCGTACCCGCTAGGCGACTGACGATGCTTCATCAATTGACGAGAGAATGTACGCAATTCGGATCAGCTTTTTGTGACGCACACATGATAACCATACTGGCTTCTTAGTTCGAGTTATACCGCATCAATTACCTCGAGCATGATTGATTACCCTAAGGAATATGGTCGAACTTATCATGCGTACCGACCTGGCTGTGAGTATATTATTTTCCAGTGGATAGGAAAATTCGTCAGGCATCGGAATTGCGAATCTTACTGAAACAAACAGCGTACAAATTTCCCAATGATGGGGTATGATGTTCTTCCGCATTGCCATTGCAATGGCTCACTAAATTCTGGAATGAAGCGCGAGATGGACAGACTCGAACTCGCACATGCTATGATGGTCCGAGCCATGGGCGACGTACTCTACAGAGCTCCCATTCAGAAAGACAAGGTGCATGAAATCCTGGATATTGGTACCGGCAACGGAATCTGTAAGCCCTCTTAGTCTTGGATATCTAACGAAGGTACGTCCACGAAGCCGCAATGCTGATCCGCCGTCACAGGGGCAATGGAAATTGGCGACACCTTCAGCAATGCACAGGTAATAGGAGGTTGAGTGCATGCCATTCAAGGTCTTTCCTCCCCCTAAATTTCAATGTGCTGACAAAGGCCGTCGCCAGGTGCTTGGTATCGATCTCAGCGCCTTTATGCCGGAATGGTAAGCCGAGATTACACCCAACCGCGTTAGGCTTCACTCATTACCAGCTTGAACATGCTGACGCCGGGTAGGGTCCCACCCAACGTCAGGTTCGAAATCGATGACATTGAAGAACCGTGGATTGGCCACAACAAGTACGACTTCATCTTCTGCCGCTACATGGGCGCATCGATCAAAGACTGGCCGATGTTGATGAAGAACATCTATGAGTACGCATGTCTTGCCTAGAACAAGAGCGATGACAGTTAACTTGCGGGTTTTAGTAACCTAGCCCCAGGAGGCTGGGCTGAGTTCCAGGATGTCAATACAACATTCTACTCAGAGGACGGAACTTACTCAGAAGAGACTGCCACTTCGAAGTGGATGGCGGCGTTCGTGGACGCATGCTCAGCAACTGGCCGTGATCCTAGTGTCGGACCGAAGCTAGAGGGCTGGGTGAAGGACGCCCGTTTCCAGAACATCGTCGCAGACAAAATCAAAGCACCTTTAGGCCCATGGGCCAAGGGTCCTTTGTTGAAGGATCTCGGCATGATGAACCTGATCCTGACGCTGGACGGTCTGGAGGCGTTATCGTTGAAACTCTTCGCGGAGATGCTTGGGAAAACGCAGGCGGAAATCACCGTGCAACTTGCGGCGGTTCGCAAAGAACTCAAGAGCAATTCTTTCCATGCAATGTTCGACATGTGAGTTTTCCTTCTGAACAAGTCTGACATATTGACTAACAGCATTCAGTCACGTTGTATACGGACAGAAGCCACTGGAGGACGATGCTTCGCCAGGAGCCTGACTCCAGTGCCTATGTCAACGGATTTAAGTCTCTTGGTTGAAATGCTGCTTTTTGTTGAATGGGGTGACATGGAAAATTCCCGTAGACGTAATCAATTATCCTGCATAACCGTCCGAATTCATCTTGTAAGAAATCTTCCCGAAAAACACCCCGCGGAGGATCGGCAGCGTCCTCCCAAGAGGGAATTGATAGACCGTGCCCGCACTTCTTCATGGTGCAGGGTTCCAAGACGGCGAAATAAATTCCTTCGAGTTGCTTGATCACGTTCTAGCCTAAAGTAGAGCCCCATAGTCGGGATAAAAGAGACAAAGATCCATCAGTGTCTCTCGAAGCGGCATCCTTAGCTTCTGGCCATGATGTATATTACATAAAGGTTGAGCTCTCTGGCGAATAGCGCGCTGAAATAACCTAGTTCTGTCGCTTCGAATCATTCGATTTGCGATACTATGAACACGCGGTACGCACGCGTCTTTACCGGGTTGTTGTTGGCCATTCAATATGTCCACGCGTCCTCGGAAGCCTCCCACATTCTATGGTATTCTCATCCGGCACTTAGAGACTTCTACGATGCTCTTCCCGTGGTAAATGGCCGTCTCGGAGCCATGATTCATGGCTACACTAACAAAGAGCTCATCCAAATCAACGAAGAGTCTATCTGGAGTGGAGGTCCAATGGACAAGATCCCGCCAACCGCACTCCAGCCCTTGAGACAACAGATCCTGGACGGACGTCTGACGGGAAGCAGGCCAAAACTGGGCCACAAACTTCACTCCTGAGTACGACGACATGCGACGATAACGGCCAGCGGGTGAACTGAGGATCGATTTCAATCATACTCTTAACGCCACCTTAGCTTACAAGCATTCTTTGGACATATCAAGCGGGATATCGTCGCTGCACTACACGTTCCAGGGGGTTCAGTACAAAAGAGAGGCATTGGGAAATTGCCCGAGAAACGTGCTGGCATTCAAGATGTCTTCTAACAAAACAGGCTCCCTGGACTTCGATATCGCGCTATCAAGGGATCTGAACGTTACCGCTCTAGCTGCAAATATTGAATCTGGAAGTCTGATCCTGCATGGCACTGGAGAGGAAGACACATATCACTATGCCTCGAAAGCCCAGATCTTACTTTCTCGAGGTGGGTATTACTTCTTGACAAATTAACCTGGTTATAACTTATAGCTGAAGCTACCTATCAGGCATTGGAAACATTTCTTCCAACGCCACGGCTCTGCGGGTTCGTGGAGCCAGCGAAGTATTTATCGTCTACACGCTAGAAACTGCCTTCCTACATCCTGCTGCCATAACGGCGGATTTAGAGGCAATTGTCGACGATTTCCTCATCGCTGCTATTGAGCTTGGGTATGATGTTTTGCTGGAAGCGTCAATTGACGACCGAGCATAATTTCATGTTGAAGCGGCAACTCTATCATTACTCCTCTCGTGCGAATCGACGATGATGGTGACTAAATACTTTTGGCTCGGCTTTTCGAGTAAATAGATCAAAAGAAAGAACGATTGCACACCGCCAAATCGAAGCTCCCATGTTCGATTGCTTTTTGCGAAGCGATTTTCCGTGATCGTTGGGACTACTAATCAAGTCGTTGTATTGCTTTCTGTATTTTATTCGACAGGCGACAGATTCATTCACGTAAATATTGGAGGAAAGTGTTCGAAAATATTTTTTGCCTCAGCCGCGCCTCACATTCGAAGGGAAGTGGTACGAGAGTCTGTATCATTCAAATCGCGCCACACAGGGTCATCCAAATGAATTGCCGCTCTGCCTCTCAGTTTGGACGGCAGCGCCGTATTATTTGCCGACGTCAACAGTGATTTGCAGTGTGAAAAGCTGCATAGAGCTATCAAAGGAAAGGCTGACTTTCCCTTGCCGGATCTGGAAATTATCGCCACGGGTTCACTAATAGCCAAACTCAAGCCAAGAAACTGACTCAGGCGGGCTAGAACATGGAGAAAGCGATACCGATCACCGATCTGAAGGATTACGGAGGGCTTGTTTTCCCTGCCCGTTCTTCGCGTACGCCCACCGGTGGCTCCGCGGTGTCGTCAACTGACATCTGTTCCGCTTTTGGAAACGCAGAGGGCATTCCGAGAAAATGACATGCAGGCACACAGCACTGTCTGGTATAGTACCATGAAGTCATCCTATTGCAAGTCGTGTTAAAAACGTATGGAGCAAGAGCGTGCGCTTTTATGGCGTGCCATTCTACAATTCTATCGCTGGGCCTCTCCACCGCATCCAAGCTAACACTTCGTGATGTCGATCCAACATATCGATCGACAAATTTCCAGATCACAGGAGCTTGCGTTGATGAGCAGCCTAAACTTGCATTATTCCACACGTGGTTATCACCCAACCCGCCGATGCGGTTGATATTACTTGGTCAACGTGGTAGATGGGTGACCGGAGACCGGGGCCTGGGCAGATGACCCATTGAGATTATCTGCAGGGTTCTTTGATGAAGCTTGGTAGCCTTTTGCTTCACCAAGTTGAAGTTACACAAGAACGGGCACACACCTCTCTCGGCCAACCACTACCAGGAATCGACGACCTACGTCGACGGTTCAAGTGCCACCGCAGCCTGTGGAAGCAGCCAAGGGGGCGGTGGCTCACGTTTTCGTTCGAGTCTGGGACTGGAACATGCCGTGTTCAATTTGGTTCACTATTTGCATCAGTTCGAGATACTGCACTACCAGCGGCCATCACCGTTTGGGGAATGACTTGCAAGTCTCTGACGAGAATGTATTCCATTTCCGGCGGGATGACATCATCTTGACAGCCGTTACTGAAATTGATCCCGCAATTTGCTCTTAGGGTCCAAGTCAATACAGTTTTGTAAAATCGTCGCTCGCTGGGACACGTTGCAATGGTTAAATGATTCATATGCAGACCCTGGAGATGAAGGACAAACCAGGCTGAGCAGTCCGCGATCGCCGTGACGCTTTCGTGACAACGCGGCCCTGGCTTAGATGAATACGGACAGGGTGTTATTGTTCGACATCCCGAGTGTTTGGTTCTCAACGGGATTTCAACACTTCTCTCGACGCCGTCTTTCCGCCAAGAAACACTGTCATTTGTGCGATGTCAGGAAAATTGACCGGGAATCGCCAGGATGAAGGGGGCCGCTTTCCTCGTGATGAGTGAAGCCTTGTCTCAAAACCAGTGATACTGCAAGGCCCAACGCATTCCTTTCAGGAACACTCAAGGCTCAATAGCCGGGCATAGATCAAATATGCAAGCCACAACAGCCATCATCGGCGCTAGCTCCGCTACCAAGCACTTGGCTGTGCTCGCAAAGCCACTTAGGACGCCCAGAGACGCTTGGTTGCGAGAGACAGATCGGAGTTGTTCTTTACGCATTAGACAATTCATTCGGCGTTGGGACAAGATCCCTTGGAGGCCTTTCAGGTCGAGGATTCTGCCTTTCCTTCCCTGACTGTCGGTTGCTCTGGAGCACACTGCAATTCAACCCCAAGCGTACCTACTACCAAGAACCATTGTCCTCCCGGGTGTTTCCGTCCACCAAGGGGGGGTATGGAGAAAGGGCAAGACCCAACTTCGGCGAGTCTCTTGTCCCGGCTCGTCAAGGACTCTATTCGCCGAACACACCCTCTCCCTGACCTTCAAGGTCCCGTGACCGCTGGCATCTGAGACATGCCCTCTCGCTTAGAGGTCTTCAAAGGTTTAGCTGTGTCTGGCCGTGCTCGTATTGACATACGAAACGTGGGTTCTTGTCGATGAAGATTGGCACGTTAGCCCAGCTGTCAAAGCCAGATTCGGAGCTGTCATACACCTTGGCCTCGAAATGTCGGTCATTGATATGCTCAGTGGTCTGGGCCGGGTTGTCCGCACTCGGCCAGCCACTTCGCCATCGCTCCCGAGGCTTACAAGACGCCGCCCCATAGCCGGCGGCTGATCCGGGCCTAGCCTGTCCCCCATACTTGGCTATCATATGTGACCTGAGTGCCCCCATTCTGTCCCCCCTTCTGAAAGATACCTCTGATCCCTCTTTTTCTTCCCCGCGATCTGTTTGCTGAACTGGTGTTTACCAGAGCATCTCCGAGCTACCGAGCCACTCCCTTCCGTCATGCTCTGATCGACTATACGATCCGAAAGCCTCCAGCGTTGTCAGGATGAAGCTCTCGTTGTGGGTTCTGTCCCTGTTCGCCAGCCTGCCGCTCGTGTACGGCCTGTATGACGATGTTCCCGACTGCGCAGTGAGTATTCGAAGCACGACGTCGAACATGACGCCCATGCTGAAACGGCGGACTTTTAGTTACCGTGCCTGTTCGAACCACTCGACTACACACCCTGCGCCTTCACGAACTCGACATGTCTCTGCGCGGACATGAGCTATAACATGGCCGTCATCCACTGTGTCCGAATTCAGTGCAGCGTTCAGCAAGCTCTGAGTAGGCGAATCCCCAAGCACGGGCGCGTTGGAGGAGAGACCGAGTGCTGACAGCGAACAAACCAGTCACGAAGAATCAGACGTGGTCCGACTGCGGCTTCGAATACCATGACGAGGGCGCCGCTATCCAGTGGGTTCCGGCGTTTCTTTTCGGGGTCCTCACACTGTTCTACGGTATGAGATTAGCAACGAAATGGATGGGATTGGCGACTTGGGGCTTGGATGACTGGACGATATCGTTCGGATACGTTAGTGACTGGTACCGCGCTCCAAAGAGGATGCCTCTGCTCACGCTTGGTATGGCAGGTCATGATGATTGCGTTCCTGGTCGCTACCTTTCTTGGTGAGTGGGCTGAATATATCTGGTCATTGTTGAAAGACTCTTAACATGAGCTTTTTAGCAAAACGTGAGGGCATTGGCCGGGATATTTGGACACTGCAGGTCGATCAGATCACGGGTTTCATCAGGGTGAGCCGTTCACCGTCCTTTTTTTTTTTTCTTTTTGCGTATTGTTGCTCACGCATCCTCCTCGTAGGGATTCTTCGCCTTCGAAATCGTCTACTCCATCACCCTCGCCGTCATCAAAGCCTCAGTCCTGTTTCTCTATCTGCGCATTTTCGGCTCCATCACCGAGACATTCAGACAGATTCTATGGGCGACCCAGGCATTCAACGCTGCCGTCTGCGTCACCTTTGTCGTCGTCAATTTCAACCAGTGTAGGCCTCTGAGCTATTTCTGGTATGGATGGGATGGCAAGCACCCCGGCTACTGCATCGACCTGTCGGCGATGGCGCTTTCGCATGCCGCTCTAAACATCGCGATGGATGTGTGGATGTTGGTCCTTCCGTCCACACAAATTTACAAGCTCAATTTGCAAAAGAGACAAAAGGCTGGCATCATGTCAATGTTCGGCGTCGGGATATTGTTGGTCTCCTGTCCTCGGCCCATGCCCGTCTGCTAACGGTCAACGCAGTATTACCATCGTCAGCGCCGTTCGGTTGAAGAGCGTGGCGGTTTTTAGCCACTCATGGAACCCTACATGTAAGCCTTTGTGTGTGTTTGAAAAAGAAAGTCAAGGCCGTGTTGCTAACATGATTCAGACGACTTCTACGGCCTAGCTCTTTGGTCTCACATCGAGCTATGCGTCGGTATGATCGTCGCTTGTATGCCGGCCGCCCGGACTCTGACCCGGAGGCTGTTCCCGGAGCTCCTTTACGTCACCAACATTTCTACGACGTGGCAATCGACGAGAGCGTCAGGCAACGTGAAGATTGTCTCGCAAGATATAGCAACCATCGCCACAGACGACGTACCCGAAAGCATCATCACCGCCAGCTCTTCCACCAAGAAGGACTCGGTCGCGACGTTAACGCCCGATCGAGTACCCCTCAGGAGACTGCCCACGAGCGACAGTCTGATGGAAATATCGCCTAGTGAGCCCGGCGATCGTTCTTTATACGGCGGATCGCTGAGAGGGAGTAAATTCGGCGACTGGTGAGCGATTCAGGCCATGGAAAGAGGCGCGCAAAAGTAATCACATAAATACCCTCTCATATCACACAAAGTAAGATTTAGATTTAATATTAGCCAATAGTATTGAATAGTATCGTGTTCAACCATCGTGGAGGGCTGAGAACGATGAAAATTGGTACATTCAGGCTTCCATTATCTTCAAAAGGCATAGATGGGGAATGTTCGTAAGACTCTACGTCCAGAGACTCAGAGAATTTGAACTCGCGCGCCACACGTTTGTCCAAAATGTCGCTCGAGATAGCTCGGGTCCGAATACGGTCGAAGTGTCACCGTTGGAACTTATTCGGCTCGATGACTGAAGAGCCGACGGAAATGATGCCCACAACAACGTAGAGATACGACATGCGCACGACGACGTACGCCAAGCTTTACCCCACGCTGGAGATCATCACGACGACAGAACTACCCCTCACCCGAAACCCATCCTTCGAATGAATATGCTGTAGAGAGAACTCCAGAGTCTGGACTGATTCTCCGCTCTGCCAGGTTGCATTACATCCACGCTACGCAGGATAGGAAGTTCAGCGCGTCACGCAGGCATGATAGGACGGATAGGATGGCATTACGTCCCTTCCCGGCTGCACCGGGCTGCTTCTTCCCGACGATTCAAGAGTCGTCGGCTACATTCTGCCTTGGTCTTAAGTGTCTGGCGTGCCTTATGTGGGCGCCAATGAGGGAAGGGGTTCACGATGGCGGTCAGTGTGATAGATGAAAGTTGACATATAAAGCTGCCGGGAAGCTGGTACGATTCTCGTCGTTCCGGCCATCCGGACCGCGCAGGAGTTAGTCTTTCCATCACCTTCATCTCGAAGCGCTCCTCACACGATGCGGCGAACACTGCTGGCGATCGGGGCGGTTGCAACTGGCGTTTACGCCTGCCAGCGCGACTGGGCAGCTCTTCATAAACGCATCAACAGCCACAAACACCATGACGACGGCCACAAGAAGCGCGATCTCGCCGTCGAGTATCCTCCTTCTCTCACCGAGTACGAGAGCATTCTTGTAAACTCGTTCGACAGCAAAGACCTGGATTCTTGGTCTTACTACTACACCCACGGAGACCACCTCGGCGGACATAACCGCAGCATGGCCGAGTGGACGCAGGAGCAGTGGACTGATGCCGGATGGGACGCCCGTATCGAGGAGTACTGGATCTGGTACACCGCACCCGTTGAAACGGCTTTGAAGTTGAATAGGCCGGATGGGAGTGTGCACCAAGTCAGCTTGATTGAAGACATGCTCCAAGAGGACTCGACCACCAGCTACCCCAACCGCATTCCGGCGTATCATGCTATGAGCGGCAGCGGCAACATCAGCGCCGAATACGTCTATGTCGGGTAGGTTCTGGTCATGCATACGCTCTTGCCGGGGAGAAAGTGCTGATTCGGGAATTTAGGCGCGGCCAACGAGCCGATTACCAGGCCTTAGAAGACGCAGGTATTCAGCTAGAGGGTAAAATAGCCCTTTCCATGTATGGCGCAATCTATCGTGGAACCAAGGTTTTCAACGCCCAGGTATGTTGGTGATCTGGCTGAGCGTGAGATGACGTCTATTGAAACTGGAACCTCAGGATAAAGGCATGATCGGTGCTGTTCTCTTTACCGATCCACTCGACGACGGCGAGATCACAGTTGCCAATGGATACGCGGCTTACCCAGGTGTGTCCAATCTGCGTCGATCATTCACACGAGCCGTCAGTCTTGAGACTAACATGGGAGCATAGATGGCCCCGCGCGCAATCCATCAATGATACAGAGAGGTAGCGTCCGGTTCTCCTCACTATACTCAGGCGACCCCTCCACGGTCGGCTATGCGTCCGAGAAGGATGGACCGAGGAACGATGTGACCCCTTACAACCCGACTATCCCCTCGGTTCCCATTAGTATGAAAGACGCCGCTCCGCTCCTGGCCGCTCTCGACGGAAGCGGCCTGTCCGCAGAGCAGGTCAACCGCAGCAGCAGCTGGGTTGGCGCGCTGCCGAACATCACTTACAGCAGTGGCCCGGCCCCGGGAGCCACTCTAGACATGGTGCATTTCATGAACCAGACAGTCGCACCCACGTGGGATGTGATTGGCATCATCAACGGAACCAAGGAGGACGAGGTGCTTGTTATCGGAAATCATAGAGACGCTTGGGTGATTGGAGGCGCAGCGGACCCCAACTCGGGTTCGGCTGTTCTGATCGAGCTTGCGAAGGCGTTCGGCAGCCTTGTCGACAACGGCTGGAAGCCGCGCCGCACGATGTGAGTATTCAAAGAAAGCGCAAGCGGGTTCCTCGACGAGCTGATTAACCTTTCTCCGCAGTATTCTTGGCTCGTGGGACGCGGAGGAGTTCGGTCTCCAAGGTTCAACCGAATGGGTCGAGACTCACTTGCCGTGGCTCGTCACAAACGCCGTCGCCTATCTCAACCTTGACGTGGCGGTTTCTGGTCCTCGAACTGCTCTCTCGGGATCTGGAGAGATGCAGACTCTCGCCATTGAGATGATGAAAAAGGTCCTGTTCCCCGAGGATTGGGATGTTGGTCCGACGCTATATGATATGTGGTTCAACACGACCGAAGGCGAAATTCCGCCTCTAGGAAGTGGCAGCGATTATGCTGCTTTCTATCATAACGGGATAAGCGCAATTGATATTGGGTCTGATGGGGGGAAGACTGATCCGGTTTACCACTATCACGGGTAAGCATTGATGCGGCCCTCCGCCTTTGGACTCGGACACAGGGATGGAATGCTGGGCTTTACCTTACCGTTGCTGTATCTGCAGGCACTACGACTCTTATGCCTGGATGGCAAAGTTTGGCGACCCCGGCTTCAGAATTCACCGAGTAATGGGCCAGTGGCTCACCCTGATCGCATACCACATTGCCGACGATGTGATAATCCCATGGGACCTACCCAATGCGGGGAGAGTCCTCCGCACGTATTACGAAGACCTCGACGAGACCATTTCGGAAACATTCCACGTCGATCTCGACTTGTCGCCCATTGACAATGCGATCGCGGAGTTCGAAGAGGCCGCGGAACGCATCTCGACGGTTGCCAAGCAAGCCCTCGCTTTCGACGACACCGTCCTGGTCGATGTCGTCAACAGCAAGTATCGCGATTTCTCCCGTGGCTTCGCCAGTGCCGGTGGTCTTCCCGGCCGACCAACGTTCCACAACGTGGTCAGCGCACCGGGTATCGACAACGGCTACGGCGCCGACGTCTTCCCTGCGGTTCAGGACAGCCTGAGTGCCGACAATGAAGAGCAAGCGCGTGAGTGGGTTGAGAAAAGCGCGTCGGCAGTCTCTCGCGCTGCAGAAATCTTGAGGATTTAATCTTGTCATGCGTAAGTTTCCCGTGGTGTTCTTCAATGGGAATAATCACAAGACGACGCCCGTCGTCACGTCAACAACGAGGATGGATTACACCGACGACAAAAAGAGCCGTAACAGCGGAAGGAGTAACGAGTCGCGACGACAGCGGCAGGCCACAGCGGCAGGTTAATATCAAAGATGGGATGCCAAGAAGCCCCCTTTTTTGGCGCTGACGAAGCTGGCAGGCCTACACGAAACTCTGCTTTGGCCATTCATAGCTGAGGATCGGACACTCAGCCAAACAAATTCGCGAGAGCTACTGCAGGAACAGACATGTACTGAGCGGCGCAGTTTTGTCTTGGCAAAGCTTAGTTTATGGATGAATGAGCCTCACGACCCAAGAGGCTTTTCGGAACTCGATGAAAGTACAAGGAATTAAGAAAGACTTCAAACAGTTTGAAAAGACAGCAACAGAATTAAACAAACGTTTTAAAGTTCCGTCAAACAGCGGCAAGTGGGCGGAATTTCCCCCGGCGCGCACGAATTGACAGGGCATGGATGGCAAGGTTACCAAACATGGCACCTATTCTTGGTGAGACATCAAGTATCGTGAGCTGAGTTCCCCCGCCAACTTTGTAATTAGCCACAAGCTTCAGTCATAGCTCTTGTCTTCGCGTCATCACCCGCGCCCAAGCTTCCCCCAACCGAGCGAGCTTCCCCAGAGCGAGCTCCGTTAGATCACATTTGCTCCATTCTCTCTCCTCCCTTCGCCCACCTACCTACCTTACCCACTCGCCTGCAAATCCGATCCATCTACCGATTTCACCATATATCGGTGTTCGGGCGGCTCGGTTTCCTGCTTGCTTGAAGTTATCACTCTAGCTTATCTGCAATCAAAACTAACAAAAGACGTAACTCGACAGCACATGATGGAGGAGAAGGAACCTTTGATCTCCCGCGCGTCTTTGGAGCCGCAGCCCAAGTCGCGCTGCCCCAACGCCGGCCACTGCTCAGCCGGAAAACGTGCCGTGAAGGCCTTCGTCGTCGCTGCCGTCGTCGGCACGCTGTACTTTGGTATCCCGCAAGGTAAGCAAGCGCCTATCCCCCCTCCCCCCGTGGACCCTGGCATCCGGCCGGCGGGTATTGACGCCGTCACCGCAGCCCAAGAGCACTTTGCTGCCGACAGAGCGGGGAAGCTGTGCACGACTCCGGCATGTGTCCACGCAGCTTCCGAGATCTTGTACAACCTCTCTCCGGACTACAAGGAGCTCGACCCGTGCGATGACTTTGAGGAGCTTGTGTGCGGCGGATGGCGCGACCGCCACGACCTCCGCTCCGACCAAGGTGACGCCTTCACCGGCACCCTCATGTCGGAGAACTCGGAGCTTCTCCTGCGCCACATTCTGGAGGCTCCTTACCCCAAGGACTCCAAGGTAAGTAAACAGGCTCGTTCGGGCGGAGCTTCCCTGACCGTTCGCCAGCACTCGTCCTTCTCCCCGTCAAAGCTGTTTGCCAGCGACAAGGATGCGGATGAGGAGAACTTTGACAAGATGAAGGCTGTGTACGATGCCTGCATCAATGAGGACAAGATCAAGGAGGTCGGCATCGAACCTTTGACCCGGATCCTGGACCAGATCAAGCAGGCCTACCCTCTCGAGGCAGCTGCCCAGGTCGATGAGCCCAAGCCGACGAAGGAGACCATCCTCCTTCTCGCCAAGTACGGCGTCGATGCATTCATCACGGCTGGCACTGGTGCTGACGACCGAGACCCCGATTCCGTTGTGGTTTCTGTTGGTGCGCCGTACGACCTCGGTCTCCCGTCCAAGGAGCGCTACGAGGATGAGAAGCTTGTTGAGAAATACCGCGGCGTTGCCGTCGAGGTCCTTGGCAACTTGTTCCCTGACAAGAACAAGGACAACTTCGCCAAGGTCATTGATTTGGAGAAGTCGCTAGCTGCTGCGTCTCCCAGCACCCAGGAACGGGAGGACGTTACTGTAAGTGGTTCGCCTCATGATCTCGGCGTTTGACTTTGCGCTAACCCAGATACACAGTTCTATTACAACTCCATGCTCATTGATGAGGCTTCCGCTCTGGCTCCGGAGGTTGAGCTCACCGCCCTGATCCATGATCTGGCCCCCGAAAACTTCGTCATCGAGCGTGTCATTGTGAACGCGCCCAAGTACTTGACTGAGCTGAACACCATTCTGTCCGAGACAGACAAGGAGGTCATCCAGAATTACTTCATCTGGAAAGCTGTCCAAAAATTCTATGAATACGTCGATGCGGATGCGATTAAGCCCTACCAGCGATTTATCAACGAGCTTGCCGGAAAGGTCGGCTACAGGAAGCCCTGATGCAATCTCCTTGCTAACTTGTCGGTAGGACCCCGAGTCTGTTCCTGAGAGATGGCGCAGATGCGTCGGCGAAGTTGATGGCGGCGTCGGCTGGATTCTCAGCCGTTTCTTTGTCGAAAAGGCATTTTCTGAGAAGGCAAAGAGATTCGGCGACACCATCATCACCGACATCAAGGACGAATTCAGCAAGAAACTCAAGGCTACCAAGTGGATGGACAAGAAGACCACGAAGAAGGCCATCGACAAGGTCCACAACATCATTCAGAAAATTGGCTACCCAACCAAGAGCCCTGACATCATGGACCCGTCCAGTCTGAACAAGTACTACGAGTCAATCAACCCGAACCCCGACGGCTTCTTCCAGAACGCCCTCGAGGTCAGCAAGTTCGCCGTCGCCCACGAATGGTCTGCTCTCGGCAAGCCCGTCGACAGGGAGCAATGGGGCATGACGGTGCCTACCGTCAACGCCTACTACAACCCTCCAGGCAACGAAATCGTGTTCCCCGCCGGCATCATGCAGTTCCCGGTCTTCGATGTCGAGGTCCCCGCGTACATGTCCTACGGCGCCTTCGGCTCCGTCGCCGGCCACGAACTCTCTCATGCCTTCGACTCCACCGGTCGCCACTACGACCAGAACGGCAACTACACGGACTGGTGGACCGACGACACGGTCGAGGCCTTCGAGAAGCGTGCCGAGTGCTTCATCGAGCAGTACTCCAACTTCACCGTCCCGGGTCCCGACGACGAGCCCCTCCACGTCAACGGACGTCTGACCTTGGGCGAGAACATCGCCGATGCCGGCGGCCTCTCGGCGTCCTTCCAGGCCTGGAAGCGCCGCGCCCGCGAGAAGCACGACAAGAACCTGCCCGGTCTGGAGCACTTCACCCAGGAGCAGCTGTTTTTCGTCACCTACTCCAACTGGTGGTGCGGCAAGTCCCGCAAGGACACCGCCATCAACCGCATTTACACCGACCCTCATGCACCCAAGTGGGCCCGCATCCTCGGCACCATGGCGAACAGTCGGGAGTTCAAGGAGAGCTTTCGGTGCAAGAGCAAGAAGCCGACCTGCGAGCTTTGGTAACAATGTCGGAGCTGTTTCGTCTTCGGTATATGGGTGTTAGCGACTAATTGGCTGGGGCGTTGTTGTGACAGTATGTACGGTGTATCACAGAATGAGAAATAATTGCTTCCGCCCCCGGCGTCTTCTTCCTCGTGGCATGGTGAACCTCTGTGACAAAGGTCTTGTCGGGGATCTGCGGGTGTCGACGCAGGTCTAAATTTTGGAGATTTTTGATTTCGGAACTTTCGCATCACATCGTCGATTTGACGTTTCTCATGTTTCATCCTTCAAAAGGTATGAGGTTGACTGAACCGCAAACAAGGGACTGGTTGGGAGCGTGGTTTTATCACACTCTGCATACTCTTAGTACGAATTTAAAGAGACGTTGATGTGTCAGCTCATGTAGCATCCACTGACTAGGTGCCTAGCCTAGAAGGTGCAAAATCACTTTTCCAGTTGGTAAGTGAAGTCGAGAGTGCAGACATGTAGTGAGTTCAGGGGCAAGTTCAATATCGAACAAACTATCATCGCTACCGTGGAAGGTCTTCAGCCCCGAATTTTAGAGTATAAAAATGGATTGCCAAGAGCATGATGCATCCAAGGCGTCTGCAGTTCCGGCCGTAATCTAACTGCGACCAAAATCAAACAAGCTTATCATGAAGCCTCTCGATCCCTCCCTAGATAAGAAAAGGAACCAGGGACGATATCAAAAAAAGACTAGACAAACCGCCGAAAAGTTTTCGTGATGCAGAAAAAGAAAAAGCAGAGGGTTGCATTAACGAGCAGCCGTCAACGATATTTAGACTTCTGGAAATAGCTGCGACTCTCAAAGTCACAACCCGACATTGAAGACGAGAGATCTCATTGGATACCGCTTTAAAAAAAGACCCTGCTTACTGTGTACTGTATAAGGACCAAAAAAGAAAAACACCAATGAGCCAATAATAAGTCTTGAAACTCTACGACGTTCGCGGACGGGTGGAGTCATAGTCTGAGTTGTCAACTCCTTGAGACAGCGCCGGCCCGGGGTTAGCGGTTTCGGATTGCCGGGGCGGTTTATGGGGCCGGATTCTCGCCGTAACGGTTCTGTTACTATTCTAGATGGAACCGCTTTGGGCCAATCGCAGAGGAAAACAAAAAGATTTCCGTCCTGGGGAAATAGGAACTGTTTACTGCCATTTCTGCACGCCCCTAGACAGACATGAGCTACCCACGGGGTCGAGGTGATAGGTAACTAGCGCATGCGTTTATTCTGTGGTCTGTTTGGAGTCTGGAGTTTCCCCGTATCGCAATCCTGAGACGACGCGTCGGTTGGTGGAATGGCCGGTACTTTTTGAAGAATTGGGCTTTCACATGTCGCTATTCTGAGCTTGACTCAATCACCGTAACTTGGGTTTTAAGCAATGCAGTCCAGGATCGTTGGAAAGACCACTCATGCAGTTATCACAACTTGATCAACATGAATGAACCACCAGCACGACCATCCGTGTCATGACCAGAAACGTTTTCGCCAATTTTTTCCAGACCATACAAATTGTAATTAACAGATCTTTGGGCATCTTTCGTAGGATGCGGCCCAGCCGAAAGAGTTTAAGCACACGCCAAGTTCTTATCGGCCTGCATGTTAACACGCTTGGCAGCCGGGTTACGGGCGTGCCGAAATTGGATATGAAGTACGCTGCAGGACTCCAGGCGGTAGGATCTGTGAGGCTCTCAACAGTTACATCATCATTATAGATTCCCATGTCGCGATGCAAATTATATCGGGAGAAAAAAAAGGAGAAGACACCAAATTGAGTCAAGCAAAAATTTGTTCGCCATGCCCCTTCCGTTCTGACAGTGCCAGACCCGAAAGACCCAACATGATGATTTCTTAGTCTCCATCTCTATCTAACGCGCCCGGATCCCGTTTGACAGCGGGCCCGGACCGCTGCCCCGGTCACCGGTGTCTTGGGTGCGTGCGCTCGTAGGGAATTCCAAGACTTCAACGGGCTCGAGTTGAGTCATGCCTGTCGGGCATCAAAGACATGGTGCTTTGTCGACAAGCGACTCGATATTGGACATAACCCGGTCTCTGGCCGGGTGTCGGGGCTTTTTGGGAGGACTCTCGATCCAACGTTCGCTGCATGTGAGTTGACAGGAATCTACGCGGCTGGGCGCATCATGTCAAAGTTCCGGCATCCCACGATGACAACATCAATGCCCCATAGCAGGCAGGATAAATGGGAAAGAAAGTGAAGCAGTTCGAATTCGGGGCAATCTCACTCTACCGGATGATCTGCGAGTTGCTCAGGTCCTGTGAGCGTCCGCCAAAGGCCCACCGAGGATGCTACGGCGTAGACACATCAAACGTTACAGCATGTGAGGCAGTGAAGAATCAACAGAGACAGACATGGTCGATGGGGAGGGAGATTGACGATGGGAAATTGACCTGACAACTGACCACGTTGGCGTTTATCCTAGGTTTGCGGTGAGAGGGCGACGACGACGATGACGCGCGTGCGTGACTTTTTACTGCAACGCCCATGGCCATCACGATCAGCAGGGGGCGGTGCACTTGGGCTTTTCGCAAGCACCACTTGATTATTTCTCAATCATTTTCGAGTTTCCTACACTGGAAGAAACGAGAGAGGGTCTCGCCAAGACGTAGGGTGTCCACCACGGGCAAGTAGTAGCTTCTTGCGATGCCTTCTTATCACCGCCATAGGCTGTGTGTGGGCTTTGGTGTGTCCATAACTGTAGCAAAAGACGGAGGATTGTGGGTGGCAGTGGGCGGTGCATTACACGGCAGTGGATGCAGCCGGCCGGACAATGCTTATCGTCGAGCAACCGGACCGGACCGGGACCCTACTGCAAATTCGAGCTTCCCGGCGCGTTTCGAGGCGCTCTTGGCGATTTGCGGTAGCGGATGCAGGTTGGATCATGGTGTCGCGAACGCCAGGGCCTGTTGGATTAATAAATGGGGATTTTCCCTCGGCGGTAGATCAATGTCACCCAATCTGGCCAAGACAAGACAAGAAAAGACGGAATGCGGAACTCCCAGCGGCGCCCTATTGAAAGCCAAGTCAGCAAGCGATCAGCAAATCGACACAAGGCATGCTGCGCTGCCATTTGCGGCTGGGCGTTTTGAACCTGCATTTCGTGATGCATCATCTTGGCTTGACGTTGGAGGAGGCTTTGTGACTGGGTTTTGGTGATGGAGGCTTAGTAGAAACATGCTGGACTAGTTTGGTGGGGAGGGGACATGATTGCGGGTAGGATCCAGTCGAAGATGCAGAACGCCAAGTTGTTCGAGGGGGGGAGTTGAGGTCAAACGGCGTAAGAACGGGCACGTTCTGTCTGGAGAAAGGGGAAGAACAAGAAAGCCGAGACATGACGAGAATAGAAACGGGCGGCAACGTGGGTTTTGTATGGTTTAGCAACTTGACTCTTGACGCAGCGCCAGCAGTTCACAGGCAAAAAGCAGCGCTGCGAGTCCTTTCGTCCCAATTTGTCAGTGTAGAGAGATATGTCGGCTCCCAATTGAAGCTTTGTGTGGTAGCATTCCATCATGAGCTCTCAGGCTGAACGCATAGCAAAAGCGTCGTCGTCTCTGTTATTAAAAGCGTCAATTATGAATGTGAACGGTGGGTGGTAGGACACGATGGACGGCCAAGAGCCAAGAGCCAAGAGCCAAGACGGAGGGCCACGTTGTGTGGCGGCCTTCTTGTCTGTGTGTGTGCTTTGTCCTGTCTTGTCAGTCAGCGAGTCAGTCAGCGACAGTCGACAATGATGACAATTCATTGATTTAGGCTCGAACGGCACGGGTTCTTGGAGATTCCAGGCGTCGATCAGTGGACGAGGACATCAGACTAGATTCTTGTGACGGCAGATTACAGCGAGACACGACCAGACTTATTGGGTTTGTGTTCTGGGCCTCATCAAAGCTGGAGCACCATCAACCACGAATACAATGGAAAACCAGCACTCGGCCAAGCCCAGAGACCAGGAGGATACCTGAAGAGGCAATTAGGGGGAACAGCGGGGATGGACGGGACCCTCTTTTTTGACTTGTATTTCAATTTCGACCGACCCGTCAACGGGAAGCGAAGATTGTGTGACCCTGCCTGCGGCTGCTGCTGCTGCTTGCTTATCATTCATGGGTGTGAGCAAATGGCCAGGATGGTGACAGTGGGGGGATTCCGGTCTCCAACAGCGAACTAGAGGGTATCACCGAAGAAGGTCTACGGATGCTACGCCCGGCGATAATCTGGAGCAGTAGCTGTTCTATATTTGTGTCTTTTTCTGGTTCTCCGATACTTGCCGTGGTCTTGGCGGCTGACTATCAACGGGTACACCATGCGTCAAAACTGTTGACGCGTTTTAACTGCGACAGAGCAGGACTTCGGATGTGCGTGCGCTTGACTTGATATGCTACATACAGCTGGATGTACGAGTGGACGAAGACAGCGCAGAGCATATGCAGTGCAGACGGTAGAATTCATCGTTACGAGTTATCTGCTTATTAAAAAAAAAAAAAAGAGAAAAAAACTGTGAAGCCAAGACCGCCAAACACGAGCTGGCAGATATCCAACATGGCTTGGCCACGGTCTATCGTCCACGATCTTCAGTCCACGATCTTCAGTCCACGATCTTCAGTCCACCTGATCTCCCAACGAGGCAAAGGCAACACCGGGAAAAAAAAGACCAAGAAACGATTTTCATTGCCTCATTCTCCCTCAACGTGTTTCGAGGTCCAAGGCGGGTCCTCCCATCTCTTGGCGGCCAGAGCTCCGATCATGAAACGAATGTCCCCGACTCGGACAGCCGGGGGTGGTCCTCCGTGCCCTCGTCCGTCCCCTCTCTGTCTCTCTTTCTCTTTCGTCACTATTTCCATGTTCTTTTTCCTTTTCCCTTTTTTTTAAAGAGGCTTACTAACGTGACGTTGACACGGGAGGGAGGGAGGAAGCGGTCAGCAGCGTGCGCAAGCGCCTTAACGCCAGGATCCGATATCTGGGAATCCCTAAGTTGCTTCATCTTCACTTTACTGCAGTAGACTCTGCGTCAAGCTTCTACGGGAATGCATGTGCGAAATCCTACGATGCCAGCGACGCCAGCGATGCAGAACAACAGGTGCCAGAGTGTTCCAAGTGTTCCAGCCAGCCCGCCTGAAGCATGGCTTTGAACAGGCATATACTTCAGTATGCATGGGCTGGCTATTAATATTTCCCGATTCGATTCAGAACATACCAGCCACCCCTGCACCACCTGGAGACGGGCCCTCGTGCATCACCCACATCCTCTGAATCCTCTGATTCTCAAATCCATGCTGGTGCTCCGGCCTCCCGTGCGTGGGTGGGTGGGTGATCGACGTCGAGATGGCCCCCCATTCACACACCCATTACTTCTATTCAGATAAGGAAGCCCGAGAGAATGATTGAGAAAAAAAGGGAACACTTCTTTTCCCAAGCACGGTCCTCCCCTTTTCTCTCTGGCCGACCTACGTGTAGAGTAATGCGCGCGGCCTTGGTGTCCTGGCGGGCCCCCGATTGGCCTTTTCTATCTTCCTGTCTTCAATGTCCCCTTGCCTTTTCTTCCTGCTTGGCACAAATTTGCTTCTTGGCATACATTTTCACTTCTTGGCACGGCTGCGGCCGAGCGTGATCAATCCCCTCTGGCCTAAGAATACCTCGCAACTTGTATCACATCACAACTGATGGGACTGCCCCTTGACGTCGTCCAGAGGTTTTTTGCTCGAGGCCGTGTACATCCATAGCCGCATCCGTCACTATCACGGCCTGTCTGTCTGTCTGTCGCCTTGCCTTGCAGAAACCCCCGGTGGGCTGAGACGATAGACGCCCTCACTAGGTAGTTCTTCAACCATCACTCTTGCTAACCCCCGTCAACCGCAGGCTTGCCCGACCCACGATGCAGTCTACCTTACCCCTACTGAAATAGTGTAGCCTCGACCCCCCTTCCTCTTCTGGCAAACCGTCGTCGCCCAACTGGGTCACCCCGTGCAGACCCGTGGGGGGTATCTTCCTCCTTGGGCCGCCACCCAAACGCCAGCCCGCGTCGTCACTCAAAGAGCCTCAAGGTACGTATGTGATGTATGTGGGTGTTTGTGATCACTCAGAACCTCAAGGCTACTAACGGTATCGCCGCCGCCGCGTGGGATCTTCATATGAGTGGATCCCATTCCGCCCATCCCTCTCACAGGCCCACGGCTCCTCAAAACTCTCCGAACCCTTTGGTGTGTCTGTATGGGTTGTCGTCAAGCGGGTCTACACCGTCTTAACGTTTTGCCTCAGCCCAAATTTGGTATCTCCAGAAGGGACTTCCGTCTCGTACGCACAGAAGCGACTGACGCAAGAGAGGAAGGGCCGTACAAACACCTGGGGAGACACCCAGCCCGCACCTCTCTTACCGACTAACACGCAACATCTGGGTAGGAGAACAGAGTTGCGCGCGTGCTCCATCCAGTCGAGCCTCCACCCCCCTCCACCCCTCAAACAAGGGTGTCCAGAACCATACACATCTTCATCTACCGGACCTGTCGTGTCTCATACGCACACACTTGGTGTAGTTTTGTTTTTGCTCTGTCTCCCCTCCCCTACCTGCGTACGTCCCTTTTTTCTTCACAGACGGACAGGGCTCCACCGGACTGATACCCCCCGTTTTGCCAACCACAAGTCAGTGTAGCTATTCTGAGAAGCCCTTCGCTTTGGTCTGAACTTTGCGGAGACTTGGGATCTCTCTCTGCGTCTCTCGAGCCACCAAGATATATCATCCCGTCCAAGACCTAATCTTACTGTCCATCCACCGGAGCTGGAATCCCCTTGTCAGCGACAGCAACTTCTTTTTCTTCATTGTATTTCTGTTTGCATTTATTTCCCCCCCCCCATCGCCCCCATCATCATTATTACCTTTTCACCATTTACACGGTTTCCTTAAACTCAAAACAACCCCCGACACTCACTCTCGAGCGACCTGAACGGCTTATTCTCTGCGAGATTCAGCGTTTCCTATTTCCTGCTTCGAATCTGTTCGATTTGAGATCCGCTGCGAGCGAGCAACCTCCAAAAGCAACAAAAACCACAAAAACCTCCACACACAAACACACACATATCCATCATGGATCAAAGGGATCCAGTCCACCCAGGCCAGAAACACTCGGCCTGGACAGAATCAGAGGTGTCGACGCGCAAGAACTCGGCGGAGTGGCAAACATCGAGGCCGAACTCCCCCAAGCTGGCACCACTGGACATGGCGTTCAACGAGAAGAGCCACGGCATAGACAAGGACGAAGGCATGTACAGCACCTCCATCACACCGGTCATCGAGAAGGGCGGCCACCACGCCGACCCCCGCGGGGAGCATCCCATGGGCAACATCGACATCAACGACCCCAACCGGCCGCGGATGGCCTTCAAGCAGCGTCTGCACCACTTCACCTGGGCGTGGTACACCCTCACCATGAGCACGGGCGGTCTCTCGCTCCTCATCTTCGCCCAGCCTCACCAGTTCCCCGGCCTGAGGCAGATCGGCACCGCCGTCTACGTCGTCAACATCCTCCTCTTCGTCCTCGTCTGCTCGGCCATGCTGGCGCGCTTCTTCCTGTACCCCGGCGACATGAAGAGGTCGCTGACCCACGAGCGTGAGGGCTTCTTCTTCCCCACCTTCTTCCTCTCCCTCGCGACGCTCATCACGAGTACAAACCGATATGCGATCCCCGAGAACGACGAGACGCTCGTGTGGGCCATTCAGGTTGCCTTCTGGGGGTACGTCATCGTCACTCTCATGTTGGCCATCGGCCAGTACAGCTTCGTCTTCGCCAGGCACAACTTTGGCCTGCAGACCATGATGCCCACGTGGATCCTGCCCATCTTCCCCATCATGCTCTCGGGGACCATCGCCTCCGTCATCGCCGACACCCAGCCCGAGATCGCCGCGGTCCCCATCGTCGTCGCCGGCCTCACCTGCCAAGGTCTGGGACTGTCCGTCGCCGTTCTCATGTACGCACACATGGTCGGCCGTCTCATGTCGGCGGGCCTGCCCAACCGCGAGCACCGCCCCGGTCTGTTCATGAACGTCGGTCCCCCGGCCTTCACCGCTCTCGCTCTCATCGGCATGGCCAACGGCCTCCCCACCAACCTCGACCCCGACCGCGACGGCATCCTCATCGACGTCGGCATCATCAGGACCATCGCCCTCATGAGCGCCATATTCCTCTGGGCTCTCGCGGCTTGGTGGTTCGGCATCGCCACCATTGCCGTCGTCTCCTCCCCGCCCCTCTACTTCCACCTGGGTTGGTGGGCCATAGTCTTCCCCAACACCGGCTTCACCCTCGCCACCATCACCATTGGAAACCAGCTCGGCAACGAAGCGGTGCTTTGGTTCGCCACCGCCATGTCCCTCGCTCTCCTCGGCGCCTACTGCTTCGTTTTGTACCACCACATCAGGGCAGTCGTCACCCAGGACATCATGTACACGTGGAGAGACGAGGACTACAACGACCACTAAAGGTCTCTCGTCGCTTTGCCTTCTTACGCCAAGGACGGAGAGTGACATGGTGGTTGGTGGTGGATTTGACTGCTCACCGAGAGTATTCACCGGAAGGCAAGAGGCCATGAAAAAATGCGTTTACCACCACCAGGATTACCGCGGCACGGATCTACGGATGCGTGTGCCTCTGCGCAGTCGTGGGCCAGGGGGGTGCGTGCATGCATGCCTCACTGTTCATGCTGCTTTCCCAATGTTCATAGCGCCAGAACCGACTCTGGGAAGGGTTTTGCAATTATTCTTTTCCGCTCTGGCCAATCGAGCGAGAGGCGGCGTCTTAATCATGTGTGTGTGTCTGTGTGTGTGTTTGGTTGGTCATTATTTTGGGGGGCATATTCCAGCGTGTACTCTTTCCCATTGAACTGGACTTCTTCTTTTGAATACCCTATACGGTCATTACTATCTTGTTGCTACCTTTGTGTAACTGCAGGGCTTGGGATCATCATCACTCATACCAAACATGGGGCTTCTTTGATAGACTTTTTGGCACACATAGACTAGGTAGGGAGGGGGGGGGGGGGGGGGTAGGCGAGAAACGTGAAGATTGGACGGTTGAACAGCACACCTGTAGAGGCAAGACTCGGAGAAAATTGAAAATAAAAAGAATGCATGTCGTCCTCCGCGCCAAGACACTGTGAATCTCGTACTCTTTCCCCTTGAGTGGCGCTCAGATCCTCCTCGTGTCGTGGAAATCATCAGCCAACCCAGATTCAAGCGTTCAAAACAGGTCCTCGCGCTCCTCGCTTAGTCACAAACACCTCGCCATCCATGACACCATCGCAGCACGCATCCCCCCTCAACGAAACGGTACGTCTTCTCCTGCCTCGTCCTCGTCCCATCTCCGGACGGCGGTCTCAGGACGTACGGCATCCGAGAACCGAAGCAAGTATCACCCGCCACCCAGGTCGCCCGGACGTGGCGTCGGCCGGGCCCAATGTCCACGTAACCCTGCCGCGTATCTGGCAAAGGGACGCTTGCCCCGACATCTTTCCCGCAGGCGCTGGCTCGTAGCGCCAGGTCTTTCGTACTCGGAGAGGAGGTATGCTGACGATCGTTATGCAATCTTCGTAGTCGTTGTTGTCGGTTCTAGTGCCTTTCGCCACCCATATTCAGCTACATGGGGGTCGTTGTTGTCGGTTGATTGTGCTCGGCGGTATGATGTTGACTTGGTCGAGTAGAGGTCTATCCACGGGCACTCGCCACATCGCCTCATTATTTACAGCTTTGATTGAATAGATTTCATGATATGAAGCCTTTTTTGGTAAACCCTCACGCAATGCCCTGATTCTCTGGAGATGTCGGGCGCCGGCTTCTGTCCTGCTTCCCATTCCCATATCTTGCCTGTCTCTTCAATGGTGTCAACTGCGTAACCGCACAGAGGGACTGTCCGTGTGCACAACCTCGCCCGTGCTTTATCCCGAGACAGCCACGAGATATCTCTCCGTGTCGTCGAATGCGTCCATGAAATAGCCAGTCAGACCAGGTCGCCAGTCAGGGACCCAAAAAGGCATGTTTTCGACATTTTTGGGAAACTGCGAGAACGAGAGAAGCACCTCGACGCGACTTGCCTGGATGAGGGCGTCAGCTGCCTTGACAAAGGTGGGATGGCAGTCTGGGCGTTTGTACCTTGGTCTGGGGTTATACCAAGGCTTCGACGGCGATACTCAGAAAGGCCGTATATCCTGTCCGTATGAAGAGTTGCTTGGGCGTGTCCGCGGACATATGTCTTCTTCAAGATGCTGTAGAGATCAGCTCCGGGACCGACGCCCTTGGAATAGTCCAGTAGTCTCCGCCGGGTGGCTTGCAGAGGGCCTACCCGACGGACTTGAGCTTCGCGCAACAGGTCTCTGAGCCAGCTTTGGTCAGAGGCTCTGCCCATGCGGCCATCGAATATCAGGCCCGCAAATGTGAACATATCCACACCGACTACTTTTTTGAACCGCACCCATCAACCGCATTGGGACACAGCGCCTCGCCTGCTCTTGGATGATCCATACTCGGCTGAACCAGGGCCTCTCATTCCAACACAACAATGCTCGCAGAAGAGCTGTAAAACTAGGCCCAGCTTCATCTATGATGGTCTGAGTCCAATTTTCTCACATAAGTCTATGAAAGCATTAGATTCATCTCGTGCGGGCCTGAGCCATAAGACCACTTGCTGTGCTTTACAATAAACCTTTGCCATTAGTGGCACTTGTTCAGTCTTTTCCGCAGCACTTTCCTGATTGATGAATATCTGATCGATCCCAAGCGTGACCACTCCGTCTGGTCTCCACAAGTGTCGCAGAGCCTCATCAAGCGAAGCCGTGATGCCAAGGCGCGAACCCGAGATTTTGATGGCATGCGTTTCGTCTGGCCGACCCCAGGTGCACGAGAGTGTCTTGAACAGCCGCGGGGTGGCGATTGGGGTAACTGAGAGGTTGCACACAAGGGACTGCTGTGAAGAGGGTCTCTGTCCTGGCCTGCTTCGTCTGTTTGAGATGCAGGTGCAGATGCAGATGCATGTTCTATTCTTGATGAGGGCTTCGGGGGATAGAGTTCGAGAAGTCTGATATGTGTCGATGAGGAGGGCAGGATTGCCTGGTCGTTGGAGTGAGTAGTTGAAGGGACCAGGGCCCTGCGGCTGCGGGAACGTCGGCACGGAAGGCATGGTCCCGTGGCCGCTAGGACCATATTCATTGAAGTACAGCGCGGTTATTCGAGGCAAGGGACGTCCATGCTTGGTAGTCTCATTCGGCGGCGACGTCGTCCTTTTAGAGTGTTCAAGGCATCCTGTCCAACGCAGGTGTTGCCTATCGTAAGCGGGGTGGGGTATCCTGGGGGCTTCCAAGCTCGAAGGGAGACTATTGAACAGACTACTGCAGCATCATGCGTCGCCAACTGACATGATAATTGAGTTGTTCGTGTAATGTGACGTGTTAGGTCTTCCAAGGAGTTATGTTTTCGTTTTGATTCCTTGGAATGAAATAGTTTGTTGGGAGATGCATAGTTTATTTCATCTTATTATAGTTGTATTGATATCATATGATAATTCACTCTTGGAAGGTGCAGCAATTTTCAGAATAGTTGGCGAGGGGTGGCCGCGGCAATTGAGCCTTCACGAGAGGCGGAGATGTGAAAAGCATGTCCAGATCAAGGCCATGTCGCAACGTCAAACATAGTGACTTTGAAATAACACGGTTTAGGAATTGATAATTGATATGTTCTTTCGTGACTGCCGGAAAACTAAAGTGTATCAATAAAAATTGCTCGAGCTTAACATTTCCCCTGAATCTTGGTGAAATATTTGGTCATATGCATACGACCACATTCAATGTTTCCATCGTCAATTCACTTTCAATGAGATATTCGTGTAGAAAGATCCATGTCAAGTCGTAAGAACAAGTGCAGTCACCAACGCAGCTTTTCTGCCGCAGCCTTTGGATGTGGAGGCTTACCCATCGTGGCTGGTAAAGCCAGATCATAATTGCGAGTTGTGATAGGCTCCGACATATCTCCATGATGCTCTGCCGTAACGGAGTCAAAGGTGACCACGATGATTTTGTCTAGTGAGACACAGTGAGATCTTTATGATTAGGCGTTCACGGGCCTTGCTTATTGGCTAGTTGGTGTCCCACTAGGCAGGTTTCCGCGCGCCGTCGAGCGTCCGGATGGCAATCTGTTCAAGGGAGACTGAGTAATGGTAGGCCGATGAGCCAGAGATGAATAGAATCAACTAGTTCTGTCGTGGAATTTCTCAAAATCACTGAATTTTGACTTCTGGAGTCACTAGCCCTGGTGCTAGTAAGAATCCAATTCCGCTATGATGAGTAGTAGTGTGCTCCAGGCCATGGAGTGAGTTCAAAGTGAACGCTGGGATATGATGACCAAATTCAGATCCGAACACTTCAAAATCATTTCAACCACAAAAAATAAAACAAAAAATAAAAAAGACCAATCAATCTCACAGTAGGACTTGCAAGTCATGAGTTGAATGCTGGCATGAGTCCCACATAGAGGTGACGAGACCCTGAATTCCCCCCGCGATGAATCCTTGCAACTTGGCGTGCATGCCGCGTGGATACCACACAGCCGTAGCCACTCCGTCATGGATATTGTGTGGGCCAAGGGAATTTAGTGAGTCCAACCAGCGCCCTCAGTGACACATGGTGACATTCAGCTCAGGTGAGAAGACGAGAATGGTTGAGCCCGCAGGAGACTAGGAGATTCGGCGCGAAAAGTCGGCTGATTGCATGATGCAGCCATTGAAGACTGAGAGTCCTGCAGTCACTGGCTGCACTTAATCCGAGCGTATGAGATGCATCTCACCCGCAACCCATCAATTACTACCACAGCTCTCATCTCATTCCCACGTCACGATCCTGCAAAACCTGATGGTGACAGTGTGGCAGTGACAGGCCAGCGGAGCAGGTGGGTGTCCCTGAAAACAAACCTAGGTAGCCAGAACACTGTGAAATGCCATGTTTTGAGCTGTGGAGCTTGGGCCCCACTGCGGACCCAGCTCCGTGCTCTGTGATTCGGCAATCTGGGCTGAGGTAGTGCGAAAAAAACTCAGTCGCGCAGCTGTGGATTGGCCGATTAACGAGATTAGTCATCGACCCAGATTCACGTTTGCTTTTTCTCTTGTTTGTCACCACCAACCACCAGCAAAAATCGAAGCACTCCCAGGCCTTCCTGCCCTCACCGCCCTGCGAATGTTTGGAGCCGTCTCCAACCTGCTCTCCCGCAATCGTCCGTCGGTCTAGGACATCAATCGCGGACGCGGATCACGGACTCGCACAGCAAATGTCGTCGGAGCAAGACTACCAAGACCTCTTCGGCCCCCAGGCCAAAAAGGCCAAGCGAGGACGGGTAAGTCAGAGTCAAAGCGATTCGGGTACAAATCAAATTGTTCGTCACGTCCCGCGTCCCGGGTGCCATTAGACCCCTGCCTCCCCGCCATCCGCTGACATTTTCCTCGTCGAGGAACAGCTTCAGACAGACAAGTCGGCCAACGCGATTCGAATCCGGGACAACCAGAGACGGTCGCGCGCGCGGCACAAGGAATACGTCGACGAATTGCAGCGGAAGGTCCTCGAGTACGAGAAGCGCGGTGTCGAGGCCACGGTACAGATGCAGAAGGCCGCCCGCGACGTGTCCATCGAGAACGCGCGGCTGAAGTCGCTGCTGGCCAGCAGAGGAGTCTCCGCCGAACAAGTGGAGGCGTACTTGAAGTCATTCGAAGATGACGATAGCAAGGGTTCTCCAGCTCTACCTTCTGCTGTTCCCATCTGTGGCCCACAATCGGACGGTTATGCCAGGCCTACCGAGGACGAACACAAGATGGAGAGCTACCCGAGATCAGTCGACGAGGGAAGGAGGAATTCTCCCGCGGCCACCCACGCCTCAATCCTCCCTCCCATACTGAACAATCCTGTCGTCGTCGAACATTCGGCAACACAGCTCCCGCCGCTGCAGGAACACTTCAGCAAGTCCAGCTTTCCGCCAGAGCCTGAAGGCGACCAGGTCAACGGCACTAAAAGGAGGTTCGGGGACACATTATTACCTCCGGTGCTCACTCTGACGCCCACTCCTGACGTGCAGCGAAGCTCGCCACTGGACAAGCTGGCAATGCTTGCCGAGGCCAGTCTCAACGGCTCGGGTCAGCCGCCCCCATCCAAACAACAAAAATTGCAAGAGCGCTCCAGAAGCCCATACCTGTACGATCGGAGAAGTCAGACGCCACCGCGTCCGACGGAGTCACATTATCCCCTTCAGGCATCTCCACATGAGATGTCCTGTAACGCCGCCGCTCGTATCATTGCCGACATGCAAGGCTACGGCGATGAACGCACAGCTCGTATAGCTCTGGGATGTCGCACACAGGATGACGAGTGCTTCGTCAGGAACACGACAGTCTTCCGAGCACTTGACCACCGGTGAGGCGATTGGATCGATTGATTTGCTGCTTCAAGTGAATCGTATCCAGACGGCCCCAGAGCTCGATCAGGCTTCTCAACCTATACAGGTCGTTGACGCTCGCCGTACATCCCTGATTCGCGCTGTTTGGGAGCAACCCCCCGCCCCGAACAGCTATCAGCGCCGCGGCCGGGGTTCCGCAATTTTGTCCACTTGATCAGCGATCGGTATACCGTGGTTGACCCCGCTCGAACGACGGTGTGATCGCGCAATATTTTGATATCCGTTATGCGGGCTGTGCATCGCACCCCTTCCTCATCTTTCGCCCCTGTCTCCCTCTCGCAATGGCTGCGGCTTCTAGTCTATCGCAGTGCAACAGGCAATCAATGCAGAGACTTCAAAGCGCACCTTGCTAGCAGCATGAGTAATCTCGAACAAAAACAAAAGGTCAGAAATGGCCAAAGATACTATCCTGCTGCCGAGCAATTGTAGGGCTGGGTGCATTTTCGAGACGAACCTTGAGCAAGGGCGACATGTAATATTTCAGCCATGGCCGCCGACACTGCTTACTCGATACCTCCTTGTCCAGCGGAACGCCGTGCATCGAATTTGATGGGCGTGTTGTGCTTTGCTCAGATGTACCATCACAAGAATAATGATGTAATGTAAATAGCTTCGCCAACCCTGGCCCTGTAACCTGGGACAGCATGTCAGCGTCGTCAATCAAAAGTCGGTATATTTTCAGGGGTTCTCATCGCCTTTCAACCACGCCCGATTTGTGTTTTCTACAGTGTTAGCCAGTGAGCGAGAAGGTCTACCATCGGCGACCCTGCCAAGTGGCGCTTATATCTCATGTTGGGCTGACCGCTAGGCTTCCAGCCTGCTCCACGTCGCGACTATGAAGAAATCGATGTTCATATGGCAAGCGACTCATCTGACACAACCCAGACATTGTCCACTTGCTCTCGAACCTCGGAGATGTGGGAGCCTCTACGATGAACCCGTTTGCATCTCCTCAGCGTCCGCCCTCGGCGTTGCGAAGGCCATCAAATCCTCGAGAACATTACGACGAGGAGGGTCACTGGCAAATTCGGGATAGTACCGCCCGCCGTTCCGTGACGCAAAGAAAAGGCCAGGACGTCAATTTCAACGCCGACCAGAACAGGCTTTTGGCCCATTTCCAGGCCGGCTTACTCGAGATACTGAGGCTTGGGACTCGTTCTCGTGAGCTGCCTCTGTTTGAGCTTCCGGCGTATCGGGTACCTCGCACCAATGGCCGGTCACATCACGTCACAGGAGCGCCAGATCTTACGGACGAAGCCCATGATTCCAGAGGCGCCGGGTCTGTGTTGACAGACGATGAGGAGCTTGCAGCAAGGGACTCCGGGAACGAGATGCGCGCGAGACAGAAGAGTGTCGCAACCGAGCCTTTACTATGCAGCAACACAGCCAGCACAACAGCCCTACCAGACGAAACCAAAAGTGGTGCCGCGAAACAGACTGGGAACGATGAAAACTCTTTCTTCTCCGAGCTGAATCGGTTCACGTACAAAGGCTGGGATCGAGTGACGCCTGCACTTGCGCCGTTGCTTAAAGCAGTCGACGGGGACGGGTCTTGTGTGTCTTGCTTTGCCTGGGGCCGCCAGGGAAAAACCAGAATCGTCCCAGTATCGCAGCGAAACGATGTGGAAGAACCATATCTCTGGCAAGCTATGCACGACGAAGTCAAACGGTCTCGAAAACCTTTCCTTTGGGGACGCTGTCCAAGGCCTGCGAAAGTAGACTTGGTTGAGGTATGGGCATCTCATGGATACATGTAGTCGACCAAATAATAGTACGGCCTTGCTGCTGACATACTTCATCTTTAGATTCGTATCCTCGGCCCACGTCCTGGAAAAGACGACGAGCTCTGTGGTCTCATCCGACCAATCGACGTCGACGCTAAGCTTGCTAGGTTAAACCAAGAAGTTCATGACCTCGGCGGAATCGATCGGGACTACCACGGTGGTTGTTACTTTGATTCGTCCAACAACTTCATCGACCATTCCGACGAATGCGATTTGGCTACAGGTGACATTGAAGATTACCACTGTAATCTTTCAGAAGCGTTGCCGAAGGTCCAACAAATCGCCAGGCTCGAAGCGGCTTGGTCGTGGCCGTTGGTCCTGGAGAATCCCAAACTAGCCATTGGTCACTCGCTGCTGGTTCATGGCACTGTGTACCGCTACTGGTAAGGCCCAGGCCAATCTGAAGAGTACCCGAGTTTGATATAGCTAACGTGAGCCGACGCAAGGGATATACGTGCACTGTTCGAGGAGACGATCCGCCGTGGCGTTGAGGCAAGCGCAGTTCAAATTAAGTTTAGAGGATATAGTGTCACATTCCCGGAAGATGATCTTTTCAAGTTCTCGATTACAATCCCCTGCCTGGTTTGGGTAGCCGTCTTCTGGCTGGTTGTTCTGGGCGCTCGGTACATTCATGGAGATTGGGGGGTTGCTTACACGGCTGGGGCATTCTTTGTTGCGTTGGCGGGAATCATCCTGACATGGGCTGGAAGCTCTGGTGGTTACACTAGCTCCAAGACAAAGACTGAATAGTGTTGTGTTGTGATACATCTTCTGAAAACTCTTTACGCGTGGCAGCTTTGGTTCAGCTTCAGTGAGGAAGGCCTCGGGTCGCCATCTATGCGGCTCTGTGGCATACATCGGGGGGCAGAGCGCTCTTGGTACTGATAGTGCTCTTCGTACTGAGAGATCTGATTCGGCCGACATGGCCGACGACAAAAATTGTTCAAAGTCACCCGACAATTTGCCTGCTGAGCCATCCGAAATATCGGGGATTTGTTATAGAAAACCTTCGGTGCTCGGGCAAAGACGGGCCCGGCGCCGCCGACTTGGTGCCGTTCCTACCGCTTCCGCGCCGAAGTTGGGATACCCGTTGCCGGGCCGGTCCGTTGCCTCCGTCTCCGCGGGCCTCCTCCTTTACTGTTTTGGAGACAGCCGCTTAGTTCGGCCAAACCCTGATACTTCATATTGGCTTGCACTTTTTTCCCTAGGCCTTTTTCACGCCACTCCCACAATTTGCGCTTACTTGTACTGCATGATCACCCTTTTTAGTTAGGGTATTGCACTGGCGAGCGCAGCACAAAGCCCCTAGCATGCTGCTCTAGTTATAAAATTTAGCTATAAACAGCTTTACTTCTTGATTTAGCTTTATAGTACACTATAAAGCTGGGGGGGTATATCGTGCAGGATAGGATCTATTTATATAGTCCCGCGCGGTCCTACTTATTCCAGAGCAGGTATATATATCTCTTTAGTCCGCACGCTCCTATTCAGACAGACTCTTCCCTCAATATACTTAATATATTCAGCTTTATCAACACTTTGCTCCTCATGCTTCCATTCGCCCCCTTTGAGTGCTTCCAACTATCGCAACATAGTTGGTTTTTGGTAGAAGAAAGGACTGTGAGGGCTAATAGGACGTGATGTGCTTTTTTCGTTAGCTGCCATCCACTGGTTCTGTTTTATGTACTAAGTTCAGTAAACGGTAATCTGCTAGATCCAGTATACGCAGTAAAACGCATGGCTCGCCCACTCACCCTGCTCACGTCGAGCTCACGTCAGGGATCCCGGATTATCTTACTAATTAAATCAAAGCAGTCATTTCAGGGTGCAAGGATCGTGCTTTTGGACGCCCGTCGACAATCCGAGATATGCCCTGGCAAGTGAGGCTGTGGTGAAATAACAAATGCACACCGCCAGACACCAGGTGTTGCAAACTGTATACCTACCTAGTGAACAAGTCGAAACGAAGTAGCTTGCCCAGTGAGAAAGGCGGGCTTCGAACTACTCGACTTCGTAAAATCGAAGTTGCTTGGAACACCGAGGTGTTGGCATTCTTTTACTCAATTGTCGTGGCAGCGACGTTTATGGAGATTGGGGCACGGCCAACATCGCAGAGAGTTTATTGCGGCTGTGAGAGTCTACCTCCTGACGAAACTTCATGTAGTACGCTGGTTCCTTGCGATCGACGCTTTCATGTGTGAGTCCATGTCGGTCTTCTATGAAAGCTGAATCCTTCTTATTCGCTTGAGTATCATTTGCTGGGTTATGAGAAGTTGAGAAGACAAGCTGAACTCAATTACATGGATTGACGCTAGAGAAGCTTCAAGCTTCACGCTGCACTGCGCATCATCATCATAGCGTCCTGAAGGAACCGCAGCTGGGGATCTTGTTTGTGAAGAAATCGAACCTTGATCGCAGTGAGGTCGCGAACTTCAGCTGGCCCAGAAAAAGGTATCGTTGATTCATTCACCCAGCCAACGACCGACGATACCTTGGATGCGAAGCCGCACGTGGCTGTCTTGGCAGAGAGGGGTTTTCGAGAATCTGGCCACTGACAAAGCCTTCAGGATAGTCAATTAACCCACAAACGCTTGCGAAAAAGAGGCAGGAGGCCTTAACATGGATTTCATTGGCGTAGAGCCGCCAGCATCAGCCATGATGGCCTGTTGGTAACGAATCTCTTTCCCAGAATACTCCGTGTTAATCACCAACAGGTCCACCCGCCGGGCGTGATCATCCATGTTCCCCGAGGACTGACTGCGCTACGAATCCCAGCTGCATATGCTCTTCTGATTGTGCGTGTCCTCTGTCTGCATTCAAAAAGCGAGCGCACCCCCCTTCGAAAGATGACTGTGGTTGTTTTCTCCGTTCAATTCGTGTTGCCACTGCTTTCTGCAAGAACCGACAAGCGGGAAGTCTTTTGCACACCTCGAACACAACAACAACAACAACAACAACATTGCTGCTCGCCAGGATGAGTGAACAACCGGCGAGCCCCGCAGGGCCAGCGTCCCCCGCAGCTGTTGCCAGTACCCCGCCAGTGACGATTCAACCCGCGTTGGACAATCCTGCACCGATTGAGGCCGATGATGCAGCTACTGTTCGTCCTGCCTTTCAAGTTTGATGGTTCCTTTGAGCCGAGTACCGGTTGACTAATGCGTCTGTCACTTTTCAGGCTAGTGATGGCGCCTCCATTGATGAACAACTGTATTTACAAGCCTTTCCGACCTCTTCCAACCAAAGTATGCTAAGAAAAGCCTAGGTCTTCATACAGCCAGTCATTAGCTTCGAGCGTCGTCGACTACCCCGTCGAGTATGGAAGGAGATTCCACGCTTTCCGAAAAGGAGGTGAGTAAGCAGTTTTGTATGCAAATTCTTCGAATGCTAAATCGCTGGCCAGCCTATGTGTTGCCCAATGACGAGGTGAACCAAATCTGCGATTCGATTCGAGGGCCCATTTTGACAGTAACAGCTTGAAATGGAGCGGCTCGACATCGCTCACGCCATGGTGGTCAAAGCGCTTGGCAATAGGCTCTTTCTCGCTCCCCTTGAGAAGGACAAGGTCCACGACATTCTCGATGTTGGGACGGGCACCGGAATATGTATGTACTCGCTTCGTGAAGAACCTTTTTGTGCAATACTGAATCGATTTGGGCCAGGGTCGATAGAAATAGCGGACGTATTTCCGAACGCAGAGGAAAGCCTTACATCGAAGTTGTCTGTGTGTAAGTGCTAACTAATGTGGTGCAGATTCTTGGAAACGATTTGAGTGCAATTCAGCCACCTTGGTATCATCAAAGCCCCCACCGTGTTATCTTGACTCGCACTAACTAGTCAGGTTGCCGCCAAATGTCAGGTTTGAAGTCGATGATGTGGAGAGCCCCTGGGTCGACAGCAGAAAGTACGATTACATTTTCGTCCGCCACATGCTTGTTGCTATCGCGGACTGGCCCAAGCTGGTGAAGAATATCTTTGAGTGAGTGTTTTGATGCATGTCATCTCTTGGCCC
The DNA here is from genome assembly GCA_036785495.1 of Colletotrichum neosansevieriae. Taxonomy (NCBI): domain Eukaryota; kingdom Fungi; phylum Ascomycota; class Sordariomycetes; order Glomerellales; family Glomerellaceae; genus Colletotrichum; species Colletotrichum neosansevieriae. The sequence continues at coordinate 42,726 of JAVHLV010000033.1, read as the reverse complement.
ATTATCTAACATGCATCTCTATCAAGCCATTTAAAACCTGGCGGTTGGGCCGAATTCCAAGATCTGGATGGTCTCTACTACTCCGAAGACGGGTCCCTCACCGAGGATCACCAAACATGGCAATGGATTCGTCAATATGTGGAGATTTGTGAGTCGATGGGTCGGACGGCTCGCCCAGGAATAGGCCTCAGAGGCTGGGTTGCGGATGCCGGATTCCAAAACATTACTCATCAGAAGTTCAAGATGCCAATGGGTCCATGGCCAAAGGAGACTCGATTCAGGGAGATTGGAATGCTCAACCTGTGGCAGCTTCTAGATGGTCTGGAAGGTTTCAGCCTCAAGCTCTTCTGCGAATTTAGTGACTGGACGAAAGAGGAAGTCCTCGTCATGATGTCCAAAGTCCGCAACGAGCTCAAGACCAACGCCTTTCACGCCATGTTCGATCAGTATGTCATCCCTGGCTAACTCTGTTGCATATCAGAGGCGATTGACTTCTTGTTGACTTGTGCTAACCTTCGATTAGCCATGTGGTGTACGCGCAGAAGCCAGAGACTTCTCAGGAAGACACCAACTAGGTCTGACTCGGATTGCGATGGATACAGCAAGAATGCGTCGGTCTGGGCGAAAATTGGAACTTGGCAATGAATTTTCCAAATCTCAAATTGAGGCATTCATGCGACATCACGAGCCGGATTTAGTGCATTTCATAGTCCTTACGAAACGTTTGCTTCAAACTTGTGTCATCTCAAATTTTAGCAGCAGTCCTCATTGCTATCGTCGAGGTATCCAGATTGGTGTAGCCCTGCGTATGACTGACCACATGCTCGAAAAGAATTCTTTCAGATCTGAAACGCTCGTAGAACTCATCCCCTATGGGTATGAGGGTGTAAACCAAATTTACTCAAGATTAGGACTCTGAGATGCTTTGAATGATAGCAAACAGGAAAAAGCTTTACCTGCACCACGGAGTCACGTAAAATCTCGCAGACAGCTTAACATTTCTTCAGTCTGTGGTTTCAGCACAATCCAGATCAGCACTCGGAAGTCTCGAACCGCCCTGTAGTAAAAGTGCCTTCTCCAGTGGTGTCCAGACGCAAGAACGACCTGTCCTGGATAGAGCCGACGGTATTGAAAGCGTACTGCACGAACGACTGGCGCCCCGAACGAAGGTTCTGCGCACCGATAGTCGCACTCAGCCCCTTGTCCGTCGTGGTGTAATAACGGTACGTGACAATACCAGGCTGGGCCTCCTCAAAGGTCGCGTCGAAATGGTAAAATTGGTTCCTGAATTCGAAGTGCTCGGCCACCCATTCGAAAGTGACGCTGCGATTACCGGGGCTAGAGCCGAATACTTGATAGGCGACAACCTGGTTGGGGGACGTGATGATGAGATCGTCGTAGAAGGCGAGTATGGAAACGGAAGGGATACTCGGATCAGGAAGCTGAACGTTGGTGTACGTGTTTGTGGAATCGTAGAGTGAAAGACGTCCGTTGATACTGACAAAGACCGTGGCTTCAAAGTTCCCAAATACGCCGATGGCAAAGGGCAACACGACGCTCGTTGATTGGTCGTCGCCGGCTGAGATAAGAGACGTAGGGTTAGGCAGCACCGCCGTCGGTGTGCAGGTACTTCCGACGCTGGTGTTTATGCTGATTGTGGGTGTAGCCGTAACGGATGAAGGCTCGTCAGACGAGGCCAGAGAAGAAGAAGGGGTTTGCGAGGTCGAGGTCTCCGAGGTTGAAGTCTCTGTGGACATCTCACTGGGTGCTTCCGTGGATGAAGCTTCTGCGGAAGTCGTCGTTGTGGAAGACACTTCAGAGCTTTCAAAAGTGGAGGAGACGACGGTACTGGCAGAAGAGCTTTGCGGGCTTCCGGTGACGGTAATAACTGGCGTTGCAGCCGTGACAGTAACTGTGGTAGCTGCAACGTCGGAGAAGCACTGGCATGCAAGCCAGTAAGACGTGACGTCGGCGCAAGCGCTCGCGTATCCGGGAACACTGCCTGTGACCTCGGGCGCCGAGCCGGCCTGGCGTTTCCCATGAACGTTGCGCCCAGCAACGGGGTTTGCGGTGACAGTAACAGCACTACATACGTGATTAGTTACGCAATTAAGGAATGAATCCGAGCCACTGACCCCGGGGTGACCGTGACGGTTGCCGACAGGAAAGCCTGACATTGAGATTTTCGAGCAGTGAGTGGGGGACTCTGCCTGGCCGTTCCGGCAACGGCTCGACCGCAATTATTGTTGCAGATGGCAGCTGACCCCAGTCCAACTACTGCACCGAAAACGAGGGAGAGCTTCATATTGTTAAAGAGTTGAGCTGGGAAGTAAACGGCGCTACGGCGCCAAATGATTCCGTTTGAGTTGGGGCGAGAGAATGAGTTGGGCTGGGAACGTAGACTGTAGACGCTGGCCGGATGGCTCCCTATTTTATAAGTAACTTCCTGAAGGCTGCTATTTTGTTGATTAACGTGATGTTCTGATCACTATATGTACCTTGTCGTTTCGACATGTGAATACATGCTCAACGAAGCTCATGCTAGCCGATCTGAGATGTCTCGCAATGTCCGAAGCCTCAAATATTGGCTTCGAACTCCGTAAATCGAACCAGAAGTGGGCTGAATCGATGACCGTTGAAACAAGTTCGGCTGGATTAAGGGGCGGGCCGCATACCCAAAGGGAGGCTCGAGGTTGAGAGATCGTACACATGGCAAGCTGAAATATTACCCCGGCGAAATAAACGTAGTACACTGGTCCCAATCAGACGGATCTAACCGTAAAGGCTTCACTCAACCAATTCCTGAATCCTTCCATACCATTTGTGGCCAGCTGGAGCGGTGGGTTTTCAAGGGGGCGGCTGATCAGCCGCACTTGAAGCGGATTTAAAAGGGCTGTGTGTAACCCAAGGATTCAGGAACGTGGACAGTGTTCAGCTCGAAGACGAAATTTCACGATTCTCTCCCTGTCAAATAGAGCCTCATTAGTGAATTGACATGGACTTCCGCTGCACTTTACGCGCTGTGGACTATTACACGTAAACGTTGATTTCTTGCGCACCATCGACCTGATCCAATTTTGTGTGCGCGAAGTCCTATCGCTGTAAAAGAGCTCAACGGTTTATGAGCTTGATCTTTTGTGGCGCGTCACCACATATTCTGGCTAGAATCCTGTCAATGAGAATGCAAATGTCGACATAGCGGAGAGTGAGACGTCGGCGCTGCAATTGCAAGGGACCCGCCAAATATCTCATGACAGTCTCACTTGACTCCCCGGAATCAGAAACGAGCTTGGCTTTGAGCTGCAACAATATTCGAAGTGGCGCAAAAGCTGGCTCCGTCATTCGAACTTTGGGTCGCACGCCCTGAGCTCGTGATGCCACTGGTCCAGCCCGTTCCTTGCTAGCCTTACTTGTAAGAGCAGTCCCTGATCCTGATCACTGGATTCAGGATTCAGTCGCATGATTTGTGTCATTGTCGCACGTGCGTGTCATTCGTTCCTGGTGACTCTTCCTGGGCCGGATTTTGGAAAAGTAAGGAATAGCATCGTCAAGTTTGAGTACGCTTCAAATAAGTGACTATTGCCATTCAAGAGAGCCTCCAAAAAGCTTTCATCTTGCTGAGCTGGGTGCTCAAACAACATTTCCAAGATCACCAGGCATCGCCGCTCGGGATCTGATTACCGACGACCAGTGGACCACTTTCATGAGGTAGTTGGACTCTAAATGTGAAATTAAACACAAAATATCATCCCCAGGTCACGGAAACTACGCAGCTAGCATATCACCAATCACAGCCAACTCGAGATTGAGTGGTCCAGCTCAATCGAACTGCCCCAACTGCGCTGCCCACACATCCTTCCTCAGTCGCCAATCAGATCTGTTGCCCCAGTTTATGCAGCTCAATCGGCATCTAGTCTGGCAGTCAGGCGTAATCCAAGGTTGACTTTGGTTATGCGGCCAAGAAATCCCACAAAGGAAAGAAATCTATAAATGTCAGATTCAGAATCCCACGAGGTCCGAGGAGGCGGGGACAGCTACAATGAAGGGTCTCATTTCTCCTTTGCCTTTGGCTTCAATTTGTGTTATGGTAATGGTAGAAACACTATCGGAATGGGTATCCTGCATGATATTGCGGATGAGCGGAAGAAAGCAATTCGATGTGACCCAGAGATGGACGCATCTGTCGATCCGCTAAAGTTGCCAGCTTTGCCTCAACAAGCATATTGGCGGACACCGGTCTCCAATCAACAGCTCAAATGTACTTCCTTACGGAGACAGAAAAAGCAGGGTCCGATGTCTGGAGGTCCCCTCAAATTCCCCCCCACGGGTTACAATAAGCACAAAAACAGCGTCACGAGAGTCGTGAATTGCAAGCCAGTGGACTGTGCGACCTAACAAAAACCGTTTACAAACAAGGCTGAGCCGTCACAAGCAAACCCAAGACATCGACGACATTCTTCAGCCGCTTTCCGATCGAGGGCCTGGCGTTCTCCTTGTTACTGGCCATCCGGACGACTGCACAATCACGCCGGCCCCCCTTGGCTCAACGTCCAGCTCAGTGGACCTTTGAGCTTATAGACGTCGAGGAGATGAACAATCTTCAAGTCAAGGTCGATAGCTTCCATAGATTTGATACCACCTTTTCCGTGGGGAAAGAAGATGTGTGCTGCCACGATATTGAGGCAGAGGAATATGACGCCGTGCGGCACGGTAGTTGGTGTGATGAGCGTGAGCCAAGTGGACCACTTGCCTTCGAAGGCTCGTACTGCGGAATAGCCGAGCATCTACAAAGGAAGAAACAATTCACTCAGTTGAAGATGGTTCGTTTGTGGCCCTTGCTCCTGAAGACACCCCAAAAAGCCCGCGGTAATGACTTCCTGGTGGAAAACACCATCCATTCATCCGTTTCGAGGGCTAGTGATGTCGGACTTACTCGATCAATCATGCTAAACAATCTCGATAATTTCCACAGATCTTGTGGGCATGCTGCCTTTGATGATGCCTTCATTTACGCCAACATCGCAATCTTCAGTCTTCTTGTTGTTTTTGCTAGGCTCATACACGGAGAATGGGGCACTGCTTACACGGCAGGCGCCTTTTTCGCAGCCTTGGCTGCGTACCTGGGAATGGGCGTCACATGGCAGACCATGTCTCGTTCGAGGCATTCTCAAGAGGATCGTCCGTGAAAGCTGGGTATACCCGCTGTAGGGATATCCTAGGCACATTTCTGTCTATGATGGGAGGGGATCACGATTGGCTACGTATGGTTGCTTCTGTTACTGATCTCATCTCTCATTCGAATCATGTTATCAGCCGTAATATCTAGCTCTTTCCTGCAGCCCGCAGACGAACGTAACAGTCCTTTGGTTTGTATGTAAGGCCTTCCTTGGCGCCATACCCAGACAGTTCAGCCGGGCAAGGGAGCAGCTCAAAGTTCCACACGATCAGCGTGACGATGATGCGCAGTTCAAGATACGCAAGCCTCCTTCCAAAGCAGCCACGTGTACCGAGACCGAAAGCCAGCTGAGGGCCGGCTTGCTGATCGAATTCGTGTGAACCTTCTTCCTCCGAGCCACCACCGACGAGCCAGCGCTCCGGCTTGAAGTGGCCAATATCGTCGTCGTCCCACGCACGAGCCTTCGCCGCGAGACTGGTTTTGCTCCGCTTGGAGTCGGCGACAGGAAGAGCGGGCTTCATCAGGCTGGGCCCTCGGCCGAGGCACATGACCACAGTTCCTTTGGGAATGTGATGACCGAGAAGTTCAGTGTCGCAAATCGCCTCGCGGTCGACGAGGGGGGCGGCCCCGCCGCAACGGAGAATCTCCTCCATGGCGGCGTCCAGGTAGGGAATCTTGGTGCTGGTGATCTCCTTGATCGTTGGGGCGCGACCCTCAGCAGCGGCGTCGGCAAATCCTCGTCGAAGCGCCTCCCGCAATTTGTCTTGCACGCTTGGGTTGTCCGCCAACAGCTTGACCCCCCAGCTCATGGTAGTGCTGGTCGTATCATGGCCCGCGACAACAACGCCAAAGACCTATCGATGTGTTATTAGTACCAAAGTCCACTCCGCTAAGGTAGACAACGCCCATCGCTCACCTCGTCTATCATGACGGAACTGAAGTAATCCGGCCGCCTGTTCTCGTTCTCCGCAAGCTTCTTCTCCCTGAGGACGACCAGCTCGACTGCTGACAGGACCTTCGTTTCCTCGTGGCCGTTTGCCTCGAGTCGCTGCAGTGCCTTGGCGATTTCTTCGTGCACGTACGCCTTCTTGATCTGGATCGCCTTTCGAATCTCGGGTCTCCTCTCTACAAGCCACCACTTGATCCTCGGAATGGGCGATCCGATGAGATGCTCAATGGAACCGGCAACATCCAGCGTCGCGGTGAGTTTCTCGTCGCATCTGCCGTGGGGGAAGTCTACACTCTTGTCGCCGCCCGCGTCATGAGCTCCTCGAAGACGGTCGATATCCTCAGTCTTGAGACTCTTGACAGCCTCTACTGTAGGGCGAATCGCGCTGTTAGGGAAGTCGCCGCCAAAGGTGAAGGCCATCACTGCATCCAGGGCACCATAGTAGATGTCCATCTCGGCCGGGAAAGGCCGACCATCGGCTAGTCGCGTTTTGTCGCCCCATAAGTCGATGAGCCTCTGCACGCCAGCGTAGACGGCGGGACCAGCCACTTCGTTCAGGAAACCGGGGGACATGAGGTCCTGGAGAAGTCTCCGGTGTCGCTTCCACTCGGCGTTCGTCTTCATGTGAATGTGGTGGTCCGGTCCGACGCCCTCAAGGAGGTCGGCAGTCGCGTGAGATCGGTCAAAGTCCTTCCGCCGCATGAGGATGTCCTGCGCCTCCCTGAAGTCGCAGAGGATCAAGATTGGCTTCTGGAGGGGGCGGATGAAGACCTGGAAAAGAGGCGAGTTGAACTTGGCGGCCTGGTCCTGCAGCCATAGGTTGAACTCGCCGGTTCGTTTCATGCCCTCTACCAGGGAGGGGATATCTCCCAGGATATTCTTCGTCGCGCTCGCATTGTAAGGGATGTCCGAGATCGGTTTGGGAAGGGCCCATCTGTAAAAGCCGTAGGCTAATATAGCAACGGCGATGAACAGAAAAACATATGGATGGATGAGAAGATTCGTTTCGTTAGATCCTGCCTCGCTCAGTGAGCGGGCAGGCGAGAGGGCACCTATCATGGTGTGCGAATAGGGGGTTGAGATTTGCCGATGTTGTGACGTCAAACTGAATTTTGCGTAGCACTTTGTCACTGACGGCGGTATGGCTCTTTATATCATGCTGACTTGAGGGTGTGAAGGTGACTGTTGAGTGATCAGACGGAGAATCGGGCGGGCCCTTTCATCCCTTTTTCGTCACGATCTTAATAGGCCGGCGGCCAGCGTGGGGCTGCCACTGAACCTTTGAAGAGAGAAGACGACTCAACGAGACGGAGCCGGGACGAACGTCTTGCCAGACGCGGCAATCGACTCGTGGCGGGACATTGAGGCGAGTAGGGATGACCCCAGCACCGCAAATCTCAGGCCTGCGGCGACCCGCCCGTGTCAGACTCTGCCTGAGGTTTTTTATTTCTCGTAAATAATCAGCTACATTACAAGCTTTGTATCGATCAGTTGACGGAAAGGACTTAGTATAGACGGCGCGCAGCTTTCTTCTCGATTGGCGTCCATCAGAGTCCAGACCGACTGATGTTTGCTTTCGGGGAAAAGAATGCGCACGCGAGAGCGGCTGAAAGACTGGACCAGACACTGGTTCCCGATGGCGGCGCCCGGAGATATTAGACTTGGACATGGGCCAATCAGAGAGGTAAAGAAAGTAAAGAAGAGGACAAACTAATCCATCATTGTCTTCGAACAAAGGGAAGGTGGTGGGTTTTCCCCGAGCCGCAGTGGCTGAGAGTGATATTTGCGGTTTCGTCAAAAATATGGGCGCCATGTGATGTCACCAAGTCCACTCTCGGTTGGAGGCTGGACGGACTACTTTACTTGTTTCTCGAGCCAGGCTCGAAAAAGCAAACAAGCGGTCCGGAGCGCGAATAACAAACAGTATGGTGTTTCACGATGTGGCCAGCAACTCTTCCCATAAACACACTATGCGACACCAACTACAAGTCAGAGAGATATACGCCTCCGGTATGCTGCTGAACATGCAACTTAGAAGAAGACGGTTTTCAACGCATGCTCAGGCGGAAGGAAGTAAATATAACATCCCGAAGATCATCAGAGCTAGCGAGAGTCGCTCTACTTCAACGATCAAAAATGAGAACCCGCGGCGGAATGTAACCGCTGAATCTCCCCGAGGTGGGCTCGAACCACCAACCTCCAGATTAACAGTCTGACGCGCTAGCCAATTGTGCCATCGGGGATAAGCTCGACGAGAGCTGAACAGGTCGTTGTTGACGGCCAGGTTGGAAAAGGAGTTTTATCAATCTGTTCCATTCGAATCTGCCGGCTGTGCGGGAGTCAACCCTACATTGCGGGCCGTAGACGCCGGCAATTGGGAGTGAACGGCATGCTTCCAGCCAAAGAGAGCGAGCATTTGTTACTGGGGTCCTGTCAAGTGGGCGTGACAGTGGACTGGGATCCGCCACGATCTCTAAGCGAGGTATCACCCCCTGAAGGTAATTTCAGCCCTCCTGAGATCGCTTGCTGCAGGTTGGCTTCCAGAAACGTGTTCTACTGAGCTGCTCCAGACTCCATGTCCCTACAGCATCAATTTCTTCGGGGTGGAATCGTTCCTGATTGTTGAGACTGACAATCTTTTCGGTTGATTGAATAAGACGAGATAGGCCCATGTGTATTCGGAGCAAATAGTGGATAGCTGGTGAATGAAACTGCCAATTATTACATGAGCCTTTACTTGAGAGTGGATTCGTCCGGGCTATCAAATGAGAGCCTGTCATCTGTGTCTGAGGTGCGCTTTCAGAACTTCTCACCGACCAGCCCCTTCAATTCATCTTCAGAGACTTGAACTTCCGGGACGACCGCCTTCCGCAAAGGCTGACTGACGACTCGACCTTGGATTCAAGGAGAAAGTCCAGATCGGCATGGGTTCTCCCCTTCGTCTCTGGGATCTCGAACCATGAAATGCTCAGCACCAAGATGCTGGTGCCTTTGGCAGCCTACCTTACCTCCCCAGGCCAGCTCATCAGGGTTGTACATGTATGGTGTGAAGAAACTGAAGACCCAGGCTCCAATAGACTGAGCGGCAAGACCGATGCCCGCCGACTTGGATCGGAGGCGGACGCAAGAAATCTCGGAAACACCGACCGGGACCGCGCTGGCAACGCCAAAGCTATTGAAGAAGCCGGGCAGGAGGAGTGCGACGCCGACGAACCTGGCAGCTGTATGTTAGTGGTTTATTTTTGAATGGAGACTCTTTCGCGATGCTCACCGCTGAGAGGTGAAGCAAGCCGCGATGGCCATAGCAGCCCAAGACGCAATGTCCAGCACGGCTTAGAAGAATCATGGTCCTTCTGCCAAAACGCGGGACGGTATACCAGGAGGTCACATTTACGACCATGTTGGAGGCAACGCCGATGAGGTTGACCATCAGCGAGTACTTGGCAGGCATCCCGGCCATCGTGAGGAAACAGGCACCGTTCTGCAAGAGAGCCATGCCGACAAATTGCTGAAGGATGTTGAGGAATATGATCGTCCGACGGAGGCTGATACCTTGGAAACACTCGCGATACTTCGGCCGGCCTCTCCCTAGCGCAGCATCGTCATCTTCATGGGCGAGGCTCGCTTGGATTTTTGAAGCATGTTTTGACCGCCGGCGGTTCCTAATATGACCAAAGACTTTTCAGCTTTCTCGATGTTGTCTCGTGAGACCAACCAGACGGGACTTTCTGGAAGCAGAAAAGCTGTAACGAAGGCCACACCCCCAAAAGCCCCACTGCGTGGCCAAAGGTATCTGGTGTGATGTGGATGAGGGTTTGTTGACTTGGTCGAAAAGATCGAGATAGCCAGGAGATTGTCCGAGAGACTCAGATAGCTGAGCCTTGGACACGTATTTTTTTTCCCCCGAGTAAGAGAGGCCCATTGATACTTACCACGTTAAACGCGTAAAATCCCAGCAAAACCCCGCGGAGGTTCTTGGGTGCGATTTCCCAGATGTATGTCTGACAAGCAGACATGAGAGCACCACATCCCATACCGGTAATTATCTTGGACCAATCGGTTCCACAAGCCAAGCCATAGAGCAGGGAGAATCGATGCCCTGCCATAGCCATCACCGAAATCCTGTCTGTTGTTTCGACAGACTCTGGTCAGAGATTTGGTGACTCGAGGCGTTCAAACACGCCGGTATTAGAACGTTCCATCTTACCGAAACTTTGGGAGAGCTGAGATGGCACCCCAAACCACGAGATCGTACCCAAACATTAGCGGCCCGATGTCCGCTATGATGGCGTATAGGACCACCTTCCGATTAGACAGTAGAGCTCCCCGAGGGCGCTCGACAGGAGCTGGCGCATTGTCTTCTGGACAAAAGTCTCGACCATGTGAGTGGTGGGATTTGGTTCGGCGGCGTGTTCCATAGTTGGAAGCAGCACACTCCAAAATGCGCACTCGAGGAGAAAAGGGAGATGCACGTCAGTCTGGTTTACGAGGACTTCTATGCAACGACAACCGCGCGGGCAAAATCTACTTCAAGTAGCTACAATAGACGAGCCGAACACTGAAACTTGGTACTGTTACAGTCGGTATGCGCCCCGGAGTGTTCATTCAGACTCGGGCATATTTCTTCACAAGGCAGACGTCCCTTTCTTTTGTAAGGTTTTTTAATCTCTTTTTGTCGTTATTAGAGCGTACTATACTCGTATGCATACAATCCAATAACATTAAAACATGGGCCAGCACTTGATCGAATCATCCGAGTCCGGCACACAGCGCCCTGTCATCTCGTGAGTTTCTCATGATCGACTCTTCCTGATCTTCCTCCCCGTCCAGCCATGCCGTTGTGAGGGTTTCACGCCCGACAACCCAGGGCAACTCGCGTGATTAAAGCCAATTATGCGGTGGAGGCCTCGAAGTCGAGGGCGGTGGAGGCGTTGCCAGCCTCGGCCTCGTCCTGCTTGATGTTGTTGTCGAGCTTCTTCTGCTCCGCGGCCATCTTGTCGGCGACGTCCTCGCCCTGGGCCTGCTGAGCCTGCAGCTTCAGCATGGTGGCGGTGAGCTTGAGGACCTTGTTCTTGATCTTGCCGCGCTGTTCGACAACTGTTAGCAAAAGCGCTCCGGGATATATGGACCACCCATGTTCTGAGAGAGTAGTGGGAAGACATACCTGGAGGGCATCGGCCTCCTCGCCGGTGGCAGCCTCAATGGCGGGGTTGAAAGCCTCCTTCTCGGCGTCGTTGGCGATCTGGTTGACGCTGTTGAGGAAGTCCAGATCGGCCTTGCTGACGGTGCTCAGGTCGGCGGGGAGACCGGAGAGCTTGTCGAGAGCCTCCTGCTCGGCGGTACCGGCGGTGCCGCCGCTGATGGAGAGGTCGTTGAAGGTCTGAGTGGAGAAGATGTTGTTCTGGCGAGCAGCCAGAGGAGCGGCGGTGGCGAGGGCAGCGAAGCCGGCAGCGATGACGGCGGAGAACTTCATTTTGAGAAGTTGAAGAGTCGGGAACGGCTTGAAGAATTGCCAAAGACTGAGAAGAGACGAAAGAGGGACACGGACCCGGAAGAATAGAATGAATGATCAAGTGCGTTAGGAAGAGATTGAAGACAGCACAGCTGTTTTCTGAATAGAAGAAGAAAACAAACAAGGTTGCAATGATTGTAGAGCGTGATGAGGAAAAGGAAAGAAGAAGCGGACCGAGAGGAAGATCAAGCTGATCTTTATAGATTCTGTCTTTCTTCGGACGATCGGGTCGTCCGTTCACATTAGGTGATGGATGCTAAGTGCATGGTTACTTACATTGGATCATTGGGACGTTTGCCTCCCATCATTCCCACTTTTGGCCATGGCACCCTCTTCGTTCTCGTGATGGACTTGGAACCCCCCATCGAGGCGAAATGCCCAGCCGTCGCAGTCGCAAAGTCGCAAGCGGCCGCTGAACGCGCACCATTCAGACAATAGCCTCAAGATGGGATGACAGGGTTCAGGAAGGCGGTTGAGACGTCAACGTCGCGAACATGTCATCCGCAAAGCCTCGAAGGAGGCCTGAAGTTCGTCACGCATGGGTGAGATGAAGCTGCCAAGGCGTTGCGGCTGCTTCTGCTGGGCCTGATGGTGCAGCTAACCTACGACCGGATCCGGCCACCGCGGCAGGGAATACCCTGACTGAGCGCCTGTCGTTACAACTCTTGAGGCTCGTGAGGCTCCGGCGAGTTCTTCTGGAGACGTAGAGGGGTCTCGTGAGTGGTCGGGCATGAGTGGGAGGACGACGGAAAGATGGGCCCGGGGTTGAGACGGAGCTGAAGCTAGGAGGGGAACCGGGGCTGCAGGAAGGGTAGGGCTATCCTGGATCTCTCTCTCTTTCCTCTCTCTCTCTACCGATCCAATCTTCTGCTGCTGCCTTTTGCCGCATGGGGTTTGCCGCATGGGGACAAATTTAACCCATATCATGTTCCGAGCATCCAATGTTGGTTGAGAATAAGCTGGCGGGAAAGCTCCGAGCTTCTCCACCACCAGGGGAGTTTCACGACCCCCTGCTTCATACTGCCAAGCTTATTTTTCAGACGCTGTGGAGGGGGATATTGCAACGGCACCAGCTTTGTCCGTGCCCACATCTGTCATGCCTTTTTTTTTTCTTCTTCCTTTTTGGTCTTTTCTTTTCTTCTTCCTTGCAGACAGACTCGGCGGGAGATGTCGCTCGGGGGCGAGGTTGGTCCCGCCTCGATGATGCGAATGGAGACGCGGGATCCCTTGGAGATGCCCAAACACGCCGACCAGAAGACGAGAGAATCCGGGACAGCTCGGCAGACTTTCTCGGTTTTTCATCCCATCTCTTCTCTCGCCGATGTGGCGGAAACTTTTTTTTTTTGACGTCAGGTCTGACAACTTGTCAACTGAATCAACTTACTCTTGTTCTCTTGTCCGAACACCACTTCCCGTCGGCAACAGGACATGGCTTGAAGTTCGAAATTAGGTGTTTGGACGGCACGCTCTCTCGAGCACAGCGGGGAAAAAAGGCGCCCGCAGGTTCATGTCGGTCAAGGCTGTCAAGGGCCCGGGGTTCTCTCAAATAAGCAACTTAACCTCGCATGGCTCCGGTCCCTCTCGATATACACGTGTAGATACTTTCGGAATGACAGGAGACTAAGAAAACAAAGTAGATAGATTGCACCCGTTGCTTAGCTATCGCTGGTGCGCTACTGTAATTATTGGCGGCCCCCCCTGGCGTTGGCCTGCGTTTTCCCACCTCCTTGAACTGCCCTGTCGAGTCTCGCCCACCAGCAACCGAGGAACACTGAAACGGCTTGTTGCCCCCCTCAGAGGTCGGGGATGGCTTATTTTTGGGTCCATGCGGATTGTCATATGTGTATCATTATTGTTTGAATCGTGAAAATCCCTGGTATGGACGCAAAGAGGGGGGGGATTTCCCCATGACCTGGCTCAAGGTGTATGTAGTGTATGGTCATTCGCAAATTGCTTTGGGACTGCAGGGACAATAGCAGTCGTGTTTGCTTCTGAAGCATCCATGGCTATAGCGCTCATCCAAAGTTGTCCCTCGACGCAATGCCGGATATATTTTCCAAAGAAGCGACGAACTTGTAACCAGCGCGTACCCGGAATGAGGGACGATATCATCCATCAATAGCAGTCACTCGCTATCGCCATGGTTATGTCGTTGTCGCTGGGTCCTCTTTAGTTCAATTCTTTCTCATTTGTTTTCTGCATGTCGTTTCTTCTCAACTCGTTGCGAAGATAGGGTTGGATCTCTTCCTTTTCAATCTCCTTCTCTTGCCCTACCCTACTCTTGTGACTCTCAATCTTCACGTCACAAGTAGACCGTCACTGCCACAGCTACAACGGTTCCAAAGCCAGCCATTATCAATGGCAAGCTGGCAAACCCGCCGGTCGCTCTGGAGCAGCCGTCGTCGTCGTCGCCGCCACCACCACCGCTGTTGGTCTTGGGCCTCGTCGCGCTGTTGGTGCCGACGTCAATGTCCGCGTCGCTGCCGCCATTTCCAACATTTATCGCGCGCTTACAAACGCCGTTGGCTGATGAAGTCGCTGCTGACGCAGGACCAGTGGAGGTCGACGACGTCTTGGCCGTAGAACTACCGAGCTTGTCGTGGCCGTCGACGATGGTGATGGCGGTGAACCAAGACGCCGACTCGGAGCTTGCGATTATGGATCTGGCGGAACCGACAGAGCATGTTGCCGCCGAGCCGCGCTTGCAGTCGTATGTGTCGGTCCTTTCATGCACGTCAGTTTCCAAAAAAGGTGTACCGTGTCCCAAAAGCTCGTCGAGGAGAGAGCCTTACTTGAAGGCAACCTTGAGGGTTTCATTGCCATATGTCAGAGTCACGCCGCCGAACTGCGCGCAGGAAGACGCCGAACGGAAGTTTGTTGTGCACGCTAACAGGAACTCCGTGGACGAGGGAGCCGCCGTGATGACGGACGCGTAGATGCTTTCGCGAGCGCCAGTGGATTGAGGCGGGAGCCAGACTGTGAACGGCTTGTCCGTCTTGGTCGGCGCTTGCGCCGTGGCTGGGCCGATGAGACCAGCGGCGGCAACGAACAACCGCTTGAACGTCGCGCAAAGCATTGTTTCACAGGGGGGGGGGGGGTTGACGTATGTGAATCAGTGGGCGTCTGGTTGACGCATAGCTTCTTCGTATTCGCGGTCAAACCTTTCCCAGTCATATATATCCATCTTGCATCTCTGAGGGAATTCATTGCCGAGAGCACACCGCGCTCAAAGAGTCATGAAAGACCGCTACAAGTTGCGTACATCCCGCCCTGGGCGGAAAGGGAGGAGGCCTCGTGCTTCAGCCTTCGCCCGGTGCTGCCTGCTGATCAACGGTGGTGATTGGGCGAAAAAGTAGACGTCCGCAGGTGCGAGTGATTTCAACATTGTTCCGTCGAGGGACAGACAACTCTGAATCAGCTGCGGCAGGCTGTGTTGCCGCCCGAAAAAGGTGGCAGACCGCCCGCGCTGCTGGCGCTGCGATGTGTTGGTCCGACATCCAGCATGTCGAATAAACACAACAGGCTGTGCCAAGTTCTTCACCACGGGGTTTCACTATTAACTCATGATTTTGGGGTAATCTCGCCAAAACTGCGCCACTGGCGACTATTGGTCAGAGGAAAGAAAAAAAAAAAAGCACCAACAAGTCTTTCGTTAGTGGCAAGCGAGCTGTGCCGCTCGAGGCGATACAGGGTTTAATTTTTCCGCAGTCTGACAAGTGTGTCAGTTTCACGAACAAACAAAAAGGGCTTATGCATGGCTTGACGATATGTAGGTTTTCGTAGCCCGGCCTACGAAAAGCCTCGCCCGCATTCACAATCGATGTTCCGGATCGCCGATGCAGACGGCCGGGATTTCCGGATCATGCCCGCAGCAGCCCAGCCGGCAAACGGCCGGAGTGGGTCCACGGCTTCGGCCCCGACAGAGGCGTGCGTCGCGTTATTTGATGCCTGGCCGTTCCCTATATCCTACGGTATGCTATTGGAATGCCGGTCCAGGACTATGTAATGCGGCCAGAGGCGTGGCCAGTCGGTAGCGAATGGTATGCTTGACTCATGAGTCGTTGTTGGCGCTGGTAAACATTCCATAAGGGGGGGGGGGAGCTGTCAAAATATTTACCCCCACACCTGCAGTCTTTGCTGCCACGTTCATGAAAAACAGAAATGTCCTGAGATGATGAGATTCCTGATAACGGGCGGTTGGCTCACACCACCAACCAACACCGCCTTGCTTCTTCTGCATGACACACCCATCGACGAAGAGAGTGAGGAGGCGCGAGTGGGCTGTGCCCCATCAAATCAATGAACAAACCAATCAGGGCTGCAGGTCGCGTGACATTCTTCTGTTGGGCCCGAAGCGCTTAGCACGGCGCGTCCCGTCTTGCCGACATGATGAAAGCTTGCTGCTTTTGCCTCGTCGCGCATTTGTCCGCTCTCTAGAAGATCCACCGCCCCAACTTCGTTCGAACTTCTTCAAGCCTCTGGCTCCTTTTCAACGTTCCATGACATCCGGCTCTCTCTCTCTCTCTCTCTCTCTCTCTCTCTGCGGGATAGACCACAGCGACGAGCATGTCCATGTCCGCTTCCCTCAGCCCGAGATACTCGCCACATACTCTATCCGGAAATGGCTCACCTGCCGACGACGAAGGCATCGGCGACGACAACGACTCTCTGCTGTTCGGCGAGGAGCCCGACGGATGGAAGTCCATGACTTCCTCGATCAAAAATCATGTTCACTTCAGCGGCAGAAGGTACGTCTCGAACCTTCTCTTCTGGTCTTTCGTCTCACCGCCAATTCCCCTGCTGCCTGTGTGGATTTGAGGTCTCACGAGCATGTAGATATCATCGGTACCGCGATGGGAAGTATCTTTTCCCCAACGACCACATTGAGCAAGAGAGGGAGTATACCAAACATGAGATGATTACTCTCTTAAACGAAGGCCGGTCCTTCCTTGCGCCAATTGGAGACCGTCCTCAGAAGATTCTCGACCTAGGGACGGGTGTAGGTAAGAGTGCTTCCACAGGAAGAAATCTGCCTCTTGCTGACCAGTCCTCGAAGGCGCATGGGCCATCAACGGTGAGCGAGCTCTGGAACCGCAAGTCTTTTCTCAGACACTGATTGATGTTGTTGTTGTCGTTGTCAGTCGCGGACGCATATCCTGGAGCCCAAGTAGTGGGCGTTGATTTGTCTCCCATCCAACCAGACATGTAAGTCTACACTTTCAGGTTACCCAGCAAATAAATGTGCATGACTAAAAATTAGACAGGATACCCAGCAATGTAGACTTCCTAGTTGACGATATAGGAGATGATTGGGTGGATCCGGTAAGACCGCAACAGGAACTCACCTCGGATACTTCGCGAGATGTTGACAGCGCCTGTGACTTTTCAGATCAGCAACGACTTTGACCTAATCCACGCTCGAGATTTCTTGCCCGTCACAACGGATGCCCCCACAATACTAGAACGGTCATACAAGTAAGTCATCATGGCTTTCGCCTCGCCGGGAGTCGCTGCTACGAGGTCGTCTACTGACTTCGCGTTAGTCATCTCAAACCGGGGGGCTGGATCGAAACCCAGGACTTGAGCGGCGTCGTTTCTTGCGACGACGGAACAATGTCCCCAGAAGGGCCCCTTGCTCAATTCTGGACGCTGATGCAAACGGCGATGCAGCGTGCTGGCTGCGATCTCCAACTGGCGCCAAAGATAGGGGACCTGTTGCACCAAATAGGCTTCATCAACGTTCAGCGCAGGGTATTCAAAGTTCCGATAGGGCCATGGCCGGAAGGTAATGAGATGCGGCGGCATATAGGAGGGCAGATGCGCGACGTGTTTGCGGGCTTGCTCGGGGCAGCCGGTGTAAAGCTGTTCCCGACCTTGGGGATGAGCGAGGCTCAAATTCAAGATTTCATAGGGACTGTGCGAGAGGCTTTAAACGATGGTAGTGTGCATTCATATATGTTGTTTTACTCATGGGTTGGGCAAAAGGCGAATTAGGGCATATTTGGGCGCCGATAGCTCACCGAAGCGGATTTCTTTGTTTCATTTAATCTTTCTCCATGCGACCCTGACAGGGACATTGAGAACTAAATCAATTAGGAAATAGCGTTCGATATAATATCCTTTCAACTTCAGTCTGTCTGCCGTTGCACTGTGAACATATACGTATTTCCAGGAATTGCCAGGATCCTTCTTCATTCTACAAAGCCTCAGCTTGGAATGATCAGAGCGTCTGCGTCGCAAGGGGTACCTGAGTTGACCTTCATGAACCCGCGCTGACTAGAATAAGCTGCATTGGAAGTCCAGTGACCTTGGTTATTTCATTGTCACTCCTGCGTCCCGGCTCTACAACTCCATAGACTCCTGTATATTCTGAGGTTTCGCACAATGTCGAGTAGGAATTAGGCAAAAACATACAAGCCTTACTGCTGAGTGCGCATATTGCGGCCTCCTGATGCCTCGGAGTGATACGATGTGCAAACGCGGCGCTATGGTAAGGCACTAGAATTGTTTGTGCTGAGACTTTATATGGTTGAAAATGGTTTGTATTTGTATGCAGATTGGGTCTCATCTATTGCGCCCCGTCCGTCCTACTCCAAACCCATCGGGCCCAATTTCGACAACTCCGTACGCCAGGGAACCAGCTCAGTACTTTTGCCAAGTTAGTGCCAGTTACGATTGCACTCCTGCAGATACCTCGTAACCTCAGTCCTCGTTGCGTAATTTAATTTGCCACCCTTCGGCTGCCGCTCACTACGACCTTTGTTGCGGCTGTTGCTATTGTGTTGCATATTCATGTTTTTATATACTATTCTTTGGTACCACTTCCTTATTGAACTTAATAGAAGAGCCCTTTACCTTCTATAGAGACATCGCAGCGTTAAATACTACGATCATCACTACCATCTCATGAAGAGCTCAAATGCCCAGTATAACGCAAAGGTCTTATATATCCACGAGGTGGCAATTCAGGACTATTGTTTTCAGCCAAAGCAATAGTCGTTTGCTGTGCAGGTGTGGACGCGGTGAGGTCTGGAAGACTTCATGAACTTGGTTTTGAACGGAACCCGGCAACCAAGAGTTGAGCCCATGCCTGGGTCTACCTCTATCACCGACACTGGCCGTAAATCCTCATGATACTTATTTTGGTATGCTGGGCAGATTTTCCCCCGTAGCCGCCTTGACAGCTCTCCTCTCCCGCCTGTTCTTATTGTATTTCCGTATGCAGCACCACATACACGAGCCGATCATGAGAGCCCCGATGGTAGGCATCCCACTCATCAAGATGTACTGCGCACCCTTCTCATAAAATGCACGCTGCTCGCTGCCCGGTCAGGGTCGTACTGACTGTCGGGGAGGCTTTGGCCGGGCGTCCACTCCGGCACCCTCATGTCGCTGGCCAGTGTGGGCAACTTCGGATTAAACGTTGCTATGTTGGACGCGGCCCACGTCACGGCCCAGGCGTCTTGCACCATGGCAGTGTGTCTTGCGTTCTCGCCTGACGTCTGGGAGGCGGCCGCGGTCGTCCAACCCGTTCATCCACACTGGGGAGCCAGCGATGAGATGCCGTCGCATGTCCCGACCCGCAGGTGGAAGAAGTCGCTGGACCGGTAGTTAGCGGCGTAGCTCTCTAGAGGAGAAAATGAAGAGAACGAACCTTTGGCAGCAGTAGGCCGTCGATGCTGCTAGCGATATATTTCCGGCCACGCCATTGTAAAACCATCCATCAGGACACACTCCCGGTCTGAACTTGAGACGGCTCTCCGGAGCTGCATCATTCCACGAGGAAAGAGTGGCATGATGCGGCGGGATTGGAGAGAGTGTAGGCTCGCGTGAGGTGGTTGTCGTCGCGTGCTGGATGTTGTGCCGCTGGAAGACATTGTTGTTGTTGTAGTGAAACCTACCGGAACCAGAACATTAAAGGGGACACACAACTTAACCGGCCTGTAACGCAGCTGGAGAGCTCTGCAAAGGTTGCATGGCCACGGGACCTCGAAAGCGCACCCGTCGATACGCGTTCGTGAGGCGGTCCGAAACCTCCACCATATAGCTGGTCTCACCACTCGTGACATATAAGATGAAGTCGTTGATGGAGCAAAAGGCGTTATCCAGATCGCTGCGTCCTTCCAACTTTGCGATGATTGGTTGCCAACAGCGCAGGTTCGCGTACGGTCGCGTTCGGGCCTTCAGGTCTCGCCGGATGTCGCTCTCCATCTCTGGGCAAATCAGGAAAATCGCGATCTCGCCCAAACTCCTCCATAGGTCCACGACCCGTACTGCCTCGGGAGACACCCTCATCAAGAACTGTGACCCGGTGCCCATGATCTGCTTGAGCTGGCCGGGGCCCACGTTCTTCATGCTTTGAGTCAGCGCTTCCAACTGAGCGAAAACAATGGAGGCCGCCGTGTCTCCTGGGCCGATGCCGTTGATGGCTGCATTGAGCACTATCCTGTCGGCAGGTTGCTCGATGTCGGGCCTCAAAGGTTGGGAGGCTGCGATCAGTCTGTCGATGCAGAACGAGGATGAATCAGAAAGCCAAAGTCGCCGGTTCACATTGGCGCCGAGTTTCGTGAGTCTCCTCACAACGCAAGGTACGTTGTTGACAGCTGCAACCATGAGGGGAGTGACTCCTTCGGCGGTCGAAGCATCTTGATCCGCCCCAAACTCCATCAACTTGGATATGATTCCGACGTCGCGGGCGACATGGAGAGGGACTGTCCCGAACGAGTCGGCCACATTCGGATCGGCACCCCTTTCTAGCAAGAGGGTAACAATAGCGCGACTACCGCCCTTGACGGCGACGATGAGAGGCGGTGTCCCGTCTCGATTTCGATAATCAATATCTGCACCATCTCGCAGCAGGGTGCCGAGTATGCCGGCTTCAAGTTGTGCCCTACTTAGGTTGCCATGGTTTCGACAGGCAAACTGGAATATGGTTTCTGAGTGGGCGCCGCAGACCGCATCAAGGGAGTACCCTCTGGCTTCCCGCATCTTGCCAAAGGATTCCACATCGTTCGCCTCGATAGCGAGAAACACGGGTGGCTTCCCTTCATCTGGAGATGCCATGACGTCCGCACCGCGCTCGATAAGGTCCTCCGCGATAGACACCAGCTCATTCGAGTGTTTTCCTTTGGTGTATAGCCTCGTCATAACTATCTGGAGAAGAGTCTGTCCATTCCCTAGCGTAGCGTCGATATTACACAGGTAATGACTGAGAAACTTGACTGACCTCTCACAAGCGCACGTGGTCCTCACCCTCTTGGTCTCTTGGTCATGGCGATCCCAAAGCTGATCTATCGCATAGCGGGCAGCGCTGTCGACGAATTCTCTCTCAGACATGGTGAACCTTGGGAAGTCTTCCATTTTCCCAAAAGGGGGTCTTTGTACGCCAAGAAGAAGACTGAGATCATCCATGTTTGGTTGACTTCGCGTCTCCAAGAGATACAGGGGTATGAGCGGGCCTAGGTCTTGCCCAGAAAGGTGGAATGCTTGTTCGGCGTAGGGATTGAGCTGAACGAATTTGTTCTCCACTTTCTGGTGTTCTTTGGCGAGTCGTATGGCTGTAGCAAAGACCTCAGTCATCGACAAATGTTGTTCACTGCAGATATGGTGTCGGAAAAGAAGCCCATGGCCGTTTCGAATCGCCCACTCTGTCACAGAGGCAACAGAGTTTGGCTCCCACGGCAGCGCGTCTGACACCAGCGCTACAGAGCCGCCTATCAATAGCTTCCAAAGAGAGTATGTTGCCTCATTCATACCTTCATGGAAGGTCTTGCTTATTTCGAGCCAGTGTTCCTTGGCATAATTCAGAAACAGCCGTATCTCGCCAGTGTCGGTCTCGTTCCCCTTCAATCTATAAGATTGGAGGTCGGATACCAGGCGATCCAGATCAACCATGGAAGCCTCAGGCCGTCTATCGGTCGATAATATGGAGAAGATCTTGGTAGAAAGGGATGTTCTTCGGAATGATGAGCCGACTACCACTTCCGGAACATTGGTCAATGAACTCTTTCGCGATTTCGAGATTTGATTTTCAAACACGGAGTAGTTGAGATAGGTCACACAAATCGCCCCCAGCGTAACTTGAGCATTGGAAAATTCAAAGTGGAAAGGTGCGGCCTGGGGTGTTGACGGAGGTTGGGTGAGGTGCAGGAAAGCACTGTGGTGGATAAATCGAGCGCAGAGATCCTCTTCGTCAATGTCAATGAGGCTTCCGCCATACTGCGATGCGAGACTCAATCCAGATTCGGTAAACGTCGATGAGTTCCACGCTAGGTTCCCCGGGTCAACATTGACCGCGACGCGAAGCTCGTCTAGGCTCAACGCCGGGTCGGCAGCGGCAACCAACTGGAATATGCGAGAACCGTATCGCAGATCCGGAATCCTCAGTAACGCTTGGTCGAACGCCTCGGGTAAATTCCGCGGGAGGTTGTTCAGAATGTCGGCAATCTCGGCGTCGGAACGAAGGCTTTGCGCGTACTTTGGGCAGATTGTTTCGGCTTGTAGTGAGAGCCATAGGAACATTCCCTGGCAACCCAAGAGCAGCTGTTTGGTAATGAGCTGTTCCATTTCAGGGGACAGTTTCCGAATCGAATTCCATCGCTCGACTTCTGAAGAGATGTAGCTCGACATATCCTCAGATCTGTCAACGAGCTCCATGGAAATAATATGCGTAACGCCGAGGATACTTCTGGCGTATGCTCGACACTCCGATGTTGGTCGAGAAGAGCAGAATAGGAGGACGTGGCGATATTTCATCAATTTTTGCAGCTGCGAGAATAAATCTTCGACCTCTTCCAGAGAAGCTTCGTCCAACCCATCGAGCACAAAGATTCCATGCCAATCGTCGGGCGTTACCTGAAGCAGCATATCGACGTAAGGTTTGGAGTCCAGCATCTGGGTGGCGGTGTTTGTTTGAGAAAGAAATTTCCCTAGTTGGGTAGCCATGGCTTCGTTTCGCAGGACCTGATAAACCAAGCTCCCAAGGATGTTTTCTGATAGCACAGTTCTTTGATTACTGCTTCTGCAGAAAACATGTGATACTGTCGTTAGATTTCCATTTGTAGTACTAGCTATTGGCCCTGTTAGTACTTGTATTTGTAAGAAGCATCACATTGACTAGAAGAGAACATGCAAAATCCGAACATGCAGTCTTACCATCTTGGTCCCGTCGTCCCTCTGACAGGATGAGATTGGCCACAGCAGATGCCATAGTTACCGATTTCCCGGAACCTAGGTTTCCTTGAAGCCACAAAGTCGCCGAAGTCGGGGACTCTAGCCACGTAGAGTAGGTTGGGTGGTCTAGCATCCAGGTGGACGCGCCTCGCTTCCGCTCTCGACGCCAAATAGAGTCGAACTCCCGCTGGTAAGGCGACAAATACTCCATGAGGCGGTGTTTCCGGGCTTCTCTATCTCGATGGGCAGCCTTTTGCGAAAGAGATAGTTGCAGCCTGTTGAACCTCTCTAAACTGGACGACTGGTGCTGTAAGCCCGACTTGGCGACGAGGATGGCTACTCGCTTTTCGATCAGTTGACCCCATTGAAACAGCTGAGACTCGAGCGGTTTGAAAGTTGTCTCGAAGTTGGATGTGAATGAAGCCGCGAACTGTGATGCGATGGATCTCGTCGCGTTTGTGGCAATCCTTTGACAAAGACTAAGCATGGTGATGGTGTACTCGCACATGTAAGTCTGCGTCTCGCGACATTTCGGAAAAAGCATGACGAAGTCCCGATGTAGTGTCATTGAACCTCCAATCCTCAGCAGCATTGCAGACACCTTGTCAAAGTAGGACAGGAAGCCCAAAGATACCTGAAAGTCGTAAGCGTCTCCTGATGGTTTCTATGTACGTGGCAATGGCTGCTTACCTCCAAGGACATTCGAACAACTGCCCATACACCAGATGCGAGCAGATTCTGGGTACCGCCGATGAGTACATCGCCCATGGGTGCGAACTGCTGCATTCTTTCCAATAATCCGATGAGCCGCGTGGCGTGATTCCTCCAAGATTTGTGGCGCCTGGCCCCGTCACGGTTGATCTCTTCCGTAAGTTGAACGACTTTGACTATCGTCGGTGGGCTTTGCGTCTCAAGGTTCTTGAAGCGGGCGCGTTGGTCTTCGCCATAGTTGTCACCGATGAAGCGTTTGAAGTCGCATATAGCTTTCGAAAGTCGAACTTCGGGCTGCAAACTGCCTACAGCAGTCACGGCCGATGTGTTCTCCATGACAGAAACGTTTAGTATATGCTGCGGGGGAGGCTCAATGGCTCATGGAGACCGTCCAGAAACAACCCTGTCGTACCGATTGTGATACTAGCCGGCGACTTGATGTATGGGACATTCAACCAGCGGTCAAAGTGAATTACCTGCCTCTTGTTTCGTATGTTGTTGGAAAAGGCCCAAGATGTCTGGAGTGGGCCATAGTCGATTTCAAAATGATCGTGATAAGGTAGTCGGCGAAAATCAAGCTTAGTTTGTGGGGCAAACGTGCTAATGCGAAAGAGAAGTATTTTAGCGTCTTGGAAAGGGAGACGGTGTTCTGCTCAGCAGATGTGTGCCACCTCTGCCCCCGCGATTGCAAGCCCCATTCTGGAGGATTTGCAGATCGATGCCTCCGTATGACGCCAAGAAGATGAGCTGCATCAGCTGAGGGCACCCGACACGTGTACCCAGGAACAAAGGTATTTGTATGGCTGATGGGCCCCGGCGAAAGGATCCCTTTGCAGCTATGACTGGTGTTGATCAACCAAGAGATAAGGGATGTAGGGGTAACAATTGGGCCAATGTGTAAGGCGGACACCGACGGAGGCTGCCTTCGTGGCGCAGACATCGCAATATAGCAGTCTTTCGAACTTCGCCCCAGGCAGTGCAAGCAACGGTTGCCTACGCTGTCACATTGCAGTATTGGACTCTGGAGCAGCGGACGCTGAAACGTCGTGATCTGTATTTATTAACAGCGATGCAGGCAACAGCTCCGGCTTAGAAACAAGGTATAGACCGGGATACAATAATCACTGATACTGCGCTGCCTGATATCTTGGTTACCAGCCTGTCCAATAAGGACACGAAATTCAGCAAACAAAGCTTGGAATTCAAAATTCGAACAGATTAGCCACATAGCCACAAGAAGAAATGTTATCGGGCACAGTGGACAAGACGGGTTCAGTCAGCTGAGGTGTATAAATGATTCGAACGCCAGGTGACGTAGCACGTTTGTGTTGGGTCTTTGCCTTTTGAATTCACTCTGTATTGGAGCTGGTGCAATGGCTCTACGTGGCGCCGACACACACTTTATCATCAAGGAATTGTATTTAAGCAGCAAATCCAGGGTCATACATTTGATATAGCGAAACACAGGCGGTACACATGTACGCATCACTGCCCTGACTTATGCCCTTTCTTCCATCTAGATCTCGAATAGGTTCTGAAAATCATCAGATACGTGTACGTTGTCATTTAGTTGCTTTGCCCTCAAATAACTCCCTGCAGAAACAACTCAAGCTCAGACACAAATGTCGAGTTATCATCGCCACTGGTGCAGAAAAAGAAATTTCATCGAATTCTGGGGGAAAAGGGGGGAAGTTGATTCCGGCACTCCCTTATTCAATAGATAATTCCAGTGGGAGATTGCGGGCCTCTTGGAGACGACTTGGCATAACAACTCTTGAGAGTATCGTCGTCGCCTATGCACACCATAAGTGGCCAATATGAGCGTAATAGGCCAACTATGTCCACCCAAATAGTGTTTACTTTATCCCTATTGATGTTTAACAGAAACTCCTCCAAATTATGCAGAAGTTCCAACGGTGCCGCCGCTGGCAAGACAGTGCATGTTCATTAAATCGCATCGCTATCTCTGCGCCAAGAGCAGATAGGCGTCTTCAGACACAGGACCATGGAATTCTCGGGATCTTATCCTGGTATAAGATTCCGGGAAAAATGATAAGTCTGCCGTTTTCCCCGACTTGCCCGCGAAACTAACGCTGTCTGTACTAACAGCGGCCTGCATGTGTTCCATCGCAGCAACCCTAATTACGTATTTATGAATAAAGGTTCGTCCGCAATCCAGTCCCTGGGAAAGGTTCGTCCGTATGTGCTTCGGCAATATCAAAGGGCTAAGCTACTGTCAGACGGAAGACTGTGATTTGACGGGCTTGCGAGGAGGATCTGCATTTAACTATGTAACCACAGGTCGTTTTCTATGCGGTGACTGCTTAAGTTTGGTTCTACGGAAATGAAACAAGCAACTACCTACCAGGCTACCCCGCCCCCCTCGCGAAGGAGCACGTTATGCGATGGAGGAGGAGAAAGTCAAAGGGAAATGGCCGATCAAGGTTTCCATCGCGAAAGCTTAAATGAAGAAAGGGTTCGATCTAATTCTCCGTACTTCGCGGTACTATCCAAATCGATAAAAGCGGCAGGCTGCGCTTCAACATGACCATCCCACGTTCCCGGCCCGCTTTTGTCCATTACTGTGATCATCTGATCAGAGTAACCCTCCCCATTTGTTCTCAAGAACCAGATGAACGCGCGCCAGTATCGTTCGTGTTAGTAACAAGACTCGACTGTTCTCAAAATGTACATGTCTGGTGCTGTCGAAACCATGAGGTTGCTGAAAACGGCTTTGATGGCATCAATGCCGTCGATGGCCCGGGGGGCCAACGTTTTACCGGGTCCACTCACGCAGCATGTCAACATCTTCACCGGAACGGCGCAGAACAGCGATCCCGGAAATGTCTTTGCGGGAGCCTCGGTGCCATTCGGAATGGCCAAGGTGACTATTCAGGTGGCGGGCTACTCTCCGGCAGGTTATGTCTCTGAATCAACCGAGTTGACGCGTGGGGTGTCTCCTCTGCATGATTCCGGTACTGGAAGTTCGGCGGGAAGCTACGGGAACTTTTGCATCATGCCTGTTGTCTGTAAAGAGTTCTCGCAGTGTCCCACGCTTGAATCACCTAGGTCTCAGCGGCGAACCGGTGACGGCAAAAACGACACGGGCTTCCCAGGCTACTTCAGCACACCGCTGGCCAACGGTGTTCGGATCGAGCTGGCTTCTACCCAAGCAGCGTCGCTTGAGCGGTATACCTTCCCACAAGGCGTGACGCCTACGCTGATCCTGGACTGGACCGACGACTCGCAACATTCGTTCCGACATGGAGAGATGCGCGCTGACTGGGCCGCACAACGAGTCTTCATGAACGGAACGTTTCGTAGCAGCTTCGGTCCCGGCCAGTTTACATACACGGCCTTTCAATGCGTCGACTTGGCTGTAACCGGCACCATAACAGAGCGCGCTTTCTTCGGAGGCAACACGGACGATTTGGATTCGGTGCGTTTCGACCTGGATCACTGGAAGCTTGCCCCCGTAACCGAATTAGAGCAACCGTTACAAGCCGGTGCCATTGTCCGGTTTAAGCCACCTTCCAATGGCAATTCGGTACTTGTGCGTCGCGGGGTCTCGTATATTTCGTCAGACATGGCGTGTAAGAACATGGAGAGGGAGATTCCACACCCCGACTTCGACAAAGTAGTCATGGACAGCAACGCGCTCTGGGAAGAAAAGCTGGGCCGCATCAAATTGTCCGAAGACACTCCAGACCCTATCCGGAAACTGTTCTACACGTCCTTCTATCGAACTTTCCTGTCGCCCAACAATGCTACTGGCAATGCCCCACCTCCCTTCACGGATTCGCCGCATCCATATTTCGACGGTCTTTACTGTTCTTGGGATACATATCGAACTTTGTTTCCATTGATGGCTCTAACTTCCCCACGCGAGATGGCTCAGATTGTGGATACCTATGTCGATGGATACCGCAAAGAGGGCTGGCTGCCGGAGTGCCGAGCAAACAACGTCCGTGGCTGGGTCCAAGGAGGAAACAACGGAGTCCCCATCGTCGCCGACTTTGTTGTCAAGTATTCAGCCCATGCAGACAAGCTAGGGGTCAAGCTTGACGACTTTTGGGAAGCGTTAAAGCACGATGTCAGCGAGACACCGCCGAATTGGGATTATGAGGGACGTCGTACCGAAACATACAACAAGATAGGCTACATTGCCTACAACTTTCTCGATACCAACTCGAGAGGACAGAGAACCCGCGAGGCAAGCAGGGGACTCGAATACGCCTTCGGAGATTTCACAGTCGGTATGGTAGCCCGGGCCCTTGGCAAGCCTGCGAGTGTTTCGGAGGAGCTGTTCAACCGCAGCCTATCGTATCGCAACAACTTCAATCCAGACCTCAAGTCGGACGGATTCTCCAATTTCGTGGCAAGAAGGTTTCTCAACGGCAGCTTTCCGCCCTCTCAACCGATCGACTGCTCCCCACGGGACACCAACAGTTCCCGCCCTTGTAGTCTGCAATACACGAATACTTGGGGCATTTATGAGAGCTCCAGCTGGGAATACAGCCTGTACGTACCTCACGATGTCAAAGGTCTTGTTGGGCTCCTGGGCGGCAACAAGACCTTTGAGGACCGCTTACGCCGCTTCTTCGACGCGGGTTACTACCTTCCGGGCAATGAGCCAAGCTTCCAGACGCCTTCGCTATTCCATCACATCGGAAAACCAGCCGATTCAGTCCAACAAGTCCGCCGCATTGTATACGACAATTTCAACCTGACTCAAGGCGGCTTGCCTGGGAACGACGACAACGCCGCCATGGCTAGCTTGCTTACGTGGTATCTGCTCGGCTTCTATCCCGTGCCTGGCTCAGGCGAGATGCTGATCCTATCGCCGTTCATGCCGGGATATGTTGTGAACAACGAGTTGATGGGAACCGTCAACGTGAAGGTCACAGGGTTCGATCCAGCAGGGTTGGCACGCGACATCCCTTCCGGCGCCCGCGCTTACGTCGATACTGTGAAACTCGATGGTGTGTCTAAAGGCCGATGCCGTATCGATTTTGGGCAGTTTTTTGCCGCAAAAGAGGTTGAATTCGTCATGACAGATTCGAAGAAAGAAGGATGCGACGGCCAGGAGCCCAGTAGTATAAGCGGCGGGGGGTTTATGTGACCATTGATTACGCGCGGCCATTGGCAAAAAGAGCTACTCCTTCTCACGTTTGATAGGTTGTCAACCCAGAATAGTAACGTCTTCTCATGCCTTCGGACGCCAATCATGCTTATAGAAACAATCTCTATGACCTGCTTGCGAGCTTCAAAACGGCACATTGGTACTATCTAGCTACCAAGGCAATTCTTTTCCAAGTTTAGAAGCTTAGAGTACCTAAAGCAGAACAATGGCTGTAAATGCAGAGCAAACACCAAATATCATTGAAGCTGGCAATGCAATGAAGACAACTACAAGGCACGCAAATGGGACTCATCATCATCCGCATCCACTTCGATCGCGTCGTCCATACTGAAGTACTCATATGCGAACGGAGGACGGTGAGATCTTGACTTAGGCTGCGACATCTCATGGCACATCTCAAGCTCCTGGAATGACGCTAAGCACAAGCATTGCCGTAGGTCGCAGTATCACTACTATCGAGATGGGAAGTACCCCTTTCCAGGAATGAAATCCAGCAGAATCGTGAATATTACCGCTGCCATCAGGAATCCCGAGAAAAGAGGTCCCACTGAGGTGAAGATCTGGATCAACGTGTTGCGCCGAGCCAGTTCATGAGGTTTGTAGTAGCTCGGGCAGACGTACATAACGGCTGGAAATGACCAGCCTCAAATAGATCAACACTGCAAGGTAATTGGCGGCTGTAGTGCATCAAGTAGCAGGAGTTTGAATGCACAAAAAGCGGAAAACATAACGCTGTTTGACGTCCTTCACACCAGCAGAAGCGAATGTGAAGATGGTCCAAGCCAACTCGAGAAAGGCGATGTACTGATGTAGAGAGGAGCATTGAGCTTTAAGAAGGCAAGTTGAATGTTACTCTGTTGCTTGCGTATGGCTTTTTGTAACTTACTCTAGTAAGAAGCCGATTGGACGGAATTTGCCCGAACACGTTACACGTACGCAGCGCTCCATACAGCATTCGCGTAGTTGAGCTCTCGTCCATATAGTGCCAGGTCCCCCTTCATCCCGCTATCTAGAATACTATTTCCGGTGAAGTCAACGTGATTTTGCGTACTATCACGTACTGAATGCGTTGGTGATATTGGCTTGGTCAAGGTAGCAACACATAATGTCAAGCGCAGATAAAGAGATCGGTCAGATCGAGTTTAGGGAGGAATTAAGCTTTTTCTTTAGGAACATTAAGACCTGTTTGAGAGTTTAGGGACCCTCTGATCCTCATGGCAATCTTGTGTAAGCTCACTGGACCAAAAGAATAATCTCCAAGTTCGTTTAGACTCTGCGTATAATCCGTGCCACTGCGGTACTGTTTATTGGCCTCAATAGGGTTCCGGTTTCCGTTCTTGGGGGCGGTTGAGCTGACCACAAGGTCTTTCTCGATTGACTGGGACATGCTTTTCTTTTGCCAATATTGTGTATGTCAAGGCTATGAGAGAATCGCCTCGTTAGACCGGAAAACAAACCAAATGATTGTGTTTTGTGATCGAGGGCAATATTTCGAGATGAGCTTTTCGCTACAACGTGACTACGTGCCTGATTGTAAAAAGTATCCTCTATTTCGTCTTCAGCGGGCCGCATGGCGACATTGAGCATGGACTGCATCTACTCGCTGGACAGACAGACAGTTTGCGGTGGGAACAAGAATGCTTACTCGTCATGTCGGACTTGCAGTTGATATCGTAGGTAACCGTTCGGTATCTGTGCAAGGAGCCGAATCGTTCAATGATATCAGGGATATCGAAAGCTGGGGTTCGGTCTTTGAAATGTGCGTTGTGCAACACCGATTGGGACATGATGCTACGCTACTAGGCACTTCTGAAGACCATGGCATACTACGCGCTATGGCGTGCTACGTGCTTCGGTCAAACTCCGTGTCTCTGAAATCTTCGTTGGTGTTGTGTCAAGGCGCAACTTATTGCTCTGACTTAAGTAAAAGTCGTCTGGAGTTGAGATTGCAGGTGCGTTGTGGTCTTTTGCGAAAGAATTAAAAATTTCCTATTACGGATATGCATGTTCACGGCAACTCTCGCCATATCGAAACTTGTGGGGATACTTTACTCGATCGTTACTTTAGCGTGACTGAGAACATAATCTTGAATCATCTTCGTACGCGCGTATGCCCCGAGCTGGCTAATTTACCTTGACGAAGCTGCCAGGACCAAAGACATCCCATGCACCCTCCTGCCCCAATGAATGCAACGCCTGTAAGCTTCATCGTTTTTCATATTTTAGAATCTCCATGAAAAAAGAAAAAAACCCCCCCGAAGAAGTCAAGCTGGTATTAAGAATGAAAGACCTAAGTCAAGAGACGTGAATATCGTTTGCTTGGCGGACGAGTACTAATGGGCAGGGACCTTTGCACCCAGTCTTCACCTTCGTTTCGTTCTATTTCAACCAGCGAAACGCAAGTTAGCGCCTATGCTCAGTAAAATAAGCAGAGACGAGTCTAGTGCCACGCAAACAATTACCAATACGAATGCGGCAATATTAGAAATCGACGAAGTATTTTGGTGCCCATATGTAATGCGACCTGTTCCGAGACAATTCCAAGATGAACGGCGACCACAAAAACCGGGTGCGGAGCGGGGCGGCGTCCTGTTTATTGTCCGGGCGGGGGCACTTCGGTCCTGTCTGGACACGGGAGTGGCCGGCTCCGATTGTGGGGCACTAAAATGATTGAGTCCCGTCTCAAACTCCCGTGTTTCCGATTGACGTAAGTAAAATATGCCATTGGTGAGTCATATCCAAGTAAAGAATATGTAATTGTCAGAATGCTTCGTGCACGTGCGAGATGAGATCAGGCCGGCAGCGGCACTGCAGCCCGGGTTTATGTTTCATTCTCGATTGCATTCATCTTGCATGGAAGGAGAAATGACTCTGATAACGAACGGGCTGGCCTCTCGAAATTCATCTTGTCCGCCACTTACCATCCGATCCACCAGCATAGTCGATAACCTCAATGGCGCCCCTCGACCTTCAGAAGCGTGGCAAGGTCGCCGCCAGCGAACCGTATTACGACCTCGGAAAACATTCGATGCCAACCAGCACAAAGAGCGTGGATGCCCAAGCATGGTTTGACAGAGGCCTCATCTGGGTCTATTCCTTCAATCACAACGAAGCTGCAGCCTGCTTTGCCCAGGCCACTTTGCACGATCCGGACTTTGCCCTGGCCCATTGGGGCGTGGCTTTCTCGTCGGGCCCGAACTACAATAAGGTCTGGCAGGCCTTCGACCACAACGATCTCCGGACATCGCTGCGAAAATGTTTCGACTACTCGCGCAGAGCCAAAGAACTGTCTTCGCACGCGACGCCACTTGAGCAAGCCCTCATTGGAGCTCTGGTGCACCGCTTCCCCAGCAGGGACGACATTCCAGAAAGCTTCACTCCCTCGGTCAAAGCTTATGCCGAGGCTATGCGACAAGTCTTTCATCGCTTCGGAAAGGACAACCTCGACGTCGTCACCCTCTCAGCGGATGCATTGATGAACACGGCGCCGTGGGGACTGTATGAGGCCCGTACCGGCAACCCGAACCTGGAGACGCCGGTGTTGGAGATATCGGAGATCCTCGAGGGGGGCTTGAGGATGCCCGATTCCAAGTGTCATCCAGGCATTCTGCACATGTACATCCACCTCATGGAAATGTCCAAGACGCCAGAGAGAGCCATAAAAGCCGCCGACTATCTACGAGATCTCGTGCCTGAAGGAGGTCATATGTGTCATATGCCTAGCCACATTGACGTTCTCATCGGCGATTACCGTCGCGCGCTTCATTCGAACCTGAAAGCCACAATCGCGGATGACAAGTACTACGCGATCAATGGCGGCAGCAACTTCTACTCGTTTTACCGCATGCATAACTACCATTCGTCGGTGTACGCCGCCATGCTGGCTGGGCAGTCCGAGGCAGCTCTAGAGGCAGTATCGAGAATGGAGTCCACCATCACGGACGAGATGCTGATGATGAAGTCTCCCCCGATGGTGGATTGGTTGGAATTCTTCAAATCAGTTCGCGTTCACGCCCTCATCCGATTTGGGAGGTGGGAGGAGCTGAAGGAACTGCCCGTTTCCGACCAAAAAGACCTCCACTGCGTCACGGTTGCAATGACCTACTATGGAAAGGGCATCGCTTACGCCGCCACCGGTGACATCGACAACGCCGTCCACCAGAGAGCCCTTTTCCGAGAAGCCGCTGAGCGTGTTCCTCCTACTCGATTGATCTTTCCCAACAAAGTGGTGAAGCTGTTGAAGATTGCTTCGGCAATGTTGGACGGCGAGCTTGAATACAGACGAAGGAACTTCGGTGCGGCGTTCGAGAGCATGCGCCTCGCCGTCAAGCTCGAGGACGCCCTGATTTACGCAGAACCGTGGGCTTGGATGATGCCGACACGCCATCCTTATGCGGCGCTTCTCCTGGAGCAAGGCCATGTCGAGCAGGCGGCGGCGGTATACGCCGAGGACCTGGGGCTCAACGAGAATCTGGTCGGCGCACACCAGCACCCGAACAATGTTTGGGCGCTCCATGGATACCATGAGTGTCTTGTTCGTCTTGGTCGCAAAGTGGAAGCCGCCCTGATTCAGACGCAATTAACCCTCGCTGCGGCTGGCGCTGACATCGTGATCAACTCATCGTGTTTTTGTCGCTTGCATACCAGGAAGAATGATGGAGTGCCTATGAAGTGCTGCATGTAGCTTCTGCAAACTAGGTCATGTTCTTCGATATAGCCGAAGGCTCCGCCTGGCGTCATTGCGTCACCTTCAATATCAGACATCTTGTCTACCTATGAGTCTTGTTCTCTTCATCGGTATTCGAGAAAAGAACTGTTAAACTCATAAGCGACGAGGAAGTATGTTAATGGATTCATCACCGTTGTCATCAGAACCTGTTGTTGACATAACACTTTTATTCAAATCAGTCTTTGACCGATTCGTCGTTAGTTACCCTGGTAGGTTTTGAATGCCGTATATTACAGTGCGGTGAGCTTATTCAGATACTCATATTTAACAACTGTCAAAATGGGCATCAGAACTTGTATCCAAACTCACGTCTTCGAAGTCAGGCTTGACTCACTAAACGGAAGCCGTTCCGGGAGGCCATAAAGCCATTCTCGTGCAGAGTTATGAATTGCCGGCGCTGTTTTTCAGCTTCGCGATCGTCTTTTGCTTCAAATTCTGTTTTGAAGATGGGCAGCGTGCCTCGAAAGAGCTATCCACCATTCGCGGGGTGGTGCTCTGGAGTCGACTACTTGTGATTCCCCCTTGCTCCATCCGAGTGCTTACATTGTGTGTGCAGTTGGTTTAGTCAAAGTTTGGGCCTTCCCAACCTCAACAAGCAATAATAGTCCTGACAAATTCTGTTGCATCTCTCGAGCAGAGAACTGGGATTACATCTTGGAAACAACATCCGGAAGCTGTGTATTCACCGTAACCGACGGAACCATGACCCAGGCCCGAGAGAAACCCTCAAAACCCCCGGCTAACGATGGCAACAGCACCATCCGCAACGTCTGACCGATGCTGCTGCCCAAATCACCACCTGTTCTCGTCATTGGAATCGGGATGATACCCATCTCGCTGATCCGGGTTTCATCCGATTCAGCCATTCCTGTCTCAGTCCAAATTATTTTTGTCTTACGTTCCCGCCACTTATCCCGCATTAGCTCCTTAACTCTGATCAAGTCCGCGAATGAGCACACAGTCGGATATTGTCCAAGTCTTTTCTCGGCGTCCAGACTGTTTCACACGATAAGGCGGTCTGCGGCTCGGCAGAGTCGAGAACGACGAACCGGTGGCTCCTTCAGCATGAGGCACGGAGACCTCGGCCATGTGCCGAGGCCAGAACGTGGTACCTGCATGCCATGCACCAGACATGAAGGGCCACCGTCCGGTCCGTGGGTGAGGAGAAAAAGACCAGGGTCTCCTTTTTTTAAACTACATTCGGATGCGCGCGTTCAGTGTGCGTCCTAGGATTGCGGCCAGTGACACAAACTTCCCCGCGCCAAAGTCTTGGGGAAACTCAACGCCGTTCTACGAGCCGTCGGCCAAGCCACACCAAAGCTAGTTGCCGGAGCAAGGGTGCGTCCGGCGGTCGGCAGAGGCGACACCTTTAACTGGGAGCTCTCGTCAACATGGCTGTCGTGTCGTGTCATTGGACGCGTCTTCATCTCATCTTTGCTCCGAGTCTTTGGCTCACTGATAGCGAGCGAAAGGCTAAACGGCGAAGCCGAGTCACAAACTTCGGGATATCCCTCGTATTAAGAGGGGTTCACGCGGGGTGAGCAGTCAAATTACATACAGTATACCACTGCAACAGCAAATGATTGTGGTGTGCTACCTGTAACCTGCCGTCTGGTCTCCTCGGAGCAGACAGACGCCATCCAAATTCCCTGGCCCGGCATCGTCCTGATTCCTACGCCAAGCATCATGGGAAGTAAGGCGGCATTAAGGGTTCCAAAATCTGACGATAGCTATGCTCCCCTTGCTTTTTTACTCTGCTAGCCAGTCTTGGCCTGCTGATGCGAGCATTTTACGGGCCATGCAGAGTGGTCTCGACGGTCTGTTCGACTGCTGTAGGCGTATGCAAGTGGGCGGAACGTTATGGAGCAATGACTATCCATGAGTTTTATAAAACCTCGCTCGAACCCTTATGAGCGTTACTGACACCGAACCTTGGAATCTTGAGGTTCAAGCTTACTCGCATATAGACGAAGGCCACATCGTCTTACATAAAATCGACACAATGTTGGTCTTGTCATCAGTTATCGGTGCGTTGCTGTTGGCAACTGAGACCACGGCTTGTGCAAGCCATGGAAACTATCATGCCATGGGCACGTTGAAGCGTCAAGCCGATCCCGCACCGCCCGAACCAGCGGACTGGGCCTACGAAGCTTCTTTCAACTGGGGTCGCATCAACCCAAGTAAGAGCCGCCAGCTTTGAGTTTGTTGATCTTGATGCACTCCAGTACCCTGAGTCCTGACACGTTCGACAGATTACAGTCTTTGCCAGACTGGCACGCAGCAGTCGCCAATCGCGCTGTCATTCAACCATGGATTAGCCATGAACCACATCTTCAAGTTCAACTACCCCAACAGAACGGCCGGGAACTTCTACAACTGGAACTACGGCCCAGCCTTCACCGTCACTCATCCCGAAGGTGCCTACACCGGCAACCCTTCCTTTACTTACGACGAGATGACCGTCTACCTCGTCGGCTGGCACATCCACTCGCCGGCTGACCACTCAGTCAACGGAGATCGATCCAAGGCGGAGCTGCACCTCGTACACGTGGACGCAGAGGGCCATGAGAAGGCTGTGCTGGCCATTCGGCTCGACCCCGGCAACGCCAACAACACCTTTTTCAACCAGCTTCCTCGGATGATTGGCTTCGACGACGTCGGCGTACAGCAGCAGATCGAGATTGACATGATGCCAGCTCTCAACAGCGTTCTTCAATTTAACGAGTTTTGGACCTATCAAGGCAGCCTCACGAGCCCGCCCTGCCACGAGGGCATTCGCTGGTTCGCGGCACGCCAAGTCATGTTCACGGGCGTCGAGCAGATGAGGGACATTCTGGGAGCGAGCACCTACAGCGCAAGAGCCGAGCAGGAGGTTTGGCAGCATCGTATCAACGAGTGAGAGGACCGATTGATCTTCAGGATGCTCAGTCACTGTCGACCAAGTAGTGGTCGAGAAGGACATGGAAATAGGCCATGCTCGTGGGAGTTGTAGATGATTGCCGGCCACCTCCTGTGATTTTAGTCCTCGTTTTCTTTTGTCTTTCTGTTCGACAGCATTGATACCATCTAGGTCTCCTACCTGAGGCTGGACAACAGAGATGTTTCAAACAACTCGTCGTCGACGTCAAGGTGAGGTTGATTTGAGCTTATTAACTGATCCTTTTTGGCCCTAAGACTCTTCTCCACTACTCTAACAGAAACAGGCGGATCCGTATTCCCCTGAGCGATCCACCTCCGCCGCCGTCTCCGGAGTTGAGGTTGACTCCGCGCACTTCTGGCGGCGACGGAGCCTTCCTGCCTGGTCATGAGTCGCGGCGACCCCGAATATTCATCTCGACTCGAAAACCTTTGTTTGCGCCAAGACTCGAGAAGAGTTTCCTTCCTGCTGCCAAGCCCTAATCACACCACTCCACCAAGTACGACGTCACGATGGTGTGTGTCCGCGCAAGTATCTGTGGTTCGTCGAAGGACATGCTGCGGCAGGGTTGAGCTTCGTAACACCACCGAACCCCGCCCGTACTGCCATTGTCATGAGCTGTCAACCTAGCTTTAATCACTGCGACCAAGTTCAAATCTAGGACGGTGCGCGAACGCGTGCTCTGCTTCTTGAGTAAGACGGTCTTCCCCGAGAAATTCGAGAGCCAGCCCCAACAACCAGCACACCGAAGAGAGCATTCATTGGTGGTGGCTTGTTTCAAATTAAGCAAGTATTCGCTAATTGGACAAGTTCCAAAAGAAACACCTAGCCCCCACATGCTGAGTGAAGATCATTCCAGTCGCACAGCCCTGTTCAGCGCAATCACCGTGGCTGAGATCCCGGGCCGCGGTTGCTTGGCCATTGGGACGAACCATTGCTGTTGGTCCGTTCCCTGGTTCGTCCTGACTTGGCAGATGCATGTCTGTATAATTAGCCCTGCCAAGCAATGATAGACCCATCGGGGGAGGTGGGCTTTTTTCATGATTAAGGTGGGAGTTGATACCGCAGACTTTTGCCGAAGAGGAGAATGACCGTCACAGAGGGCCCGATGGCTTGTCGTTGACGTCGGTATTCGTTGAATAGACTGGCAGGGCCGCGTAGTCTTCTCCACGATGCGGTTCCTGGTTTCCCCGCGTGATCCTGTACGGTATTTCACTCTTGGGTCGCTCGCGACCACAAAAGTGAGCCATCCCGCTCGTTTCCTGATCCGCCCCGGGCATGCCAGTTTCTGAAAAAGTCCGGCACGTCAGACCCCCATTTCCGACGTTAGCTGGCTCATCCCAATGCGCGCCGATCGTGCTTCCGCTCTCGGGCTTCTGGCCGGCCTGCTAGCATCCGCCGTCGCGGCCCGGCCGGATGTACGTGCCCGATCTCAACAAATTCGACGACAAAACGCCCAAGACTGCTTGGAGGACCTCGAGGATATCTTGGATGATGCGCCTACAACATCGCTATGGCCTGCCACTGCCTGCGACTACACATCAACCCTCTCCGGTGCCGAGCTTACGTCCAACTATGCTTCATACCGAAGCCGAATGGCTTCGTGGTACAGCAACGACCTGGACGACATCACAAAGATCGAGAGTAGCTGCACGCAGTACGTTTCCGTCTTCAACCAGATCAGATACTGCTATGTGACCGGACCACTCCCAACGACAACTGCATCCACCACGGCGACGGCGACAGCAGCAACAACAACCACGGCCAGCAGGACTTCCGCGGGTGCCACCAGTTCCTCGACGTCGAGCAGCACGTCGACGCCCAACCCGGACGACGGAGGCGGCTTGGATCCTGGAGCCAAGGCTGGGCTCGCGATCGGAATTGTCCTGGCCGTGATCCTGATACTCTTCATCTGCTGGAAGTTCTTCCAGAAATATCGATCCACCAGATTGGCAGAGGGATCAGGCCAGGCCATGAAGGGCGATGTCGAGCCGCAGATGCAGTCCGCTGCCGCGATAGGAGGTGCGACCGCAGGAGCTGCAGGTGTGGGAATAGCGGCGGCGGCGGCGAGGACGAAGCTCCGTCCCCCGGAAAGCTCTGTCTATGCCTACAAATCAGAACTCGATGGCGAGTCGAAACCGATATCAGAACTCGACCCGGCAGCCGCCGTGGTGCCGCCGCGGTCCCATAGGCCTCACCCAAACATCGTCGAGCTTGACCCGGAACCCCCGACTCAACTGAGCGAACTACCAGCCTCGCCTCCACCCGCGTACGTCTCTCCCGTAACCGGGACCAACCGCGACACATTCAATTCAGCCATTTCACCGCTGTCACCAGACTCAAGTACGATGCAAACCCAAGGACTGGGAATTTCCTCGGGCGAGGGCTCATCTGGGGGGACTAGTAATGGCTCTGGGCCCGCGCCTCTGGTACCCGAGAATCAGGGTGAAACTGTAGAGCAGGGATGGGGACGAGGCTGGTTGAGAAGAGGTTGAAGCACAGAATATCAAGTGAGGCTTACGTCAATGAGTTTATGGAGGATATGAGAAATACATCAGGTGCTTGAATAAGTTTGGCGGTATGTGGTTAAAGGACTTCTGCTTTAGGACTGCTAAACACAACATCACGTTGCAGACTATTAACGGCACAGGAAAGGTATCAGGAGGCACCGCTGAATAATAGCTATTTAATCCTACGTCCTGCGTGTCGGATCTTAGTCCACGAGAATTTTAGATACCCTTCAGGCCACTGAAAGCTAGCCTTTTATGTTTTGAAATTGACTTGCAGTAGCTTTTTTTTCTTTATTACCTCTTGGATTGAAGCTTCTCGTAAATATTCAGCGAACACTAGGCCTGGTTTCCTAATTGCATGAATCCTGAGAGGATGGGTAATCTAGCTAGTCACATCCCACCAAGAACAACAAGACCGTAGTCATTCAATGACCCTACAGCTCCCTTCTCCAAGAAGACATGGGTTCACGCTCCGATCGTGTCCCCTTCCTTGTAGCTGTTTCTATATACTGTCTTGCCGTAATGAGTCATGACTTGTCTCCAAACCAAACAAGCTCTTTGCTGTGAAACATATCAGGCCTTTGTCTCGACAATTCGTCTTCAGACTGTAGACATGCAAGCAGAGCCGCGGTCTGGCCCAGAGTTAGTAATCTGAACGACATGTCATGAACCTGAACAGAAACTCTATTTGGCCGCTTGGTAGCGTATATGCTTCCAAATACCTTTCACTCGTGGCTCGCCGCAGTGTTCGATTGACTCACGTTGTTCTGTGACATCAGCTAGGGTTGGCAATTACCCAGCCCGCGGGTACCTATAGGTACCTGTAAAATGGGTAGGTAGTTATAGGTAGTACCTATAGGTAGCAGGTAATACCTATAAGTATCTATAAGTTAAGTAGGTTTAGGTAATTAAGCTTATAGATATAGTATAAATACTATACCTATAGGTTTAGATAGCTTATAGGTAATTATACCTATAAGTAATTTATATTTTTATTAGAAGTTATAGATATCTTTTATAGTAATTAGGCTAATTTATAGGTATATTATAAATAGCTAAAATTCTATTACTATCTTATTATATTTTAATACTTCTTTTTACTCTTATATTTTAAACTACTTATTATTATAGAACTTACTAGCTTTTAGAATAGCCTTAACTAAGTTAAGGTTTTTA
Source organism: Colletotrichum neosansevieriae (assembly GCA_036785495.1). Lineage (NCBI taxonomy): Eukaryota > Fungi > Ascomycota > Sordariomycetes > Glomerellales > Glomerellaceae > Colletotrichum > Colletotrichum neosansevieriae. Next base: position 2,731 of record JAVHLV010000033.1, on the reverse strand, counting down.
AGTATAATAGTAATATATTTAGTATAAATAGTAGTAAGATTAATTACTAAACTAATTAGTTTAATAAATAAATAAATTAGAAAGGGGGATAATTACTCTTAAAAATACTAGAAAGAAGACTCTCTAAAAACTCTTAGAAAGCTCTAATAGCTAACTTTATCTAGTAAATATTACTATTATAGCTAATATTATTATAGATTTCCTAGTAAACCTGCTAAAAGGGGAGCTTAGAAATAATAAGATTAGTTAATTTCTAGTAGGTTCTAATCTTATAAAAAGCTTTAGCTAAAATAAGTTAGTTTATAGCTATTTTTTATAGTAATCTTAGCTTACTACTAGAGTATTAATAGTACTTCTTCTTCTAAGCTTAGTTTAAAATAAGAGACTAGCTAGAAAAAAACTTTCTAGCTAACTTCTTAGTAATCTTAGTAATAGTCTTCTTAGTAGTAGTCTTTTTAGTAGAAATCTTCTTACTTATAGTAAGCTTCTTACTAATAGTAGTAGCTTTATATTATATTTTTATATATATAGAAGCTATAACTTAAATAGAGATTAGTATAAATAATTACTATAATAATTAAAAGGATAAATTACCTATTTATAGTTATAGTAGTTATAGAATATAAGAGGAAAGTTAGTATAGTTAGGAAAAAGTAAGATTTATATTTAGTAATAATTTTTATTAACTAAGTAGAAAGAAGTAAATATCTTTCTTTATTTAATAGAGGCTAATAGTATAAAGTATTAAGTTTCTAAAATCTATTATAAATTATATAAGTATCCTAAAAATATAGAAGTAGACTTATTAAATAGAGAATCTTTTAAATATATTACTAAAAAAATTATAGGTATTTTTATTTTTATATATTTAGAATAAAAGGAGGGAAAATATAGTAAAGAGTAAGCTAGTATATAGACTAACTATTATATATTTTAATCTTTTTTAATATTTTAAAGCTAAAAGAAACTTCTCTCTAAATAATAACCTACTAAGTATAATAACTATAATAAAAGTATAATTATAACTACTATAAGTAAGATAATATTATAATTTTACTTATAAATTTAAGTAGCTAACTTTTATAAATTAGTAAGTTATATTAAAATATTCTCAGAATATAATTATAGTATATTCTACTTATTCTTATAGTAATTCTTTATACTAATTTACTATAGGCTAGCTGCTTAGGTTTAGTATTAGAGTAAAATATAAAGTAGAGTTAAATTATTCTAAGAATATAAATACTAAAAAGTCTTACTAGTAAATTAATAATATAAATAAGGTTTAAAAGGAAGTTAATTATACTAAAAAGGCTCTTAGATAGTAAAAGGCTTATAAACTTAAAGCTTTTAAAGCTTTAAATAAGTAGACTAATAGTTCTATAACTAAATATACTAAGCTAGAAGCTTAAGAGATTTAATAGATTAAAGCTTAATAATAAATATCTTTATCTCTCAATTAAGTATATATTAATATCTCTATAATATATTAAAGAGAACTTATTTAAACTAGCTTTTTACTAGAATAGCTAGCCTAGTCTCCTCTAGCTATTATAATATTATAGCTAAAAATAGAGATAAGGCTTAAAAAGATATCTCTATAGAGGAGATTAATAAGAATACCTAGATAAATCTAGATAATATTAAGAGTTTACTTAATTTTAATATAGATATTAATAAGAAAATACCTATTATTAATATTACTAAGTAATCTGCTATAATTATTAATAAGCTTATTAAGGTATATAAATTACTATAATTAATTACTATAGTTACTAATAAATATAAGAAAACTATATCTAAAAGTACTACTTCTTCTATAATAACTAGAAAGTTATATTAGAGAGACTTTATATTAAAGTTAAACGCCTTATAAATAACTCTATCTTTATAGTAGCTATTATATATAAGTATAGCCTAATTTAACTAGGCTATAACTACCTAGTAGCTAGTAATATCTTTATTAAAGAGAAGATACTTCTTTAGTTTTCTCTTACTAAATACTAATAACTAAAGTGCCTCTTTTAAAAGAAGTAGAAATATCTAGTTCTTAACTCTTCTATTAAGAAGATTAAGATATAAGTAATATATTATTATAGTAATATTTTATATTTATACTAATTTAAATAGAAACTTTATCTTAGTATACTATTCTACTCTTAAAATATATAGTATACTATATATTATAGCTAAGTGCTACTATAGTTTCTCTTTTAAGCTATTAGTTAAAGCTATATTTACTAAAATTACTAGCTAGATAGTTTAGAGAGGTATTTAGAAGCTTATAGGTTTATTCTAGTTTTAGAATAACTTTACTGCTCTTACTTAGGTAGTTAACTTTCTATCTATAATAGATAGTTTATTCTTAGCTATTTTATAGCTAATTCCCTTCTTTTTTAAGCTTAAGCTTAAATAGAATAGTCTTAGTGAGGTAGCTCGCTTACGTAATCATATTACGTAATAGGAATATTATATAATATAGCTTAGGTAATTAAGGAGATATTAAAATAGGTATTATTTTTGCTTATTAACTAGTAACTAGCTAGGTGGGGGAGAGAGGAGTTATTTATACTTATTCTAGCCCTTCTAGAGGCTTCTATTATATAATTACTTATGCAATAGCTTATGCAGTAGATTGCGTAGATATTTAGCCTATTTGGGCTTAGTTATATATTAAAGTTATAGCTTAAACCCTTTTAGTTCTAGCTAGAAAGCTTATTAAAGGTAAGGC